>CM031945.1:26214335-26269335 GCA_018749465.1 Paracanthobrama guichenoti
TAACATTTCAAATTCAGCTGTTGCTCTCAGGCAACATCGTATCATTGTGGAACACAAGCATTACCAAACCATCACATCAAGTTATCATATCAAGTTATCAATTCCATCTTCATCCTCATCTCCATCTTGGATCTCACCCTCACTTTCTCCCTGCTCGTCACTGTGACCTCATCTTCTTCATCACATGACCCCTCATCCTCATCAACTGCCAGTTGTTTTATACCTTTTTTTAAGTGCTATAGAAAATATGTAGATCGTAATATGTGCAGTTATAGTTTGTGAATTACTATTCTTGTACGTGCATTACAAAATCATGCAAACATGCAAATATATTTAGAGAATTCTAACTCTTTTCCTTACAAATATACTATATTTGTATACAACCTAGTGTGTCTGGTATGGCCGTATGCGATTCCATTATGGTACAATGTTGCCTTGAGGCTGCACACAGTTTTGTTATTTAAAGTATTTGATATATAATGTAAAGTTCTTGAAAATACTTACTTACCAGCGAAGGTGACTCATATTTTTGTGGGTGATTAACTGGATGGAAATGAGTGAAAAATGCACTTTTCATTGGAGAAAATATGGAGCCATGTGACCATGTGCTGAAACAGGACACAAAATGGACCCCTTTGGGTCATGTGACCAGTTTTTTTTGCACTTTCATTGATTAGTATTTGAGTTCTTCTTCCCTGAGATAGGTTTGAACAATACATTGATGTTTAATTTTATTAAAAATAAACTTAAATAGACTATATTGCCTGGAGGCAACACCGTACCATAGAGGGTTAACCAAATATGATAACTTGAGACAGTAAATCAATACAAAATGCATGATTCAGCACGCTGGATGTGGTCCAATGTCTCCCTCATATATGACCAGCAATAAATAATGTGCTATTTATAGCAGTCAAAATAGCACACCTTTACTTTGAGCTTGCTTTTCTTACTGTGTTCTTCTCTCTTTCCTTTTTTCGGCTCTGGAAAGATGGCGTTTGGTTTCCATTTCTACCACAACTTCACTTTATCTGTTCTTCTTTTCATGTAAATTGACTAGAAATAGCATCATGTATAACGATGTAGCCTTGGACCTGTAGCACCGAGACCAAAACCCACGCTGCGTTTCCACCACCGGGCCAGAAGCTCCGCAGTGCTTCACTAAAACCCGCCCGTAACACGCCTCTCTAGAACACACTTTTTATTCCTGCTTCAGAGGGATTAAACCTAACTTTATCAATTACACAAATATAGATGCATATCCCAAGACCCATGCAAATTAATATGGGAATCTTAAATCTTCAAGATGATTAGAGCGGGATCTGTAAATGCACAGGTGGGAATTTATTACTATTTATTATTATAACTTGATGGCAGTGTTTTAGCTTGTAGTGCGTGATCAGGGTGTGCTAGCTGGGCAGGAATTCATGACAAGATTTCTAACAATCATCTCATTAATATAGGGTTGTGATTCCACACAGCTTGCACTGGATCTCCAATAACAAATCTGTTCTGATCCTACAAAATGAATAGCAAGCAAGACGCTACTGTAACTTTATTCACCATAATGTCTGCTTGCATGCTATTCGCTACATTACCGCCTGAATTTCCTATGCGTGCTTCTGAGGTTTATATTATCTGTGAACAAATTAATATTTGCAACAACCATACAGAAGTGCCATGCATGCTGATGATGATAATTACCTCAAACATTACAATCTGAATATGCTGCTGCTAATATTTATTTGGCAGCGGTAGATGCTATTTACTAAGTGAACTAGCATACTAAGTGAATATAGAGATATATTCTGTTTACACCATGTAAAAGTAGCAGTTCTTTGCAATATGTGTAAATAGTAATTAGATGCTATTTATACTTTATTTTGGCAGATACATACTATTTGCGTCTCGGTATTGTTGTACATTAACAGGAAGCAATAATAACAGAGTGTAAATGATTATATTTATTAAAGTTATTAAATGGATTCCGCCTTAATGGGACAATAAAAGCCCTCCCTACACCTGCCCCTAACCCACCCAATAAATGCTTTTATTATTATTAAACATTTAGTTAGGCACTTTATTTCCACTTTAGAACATTTTCTTTCCGATGTGATATTTGATGGGAAAAGGAGAAGATCGAGCTCGGCAAAAGGCGATTCAAACCGGGTCGATCGCGTCAAAACCAAGGTCCTTACGCTTTACTGACTACAGCGCTGAAAACACTGAAATATGCCGTGTTTTTATCTTGTTTTCCCCAAACAGGCATTGTTAGGCGGAGCTAGTGCGAATAACACTTGCCAACAAGGCACGCTATTTGCACTTGGTGTGAATAGACACTCCGTATTTTGGCAAGAAAGTGTGATCTGAATAGCTGCATGTTGCTGCTGCTGCTGCACAAGAAACTACAATTGCTGTTTACAAGCCCTGTTGAATCGGGCGGAAACGTGAGCGAATGCTTCACTTTGTGTCTACACCGGGACTATGCCAGACGCGAGCAATCAATGAAACCCATTATAATAGGTGAAACACGTCCACACTGCATGCGGCGCAATGTGAGCAATACGACAGATTTCTGTTTCTGCCGCACTTCAAGCGCTCGCGGTACTTGATATGAAAGACGAATGAGTTTGCACAATCGGTTGTCATGTTTATAGCTTTACCTATTGATTCTAAAGCTTCTTTATATTATCTTTATATATTTATATTATTTAACCTAAGTGCTTAATGATAATTGATAAACTAATGTTGTACATGTCTAATTGATTAAGGGTATAATAAATGCACATTATTTAAATCATCAATATATTGCTTTATTGCATCAGACGTGTGTCACTTTGCTCACAGCTGATTGGTCCAAGTTCGGTTTGAGCTCTCTTACCTGGAACATCACCTGCCCCGGAGCAGGTTAGCCGTGGAGTGTAAGTTACCATGGCGACGAACACCGCTAAAAGCCAAACCACTTTCATGGTGCCTAAAACCCAGGGTTAGTGCAAACTAAACTGAAATGGTTTCAATGAACCAGTTTAACAAAACAACTAAAACAGTTCAGCCATACGTGAACGCATATTGCTGATTAGTATCTTTCATTCATATTAAAATGATCAAAGCACAAAGATTATTATTATTATTATTATTATTATTGGATGGCAGGCATGCTACAAATAAAGGTTAGTGATGTTTTGTTCACGTATGAACAGAAAACAGCACAGACTGAAAGATCGGTCTGGAGAATCCATTTCAGAATCGATTAAAAGCAAGAAATCGAGAATCCATTATTGTTGATCCAGCACTGGCGTCCACAGCTGACATGTTTGTAGTTTATCCAGATTGTGTGTGAACACGTCCCATCGGAGAAGCTCTAAATGTCAATGTTTCCGTCAATGATTTCGACTCTCCAAAAGGCGAAATTTTGGTGCATCAAATGATGTAGGCCTGAACTAAATTCTTGTCTTCACTGTAAAAAATAAATGTAAGATTGGGACTTCAAATGACACTTTTTCAGAATGCAGCAACTGCACCACAGGTCATGTGACCGGAACCAACCAACCAATGTGGGCTCTTTTAAGAGAGCACTGGCAGCTATCCAATCAGAGCTGCACTTGACCTTCAGCCTTTCTGTAACAACATTGAAGGCTCAGGAACAGCCAAACACAGAGTTTTCCCTCTTCTCCAGAAATAAATCGGAGCAGAGCTACTGCAAGGGATTCACAGTGCGGAAATCCATTTATTCTTTGCTGAAACTTCCTTGTTGTTATGGACAGCGTGGCTCATGGTTGCTTAGCAACGGCAGCTCCCAAGTGCTTTGGAAACGTGTTTTTAGGTGCGACGTGAACGTTAGGGGCCACAAACACAGAGTAAATCTAGACTTCATAGGCTATATTTTGAGAAGAACTTCAGAGAGTCCGGGAGCAGTTTGTGAAAGAAGAAAAGGAAATCTGTAATTTAGCAGTAATTTACATGATCCTCTTCTTATTCTGTCTTTTTGAGGGTTCCACTTAGATATATATTTTTCATCTTTAGTCACTTGAGTTCAGCTCTAAAAAAGCAAAGATAAACAGGTGAATCTGTGACGTGGCCCACCAGAGGAGCGGGGCCTCCACACACCGCAGGTGATCAGAGAGATCCGATATTAGAATCCCTGCCAGAAGATCTCAGTCCTCTCTCATCCTGAGAGTTTGACTGAGAAAGCCAGAGAAGAGCAGAAGCAGGAGACGAAGTGATGATGATAACAGAGCAGAGTTGATTCAACTGGAATGTGAGCGGTGCTTGCAGTGGCAGAAATCACCACTCGGTTGCTAGGGTGTTCTGGGTGGTTGCTAAGATGTTCTGAGTGGATGCTAGGGTGTTCTGGGTGGTTGCTAAGATGTTCTGAGTGGGATGCTAGGGTGTTCTGGGTGGTTGCTAGACAGTTGTTGGGGTATCCTAGGTGGTTGCTAAGGTGTTCTGGGTGGTTGCTAGGCGGTTGCTAAGGTGTTCTGGGTGGTTGCTATGGTGTTGCTAGATGGTTGCTAGGGTGTTCTGGGTGATTGCTATGGTGTTGCTGGACAGTTGTTAGGGTAGCCTAGGCAGTTGCTAAGATGTTCTGGGTGGTTGCTAGGCGGTTGTTAAGGTGTTATGGGTGGTTACTATGTTGCTGCTAGAGCGGTTGCTAGGGTATCCTGGGTAGTTGCTATGGTGTTGTTAGACAGTTGTTGGGGTATCCTAGGCGGTTGCTAAGGTGTTCTTGGTGGTTGCTAGGTGGTTGCTTAGATATTCTGAGTGGTTTCTATGGTGTTGCTATGGTGTTTTGGTGGTTGCTAGGCGGTTGCTAAGGTGTTCTGGGTGGTTGCTAGGTGGTTGCTAGGGTGTTGCTAGATGGTTGCTAAGGTTTTCTGGGTGGTTGCTATGGTGTTGCTAGATGGTTGCTAGAGTGTCCTGCGTGGTTGCTAAGGTGTTGCTAGGCGGTTGTTAAGGTGTTATGGGTGGTTGCTATGTTGCTGCTAGATGGTTGCTAGGGTATCCTGGGTAGTTGCTAGGGTGTTGTTAGACAGTTGTTGGGGCATCCTAGGTGGTTGCTAATGTGTTCTGGGTGGTTGCTATGTGGTTGCTTAGATATTCTGGGTGGTTTCTATGGTGTTGCTATGGTGTTTTGGTGGTTGCTAGGATGTTGCTAGGCGGTTGCTAAGGTGTTCAAGGGTGGTTGCTATGGTATCCTGGGTGGTTGCTAGGGTGTTGCTAGATGGTTGCTAAGGTTTTCTGGGTGGTTGCTATGGTGTTGCTAGATGGTTGGTAGGGTGTCCTGGGTGGTTGCTAAGGTGTTGTTAGGTATCCTAGGCAGTTGCTAAGGTGTTCTGGGTGGTTCTAGGTGGTTGCTTAGATATTCTGGGTGGTTGCTAGGGTGTTGCTAGGTGGTTGCTTAGATATTCTGGGTGGTTGCTATGGTGTTGCTAGATGGTTGTTAGGTTGTTTTGGTGGTTGCTGGGATGTTGCTAGGTGGTTGCCAAGGTGTCCTGGGTGGTTGCTAGGGTGTTGCTAGGCGGTTGCTAAGGTGTTCTGGGTGGTTGCTATGGTGTTGTTAGATGGTTGCTAGGGTATTTTGGGTGGTTGCTATGGTATCGTGGGTGGTTGCTAGGGTGTTGTTAGGCAGTTGCTAAGGTGCTCTGGGTGGTTGCTAGGCAGTTGCTAGGCTATCCTGGGTAGTTGCTAGATGGTTGCTAAGGCATTCTGGGTGGCTGCTAGGCAGTTGCTAAGGTGATCTGGGTGGTTACTAGGTGGTTGCTAAGGTATCATGGCTGGTTAATAGGCTGTTGCTAAGGTATTCTGGGTGGTTGCTATGGTGTTGCTAGATGGTTGCTAGGGTTTTTGGGCGGTTGCTAGGGTGTTCTGGGTGATTGCTATGTTGTTGCTAGACAGTTGTTAGGGTGTTGCTAGATGGTAGGTTGTCACAAGCTTATGGTTATTATGGAGTTCTTAGCATGATTTAACACTTGGCTAATCACTATTAGCATGTAGCTATTCACTCTTAGCATGTGTAGCATGCTGGAAGTCCTGTTTGCTAGCACAAGTCAAAAGAGCCAACCCTCATGTCTCTCTGATGTTCTGATGCAGAGATATAGGTCTTGCTAAACGGTAGCTAGGGTACTCTGTTTGGTTGCTATGGAGTGGTTTAGCCGCATCCAATGATGATACTCCAAAAGCTCATTGCCAGTGTGAATGATATAAACCGAGCCCCAGGCCTCTATGACATTCAGATTAGAAGATATGCCTCTTTTGGTTTGGGTTGCTAGGGTGCTAGACAGTGGTTGCTAAGGTGTGGCTAGGAAGGGTTGAAGGTGATTGATGATTGGCTGTTTGCTGGCCGAGTCAAACGAGCCCACCCTCATGTTTCTATGACACTTCTATCCAAAGATATCCCTTTGATCTCTTTCAATGGAAGTCTATGGAACTTGTTGCTAGGGTGCTCTGAGTGGTTGCTAGGGCGTGGCTTGATGGCTTCATGATGATCCTGAGATAGTGATTGGCTGCCTGAGTAAATTGAGCCCACCCCCTTGTCTCCGTGACACTGTGATCCAGAGTCAAAATCCCTACGGAAGTTCCCATAGCAGGAAAAACACAAGCGTTCATCTCACCATAGTGTGTCTATGGGGCAGCTTTGGGCAGCTCTTGCGCCCCAGGGGTGAAACTTACACCCCATTGTGAGGTATGTTCTGACAGGGCCTGCCAGCCTCTTCAAATGTGGTAACCCACGAGTCCTCACGAAATCCTCACCCAGAGCTAGGACTTGTTAAAGTTTGTCGCGTTTCAAAGTCAATAAATCACTGCGTCACAACATCATCATGTGACGTTACACACCTTCACATTCTCTCACTCGCAGACAAACATCCCTTCAGACACACAATCACAACCATAAACAACACAAGAGACATAAGCCATACACGCCATAAATTAATAAAAATAATACTGACATCATGAATAGATGATAAATGAAGTAAATCAAATAAAAACATGAATAAATGATGAACTAATAAATGATGTAAATGTGTTCTAGTGTGGATCACGGAGGAGAGATCAGGATAACAGCAGGACCACAGAAATGTAAGTCCACACACACACACACACACACACACACACACACACACACACACTCACACACACACACACACACACACACACACACACACACACACACACACACACACACACACACACACACACACACACACACACACACACACACACACACACACACACACACACACACACACACACACACACACACACACACACACACACACACACACACACACACACACACACACACAGTTTCAGTGTTTGTTGTTGTAAATGTTTCTGTTGTGATGTGTGTTCTTGTGTTCAGACGCCTGTGATCTCACACTGGATCCAAACACAGCACACACTCGACTCGTTCTGTCTGAGGAGAACAGAAAGGTGACGTTTGTGGATGAGCGTCAGTCGTATCCTGATCATCCAGAGAGATTTGATGAGTATAATCCTCAGGTTCTGTGTGGAGAGAGTCTGACTGGGCGCTGTTACTGGGAGGCTGAATGGAGTGGAAAAGCTGGAATATCAGTGGCTTATAAAGGAATCAAGAGGAAAGGAGGAGGGCGTGACTGTGGGTTTGGATATAATGAGAAGTCCTGGAGTCTGAGCTGCTCTGATCACGGTCTCTCTGTCCATCACAATAATAACTCCACTGCTGTCTCTGCTGGTTCTGTCTCCTGTAAGAGAGTAGGAGTGTTTGTGGACGTGTCGGCCGGCACTCTGTCCTTCTACAGCGTCTCTGACACACACACACTCACACACTTACACACATTCACACACACATTCACTGAACCCCTCTGTGCTGGATTTAGAGTTTATAATAACTCTTCAGTGTCTCTGTGTCACATTAAACAACACACACACTGACACACACACACACACACACACACACACACACACACACACACACACACACACACACACACACACACACACACACACACACACACACACACACACACACACACACACACACACACACACACACACACACACACACACACACACACACACACACACACACACACACACACACACACACACACACACACACACACACACACACACACACACACACACACACACACACACACACACACACACACACACACACACACACACACACACACACACACACACACACACTCACACACACACACACACACACACACACACACACACACACACACACACACACACACACACACACACACACACACACACACACACACGCGCGTGTAAGTGTATAAACTGTTGAACTTGTATCTGGTGGATGTATAACTAATGTATAACACAAATAAAAGTCAATTCAAGGCAAATTCTGAGAAATTATATTTTGCTGGTGATGTTGTGAAATGTTATTGCAGTTTAAAACGAGCGTTTCCTATGTGAATGTGTTAAAGTGTGATTTATTCCTGTGATGGAGCTGAACTGATCGCCATTCCTCCAGTCTTCAGTGTCACGTGATCCTGATTCTGACGCTGATCTGATCATCAACACACATTTATTAAACTCGCGCTGCTGCTTATTTGTTGTAAGATTGTGAATGTCTTTGCTGTCACTTTTGATCAGTTTAATGCATCCACTGTTCATGAACCCAAACGTTTAAACTGTAATGTATTCTCTGACTATAAGAAAATAGTTCACTATAGAAATGTGCGCGCGCATTTTCTTTCGGCTTGTCATCCCGTACGCTAGACGGCGCGCTAACGGCTGCTCCTCGAGGTGAATTATGGGTAACATCCGCCGCCGCTGATCGGCCATTTTGTTGTTGAGATCGGAGAGCAGGGGACGCGGCGGACGTTATTCTGTAAATGAAGAATACGACTCTCTTCTAGCGGATCAGAAGTAGAGGCGAGGCGCGATGCTTTCCGCAGCCCAGCTACTCGATGAGTTAATGGGCCGGGACCGGAACCTGGCTCCGGACGAGAAGCGCTGTAATGTGCGCTGGGATGATGAGACTGTAAGTGAGATGACGGCTAAACACATTCATTTATCACACACACACAGAACTCTGTCGGTCACTAAACGACTCCACGAACATGTGTGAGTGTGTTCGTTTATACAGAAACCGATCCGAGCGAGGCTTGTTTGCTAGCGTGGATCCGTTAGCGGCGCGCGAGCCTCGTGCCTCGCTGTTGAACACATGCGCGCGCAGCGTCCCGCCTTCATCTACATCCGTTTATCAGAAGAGTTTGCCGAGGCTCATCACTGTTATTAACGCGCAGACAACCGATACGTATCGCGATATGGCGTGTAACTACTAGCAGGGCTCAATATTGACATACATCTCGCGATTCGGTTCACAAGTAGGCTTTCCTAAAAGAATCGATTCCAAAGTGTTGGGAGTCGAGAGTTGATTCCAAAGTTCTGAATCGATTCCGTCAAAGAGGGAATCGACTCCTCTTTAAGAGCTTTTTCAGTTCAACAGATTTAATCATCCATTTGTCGCTCTAATAGTGATTGTAAGTCCATTTAATGTCCGCAGAAGGTTCTTTCGGACAGTTCGTTTCAATGAGCCAGTTTAAATTCGTTTGAAATTGAGCTTCATTTTACAAACAAAGATTCGGCGGAGACGTTTTTTACAACTTTATATTCTGTGGTCATTTCTTCAATCCTTTTCTTTTTTTTTTTAAATACAAGAGTCGAACACAACCGTGAGGAATCGATTCACTGAATCGACTCCTTTCATTCAAGAACTGTTCACAAGCTTGCGATTCGATTCAGTTCTGATTCGTTTACAGTACATGTTCGTTTTTCCTCCAGGATTTTTGTGTTCTTTTATATATATTGTATCTCAGCTAATGCGGTTATCTACTTAGGGAGCCCTGTCAGTTGTCACTTTAATATTAATGTACAACTGATTTGTATGCAAACATTTTAAATGCATTTTGCTCCACTCGCATTAAATATGGAGCAGTTATTGTTGTTGCTGCTGTAAAATCATATAAAACTGGATTATTTTAATGTTTTAACTTTGACAGTTCTCTCTAGAAGCACAGCTTAGCATACTTTTAAAACTGCTTAATATAGTTTAAAAGTGCAGCCGAGTGTAATTTAATGTAAACTTCTTTGTCAGTGTTAGTTTAAATGTGTATTAAAAGCAATAAGTTGACATTAAGTGTCATATTTGTAAAGAAGTTTAGTCTATGTAAAGTGTATTCATTGTAAAATTATAATCGAGTGCTTTATGTTAGTCAACACACCAGAATAAGAGCGCTTCTTTAAAACTGACGTTTTCTAAACCGAATGATTTAAAATAAGCATTAAAGTACGTTTTAAAGCGTACTTAAGTGTGTAAAGAAACCGCCTCTCTTCAAGTGCACTTACATGGCCTTTATTTCATTAATGTTTAATGATCGAGGCGTTTCCTGTTAAGAGCTGAAGTACACTACCAAGTGCACCTTCAGTCGAATTCAGTGCAGCTCTTTCTCACAAACGAGTAGTTGCTCATACCACTCGAGTGCTACCCCATGTTTACTGTAGTGGCACTCAAGAGTGCTTTGCTTGAACCGAGCAGTTGAGTCAGTTCTCGTAAGAGAGAAGTTCCTCAGTGGAAGCGCTTTTATCTGGTTGTGATTAACTCTGTCTCTGTAAAATAAAAGAGAGATTAGTTAGGCGGTCTCAGCGCCCACAGCAGAGCCTCATCTTCGCGTTAATGTCCTTTTCTTTTTACGTGACGCACCATGAATTTCAAAAAGAGAGACCTTGAATAACCTATGAGGGCTTAACGTGAGCGTTTTCTCCTTTCTGCAGGTCTGCAAATACTACCTGTGTGGCTTTTGCCCTGCTGAACTCTTCACAAACACGCGCTCAGACTTGGGTAAGGACGGCCTCTTCAATGCGTTCACCTGCTTTTATTCTTGCCATCCACATTGTAATGAATCGTTTGTTTTTCCAGGTCCTTGTGAAAAATCCACGATGAGAACTTGAGGAAAACGTAAGTCAGTACTCTGTGAATGTCATGAGAATCACAATGTCCGGATCACAGTTCACCACCAAATCATATGGGAGAAAACGAAGTTGGGACCCTCACCAGTTACAGTTACTGAATGAGAGAAATGTATAACACCAGTGCTCTTATGCCACTCTTCTCAGTGGTGTTTCACATTACTGTAAACACGACCAATACAGGTCAACATGCTAGTCATTCAGTTCAGCAGATATTAAGATGCATTTGGTATGTTTGCAGTTTGGTACAAGAATTGTACTTAAGTGTCATATAAAAGTTTTAGAGCAGAAAATAATGATAGTCTTTATGGTTTTAAAACTCGTATTTGTTTCTTTTAAAGGGTTAGTTCAGCCAAAAATGTCATTAATCACCCTCGTGTCGTTCGACACCCGTAAGACCTTCGTTCATCTTCTGAACACAGGTGAAGATCTTTCTGACGAAATCCGAGAGCTCTCTGGTCCCTCCACAGACAGCGGTTTAATTAACACTCTCAAGGTCCAGAAAGGTAGTGAAGACATCGTTAAAATAGCCCATGTGCCTCCAGTGGGTCAACCTTAATGTTATGAAGCGACGAGAATACTTTGTGCACAAACCCTCCTGAAAATAACGACTTTATTCGACGATTTCTTCTCTTCCATGTCATTCTCCTCCGCTGTTGGCGTAGTGAATACAGTGCAGCACTTTCGAAACGCTGCGGCCGACGCTGTTCATGTGAGCACGCTGACGCAGGACCTGGCCAATGGCGAGCCGGCGTTCGGCTGAGGAACATGGAAGTGCTTCACTGTTTACACTACGTCCAACAAGTTTGTCGTGTGAGAATTTCCTCACTTTTATCTGGTTGTGATTAACTCTGTCTCTATAAAATAGAGAGATTTGTTAGGCGGTCTCTGTCTCTGTCTCTCCCTGCGTGCCTCTGTCTCTCTCTGCGTGCCTCTGTCTCTCTCTGCCTCTCTCTCTCTCGTGCCTCTGTCTCTCTCTGCGTGCCTCTGTCTCTCTCGTGCCTCTGTCTCTCTCTGTCTGTCTCTCTCTGCGTGCCTCTGTCTCTCTCTCTCTCTGCCTCTGTCTCTCTCATGTGCCTCTGTCTCTCTCTGCGTGCCTCTGTCTCTCTCTCGCGTGCCTCTGTCTCTCTCTCTGCGTGCTCTCTCGCGTGCCTCTGTCTCTCTCGTGCCTCTGTCTCTCTGTGCCTCTGTCTCTCTCTGCGTGCCTCTGTCTCTCTCTCGTGCCTCTGTCTCTCTCTCTCGTGCCTCTGTCTCTCTCTGCGTGCCTCTGTCTCTCCTCTGTCTCTCTCCCTGCGTCTGCTCTCTGTCGTCTGTCCTCTCTCTCTGCGTGCCTCTGTCTCTCTCTGCGTGCCTCTGTCTCTCTCTCTCGTGCCTCTGTCTCTCTCTGCGTGCCTCTGTCTCTCCTCTGCGTGCCTCTGTCTCTCTCGTGCTCTCTCTCTCTCTGCGTGCCTCTGTCTCTCTCTGCGTGCCTCTGTCTCTCTCTCTGTGCCTCTGTCTCTCTCTGCGTGCCTCTGTCTCTCTCTGCGTGCCTCTGTCTCTCTCGTGCCTCTGTCTCTCCCTGCGTGCCTCTGTCTCTCTGTGCTCTGTCTCTCTCTCTCTGCGTGCCTCTGTCTCTCTCTCTCTGCTCTGCCTCTCTGTCTCTCTCTCGTGCTCTGTCTCTCTGCTCTCTGCCTCTGTCTCTCTGCGTGCGTGCCTCTGTCTCTCTGTCTGCGTGCTCTGTCTGCTCTCGTGCCTCTGCCTCTGCCTCTCTCTCTCCTGCGTGCTCTGTCTCTCCTCTGCGTGCCTCTGCCTCTCTCTCGCTGCCTCTGCTCTCTCGTGCCTCTCCTCTCTCGTGCCTCTGCCTCTGTCTCTCTCTCTGCGTGCCTCTGTCTCTCCGTGTCTCTGTGCTCTCTCTCTGTGCCTCTCTCTCCTGCGTGCCTCTGTCTCTCCCTGCGTGCCTCTCTCCCTCTGTGTGCCTCTGTCTCTCCCTGCGTGCCTCTGTCTCTCCCTGCGTGCCTCTGTCTCTCCCTCTGCGTGCCTCTGTCTCTCCCTGTGCGTGCCTCTCTGTCTCTCTCGCGTGCCTCTGTCTCTCCCTGCGCGTGCCTCTCTGTCTCGTGCCTCTGTCTCTCTGCGGCCTCTGTCTCTCCCTCTCTGCCTCTGTCTCTCCTGCGCGTGCCTCTGTCTCTCCGTGCCTCTGTCTCTCCCTGCGTGCCTCTGTCTCTCCCTGCGTGCCTCTGTCTCTCTGCCTCTGTCTGTCTCTCCTGCGTGCCTCTGTCTCTCCTGCGTCCTCTGTCTCTCCCTCTGCCTCTGTCTCTCCCCCCTCTGTCTCTCTCTGTCTCTCTGTCTCTCCCCTGCGTGCCTCTGTCTCTCCCTGCGTGCCTCTGTCTCTCCTCTGTCTCTCTCTCCTGCGTGCCTCTGTCTCTCCCCTGCGTGCCTCTGTCTCTCCCTCGTGCCTCTGTCTCTCCGTGCCTCTGTCTCTCCCTCTGTCTCCCTGCGTGCTCTCTCTCTCGTGCCTCTGTCTCCCCTGTCTCTCCCTCTGCGGCCTCTGTCTCTCTCTGCGTGCCTCTGTCTCTCCTGTGTGGTGTGGGTGTCTCTCTCTGCGTGCCTCTGTCTCTCCTGCTCTCTCCCTGTGTGGGTGTCTCTCTCTGCGTGCCTCTGTCTCTCTCTCTCCTCTGTGTGGGTGTCTCTCTCATGTGGTGCGCCCGCGTCTCTCAGCGTGTCTCTGTCTGTCTGCTGCGTGCCTCTGTCTCTCTCTGCGTGGTGCGCTCACATCTCTGCGTGCCTCTGTCTGTCTGCGTGCCTCTGTCTCTCAGTGTGTCTCTCTCGTGCCTCTGTGTTTCTGTGTGTGGGCGTGTCTCTCGTGCCTCTGTCTCTCTCTCTGCGTGGTGCACTCACATCTCTGCGTGCCTCTGTCTGTCTGCTGTGTCTCTGTCTCTCTCTGCCTCTGCCTCTCTCCCTCGTGCTCTGTCTCTCTGTCTCTCTGTGGTGCGCTCACATCTCTCGTGTGCTCTGTCTGTCTGCGTG
Organism: Paracanthobrama guichenoti; assembly: GCA_018749465.1. Taxonomy (NCBI): domain Eukaryota; kingdom Metazoa; phylum Chordata; class Actinopteri; order Cypriniformes; family Gobionidae; genus Paracanthobrama; species Paracanthobrama guichenoti. Next base: position 26,228,334 of record CM031945.1, read on the forward strand.
CCTCTGTCTCTCTGCGTGGTGCGCTCACATCTCTGCGCGTGCCTCTGTCTGTCTGGCGTGCCTCTGTCTGTCTCTCGTGCCTCTGGTGCGCTCACATCTCTCTGCGTGCCTCTGTCTCTCTGCGTGCGTGGTGCGCTCACATCTCTGCGTGCCTCTGTCTGTCTGGGCGTGCCTCTGTCTCTCTGCGTGGTGCGCCTCACATCTCTGCGTGCCTCTGTCTGTCTCGTGCCTCTGTCTCTCTGCGTGGTGCGCCACATCTCTGCGTGCCTCTGTCTCTCTCGCGTGCGCCCTGTCTCTCAGCGTGTCTCTGTCTGTCTCGCGTGCGTGCGCTCACGTCTCAGCATCTCTCAGCGTGTCTCTGTCTGTCTCGCGCGCGTGTCTCTCTCTGTCTGCGTGTCTCTGCGCGCTGTCTCTCTCGCGCGCCTCTGTCTCTCTGCGTGCGCCTCTGTCTCTCGTGCGCCTCTGTCTGTCTGCGCCTCTGTCTGCCTCTGCGCGCGCTCTGTCTGTCTGCGTGCCTCTGTCTGTCTGCTCTCGTGCGCTGTCTCTGTCTCCTGTCTCTCCCTCTGCGTCTGTCTGCGTGCTCTGTCTGTCTGCGTGCCTCTGGGCGTGCCTCTGTCTGTCTGCGTGCCTCTGTCTGTCTGTGTGTGTCTCTGCGGGCGTGTCTCTCCTCGCGTGCCTCTGTTCTCTGTCGTGGGCGTCTGTCTCTCTGCTGTCTCTCGTCTCTGTCTCTCGCGTGCGCTCTCCTCAGCATCTGTCTCAGCGTGTCTCTGTCTGCTGCGTGTCTGCTCTCGCGTGCTCTGTCTGTCTGTCTGCTGTCTGTCTCCGCGCCTGTCTCTCGCGCGTCTCTGTCTCTCGTGCGTGTGTCTCTCTCTGCGTCTGTCTGTGTGCGTGTCTCTCTGTGTCTCTGCGTGCGTCTCTCTCGTGCTCGCCCGCGTCTCTCAGTGTCTGTGTGCTCTGTCTCTGGTGCGTGTCTCTCTCTCTGTCTGCCTGTGCTCTCTCTCTGTGCCTCTGTCTGTGTGTGTCTTTGCGGGCGTGTCTCTCGTGCCTCTGTCTGTGTGTGGGCGTGTCTCTGCGTGCCTCTGTCTCTGCGTCGTGCGCTCCACGTCTCAGCATCTCTCAGCGTGTCTCTGTCTGTCTGCGTGTCTGCGCGTGTCTCTGTCTGTCTGCGTGTCTGCGTGCGCGCTCTCTCTGTCGCGCGCTCTGCTCTGCGCGCGCGCTCTGTCTGTCTGCGTGCCTCTGTCTGTCTGCGTGTCTCTCTGCTGTCGGCGCGTCTCTCGCGTGCGCGCTCTGTCTGTCTGTGTGCCTCTGTCTGTCTGTGTGCCTCTGTCTGTCTGCGTGACTGTCTGTCGGCGCGCGCTCTCTGCGTGCGCCTCTGTCTGTCTGTGTGCCTCTGTCTGTCTGCGCGCTCTCTGTCTGTCTGCGTGTGTCTCTGTCTGCTGGCGCGCTCTCTCGCGTCGCGCGCTCTGTCTGTCTGTGTCTGTCTGTGTGCCTCTGTCTGTCGTGCGTGCCTCTGTCTGTCTGCGTGTCTGCGTGCGCGCATCTCTGCTCTGCGCGTCTCGCGTCTCGTCTCTCGCGCGCCGCTCTGTCTCTCTGCGTCTGCTCTCTGTCGTGCGCTCTCTGTCTGTCTCGTGCGCCTCTGTCTGTCTGTCTCGTGTCTCTCTCTGCGCGCGCTCTCGTCTCGCGTGCCTCTGTCTGTCTGCGTGTCTCTGCGTGCGCCTCTGTCTGTCTCTGCGTGCCTCTGTCTGTCTGCGTGTCTCTGCGCGCGCCTCTGTCTGTCTGTGTGCTCTCTGTCTGTCTGCGTGTCTCTCTGCGTGGGCGTGTCTCTGCGTGTGTCTCGCGTGTCTCTCCGCGTGGGTGTCTTCCTAACCTCTTATACCTTCATAAGCCGACTCTTTGAATCAATTTTTGCACCCGTCACACCAGGTTATGGGATGTGCATACACTACTTGTGTTTAGAACGTACAGGTCAAATTTGTATTGAAGGGATGTTATTTGTGTGACTTCAGAATCCAGCAACATCCTCACCAAGATGAATCTTTGATGCGCACATGTCAAAAGTGCGGCTTCGAGAGGAAAAGATGATTGTGATGAGGGAGATGAGGCTATCTCAGAAGACTGGCTGGGAACATCGGGACAGTGATATCAGAAATGTCTTCTGGCAGAAACCGTGGTAACAAGCTAACTTTTATGACCTTCTTGCTGTAAAGTCAGTCAATGAACAGCTCGACACTAACTGAATGGAAGTACGGTCATGCCTTCTTTAATTTGTCCTCCTAGGCAGTTTAAGTGCAGCGGGTCATTGCGGGCTACTGTGTCTTCTTCAGAAAAGGCTTGCAGATGTGGAGGAGAAGATCCAAGTCGTCTGCTCAAGTTACAGCCAGGCTTTAGGACCAAATGCTGCTGCTCTGCTGGAGGATGGGCCTGAGGAGATACTGGAGGACCATGAAGAAGTTGAGAGTTCAGATGACAGTGATTTTGAAGCCGCGTAAACTCCTGTTAAAAATAGTTCTTAATGCGCTTTCTCCAAAACTCATTTTACAAGCAGCAGGTCGGTTATTAAGTTTATCGGTTATACGGGTATAGAACTAAACGTGTCGCACAAAATAACATTTTCACGTGTTGATTGTCAAGTAGATTTACATGTGTTGTATTAATGAATTAGTAAATTATAGCCATAAATGCAACACTTTGTTCATGATCCTGCTGCGTAACTGGAAAATATCACCAGACAATCTCTGGCTGTTTGCTTTAGGTCATGCCATTTTATACACGCGTGTGTGAATGTCCTTGTGGTCTTTGTTTGAATGTAGAACACTTTGTTCTTTACATTGAAAAGTGCTGTGTAAAGTTCTTGTGTAATCATTATTTCTCATTAACATCTAGTGCCTCGATTTCAACATGAAAATGCAATTTCTAATAAAGAATGGCATATTTTTAAATGATATGGTGGCAATATCAGTTATTCATGTTTCTTTCCCTAACACGCTTTTAAACGCCGCACCTTACTTCCATGTCTGTGCTACGTGCCTGCGCCAACACGGTTACCTTAGCAACGAGCAAGAACCTCCCAAAAAGTATGTTTGGCTGCTAATAATCGCCATAAGACAATGTTTTTCTGAATTCATACAATGTGTATTATGCTTTTGCAGTAGCATGTCTTTTAGATTTGTGTCTTTTGAGGTGTTTGTTGTAGTTGCTAGGCGGTTGGTTGGGTGGTTGCTAGGGCATTAGGCAGTTGCTAGGGTATACTAGGTGGTTGCTAGGCGGTTGGTTGGGTGGTTGCTAGGGCGTTAGGCAGTTGCTAGGGTATGCTGAGTGGTTGCTATGGTGTTGCTAGGCAGTTGGTAGTTGTCCCAGATGGTTACTATGGAGTTTTTAGCATGTTCTTAGCATGATTTATGATATGTTTCTATGACACTTCTATCCAAAGATATCCCTTTGATCTCTTTCAATGGAAGTGTTTAACTTGTTGCTAAGGGTCTCTGAATGGTTGCTAGGGCATGGCTTGATGGCTTCACGATGATCTGAGATGGTGTAGTTTTGTGTTCTGTTGGTGATCACCCTCATGACCCTAATCCAATAGAAATCGTAATCAGTTGTGTTGTATCTCAAGAAAACCGTTTCAGAGTGATCTCGAATGGTGTTCATGACTATGAATTAAAATACAGGGGTAAGTTACATTAAAAAAGAAATATAGTATTATAGATGAGACGGGCTCTCAACGCAGCCACAGTTAAATATGCCAGCCTGCTGGCTGCTTATAGGAGCTGACCCTCAGCTTCAAGCACTGAAAAACTTTACAGTTTATGATTGTGTGATTTGTGCTGTGGTCATGTGTCATTTCCATGGTTAAGTTGTCTAACAGGTTGCCATTTAGAAATCATTTCCACTGTTTGATATGATCTAGATGAAATGTGTGATGAATGAATTAGTGTGGATGATTGATGTGCTTCAATAGCCCAACACTAACAGAACAACATGATGTATTATTCATGGGACAGACGGTGTGGTTTCCATAGAGAGAAGTTAAGGATCAACAGCATCTTCTGAGACTGTTCTCTGAACAAATACCCAGACACAGTTTCTGTTGTGTTGGATGCTCGTATAATGAAGCAGTCGCCTGTTCAATAAATAGTGTCTGAAAATAAAGCAGAAACGAATGCATTCCTCAATGTTTTATTGAAGAACGTACAGAAAACTAAAATGACAAATCATAACTGAACTCTCACTCAAAGTGACAATAATTAGGGTGCGATACACAAAAGTATTAATATCAACATGAAATGCAAAACGAAAGGGTCGCGCACAAGAAGTGTTCATGTTTACAACAGAAAGAAGAAAGAAAGGACAAACTATTACACAAAAGAACATAAGAGGGCTCCGGCTCTAACAAGTGTCCATGTCCGCCAGCCACTCCAATGGCCACTTCTTTCCACTGTAACACAAAAAGGAAAGATGCAAGTAGAAGCTTTGGTTGTGCAGATGAACCGTAGACGCACATTAAAGCTCCTGTAGCTGTTTTCCGATAGCTGGCTTTCATCACATCACAGTAGGCTAATGTTAGTCGACCACAGGGCAGGAGAAGGAAAGCCGTAATTGTTCTTTGAAGTCAAGAAACTATTTGAGAGCGCGGTGGATGCACATTGTTGCTATTTTTACAGTTTTACGTTTTGGTAGGTTTATCTTCCTTTACATAATGCTCAGTATCAGAGCCAATTCTAATTTAAAGCATGAACTGATCGACAGCAACGCAAAATACAGAACGTGAAGTCCACATTTTACTTTGAGACAACATATGCATGAAAAATCACAAGCTGACACTAAATATATTGATCCAGTTATTAAGGCAGACCTGGAGCTTCTCTGGCTTGTTGCCTTTGAAAGCTCAGGGTTTTGCAATGACGACTGTTTACTAGCTCGACTTTATTTCCTACATGAGTTTAATGGGCAGATGAAAGGCTAAATCATCAGACCTCGACTTTCACATAATGCAGGCCGTGTAGTTTGAGCATTGGCCATAACTGTATTTTCGACGTGCGTGTAAATGTAGGTGCTAGTGGTGAATAAGATATACTGACGACTGACAAATGAAGGGAAAACAACATAAAGTGTCTTAGTAAGGTCTCGGGCCACCAAGAGCCACCATAACAGTTTCAGATTATGGACTCGGCACCACCGTCATCATCAAGTGAAAGTTTATCTCCCGGTAGAGTTCAGAGACTTAAAGAATCAATGCCAAAGAGCATGAAGCTCTTCAGGGGGCACTTAGTGGCCCAACAACTTACTAAGACACTTTGTGTTGGTTATATGAACATACTTATGAGCAAGTGTTGACCACCTATTATAGACAGTCTTTACCTTAGAAATGTAACTAACATGTGTCAATAGTACTTGGTGAAACGTTTGGGCTATCGTCACCCATGAGAAGTCGTACATACCAGAGTTCGCATGGCTCCCACTCCACCTGCTTCCATTTGTGGCCCTAAAACTAGTGAGACTTTTTCAGTTTCAAATATCTGCAATGTTTGGCAGTTATACCAATCACCAATACTCTTTCAAGAGCATTACACCAATCACAGAAAACTGATCGGCCCTTTACAACTGGAACATTATGTAACCTGTGCAGTGTTCGAGCGGTATTATATTTAACCTTAAGAACTTCACAGGGGAAACCCTGGCTCCCTTTCACTGCGTGTGGGCTTTCTGAAAGGAAAACATATTACGTTCACAAAAAGCTTAACACTACACTCAACAAGCCGTTATAGAGCGATAAGTGGTTATTAAGCTTTCATATTGTAGTTGTTCTGCTACAGAAGTTGTATGAACACTGGTAAGTTACTGTAATCCACACAAACTACAGGGCCGGGCGGTTGGGATAAATATATCGGCAATCAACGACAAGTTAAATCCATCAATCTCTATTGTGCTGCCTGGGAGGTGTTGATCGCTTTCTCGAAGCAGATACTAACATAAGAGCTTGAACAGTTTGCTCCAGAATCACATGTTAGTAGCACAGTCTGTTCACACTAACTGGACACTTATAAGATAAGGGACGTGTCTGAAACGGGCAAACACAGCATTTCCCCACAGCACACAGGGTGTGGGATATGGTCTTATTCACCATCAGCTAATGCTGGATTACTTAAACAGAGACCAAGTCATGACCAACACCAGAGCGCACTGACACGGAGTCAAGGCCGAGCAAACATGTGGTCGATTCCAAGCGAGAGACGGAGACCTTCACGGGACACACGTGACTAAGAGACAGAGCTGTCCATGAATGATGGCGAAGTAGTATGACGTCCCAAAGCTTCTGCTACACTCAAAAGTACGTACTTTTTCTTCACAGAATACTTTTCGGCGTCGTACAAGTGCACACTGGGACGCAGCACAAGACTAATTTCAACACTACAACCAGGTTCCTACAAATCTGCAATTTCACAATTGCAAACCACATTAGAGCTCTGAGTGCAGATAGCTAGATGTTTATTATGTACATGAATGCTTTTAAAATCCAACTATTAACATGCATGTTGCATTCTGACTGTGTGTGCTATTTATGCTGCCAAATAATTGCCAGAAGATTGTCGCTATAGGTCCTGCAGCTCATACAAATCACATCTGTGGCATTCAGTCCACACTCCTACACAGAAAGCTGGACAGCGTTCCTGTCAAACAAGGCCATAAAGGTTAGGTTTCCTTACACCGAAAACATATTCCGTTGACTTTTCTGATCACTGCATCACCGCATAACTCATAAATGTTCAGACGAGCTTAATATCTGGTTATTTGTGATGCAATTCAAAGATATTGACACATTTTCTTTCAAATGATTTTGCTGAAAGGAAAAACACAATTTAATTCATAAATACTCCGTTAAATAGAGCTGAACGATTTTGAAAAAATATGTAATTGTGATTTATTTTTACTGATAATGCAACTGCGATACGATTTGTGATTATAATTTCTTACATAATTATTCTCATTTTCATTGAAAAGCATTTAAAGATGTGATGTTTGCAAGGATTCGTAGCAAACAAAGATGTTTTCTTGCGTGTGTGGAATATGATGTGTAGGCCAGGACATCTCTGCAGCAACACAATATTTCATTTCAAGCGGTATTTTGACACACGCTTGATCAAATATTGCACCTCCTGTGATTTGGAAATTGCAGTAGGCCATACTGTGATTTCGATGAATTGTCCAGCCCTACTGTTAAACAAATGAACACATACATTTGGCCATCGCCCAAACCTAATAGGCCACAGCCACAATCAAACGCAAAATACAGCCTTCATGAAGACGCACAACAATTAATGTCAATTCCAATGTATGGATTTACACACCGTACATCACACACCTTTGCTTTTATGCGCGCCGCACTGTAGTGGGAGCTGGAGCCTCCTTCCACACCTTCATCTGTTAAATACAGGGAAACATTTCAAATATGATAAACATTAAACTGTCAGCCACAAGAACAATAAAATTAAGCACAGTTTATAATGAAGACTGTCAAAATGTCTTTCCGTGAACGATTAAAGCTTTGTTTTTAAGGACTGAAGGCAGCACACGGTCAGCACTTGATACATGAATTATGCATTATGGGTGAATTATTCCTGTAAAGATAACCAGGTTCTGCCGTTAGCAGGCTAAAGCCGCTGAAGGACTTGTGCAGTCAGTGGAATAATGTCATCACAGTGAAGTGATCACAACTGAATCAGGCCACAGCTTTATAACCTTGAGTAGACCGTTGATCTGGCTAAATCAGTTTCCATCAAGGTGTCGATGGGAAGAAGAGTTGCACGGTATACCGGAGTCTCCGGTTCTTCCTGCGACAGCCAGCCAGTGGGTGTGGCTAGGAGACTCATCAAGTGAACGATGTCCACCTGTTCTTCCCTCTATAAAGCTTGGGCTTTGACGTGGAGGGGGCTTGCTTTTGTTTTCTTTGTTACTGGTCTTGGTTTGTTTAGATCGATTCTGTTATTAGTGTAATCTTGGTTCTGTCGGACGTCTTCAGGTGTCTGACAGAAATGTTGTTTGATTGTTTTGGTTCCTTCTTTTATATATTTTTCTATTTATGTTAATAAACCTTTTGTTTTAACTATCAATCTGACTGTGTCCTCCAATTCATTTGTCACAGCTTTGAGCCGGTCGTGACAAATGTGGGGGCTCGTCTTTAAACCTGGCATTCGTTAAATATTTGGTTTAGTAAGTTTTGGAGGATATAGTGGGTTTCTGGTTGCTTTGTGGGAGTTCGGCTTGGGTAAGTGTTGCTAGTTGTATTTGAGGGGAAGTGGTTGGCTGTGTTTCCCTTGTCCGATCTTTATTTGAGCTTGTTTTGTTTGTACGGTGAAAGCAGTTCGAGCGGTGGTCTCGGGAACACGTCCGTGTTTTGAGGTGGCGACTCGTTAATCGGTCGCTACTTCAAACCCTGGTTTACAGTGTATAAAAACCCGCGGCAAGAGTAGGGATGAGTTTAGGTAGTTTTTGAAATTTACTTAGAGGGAACTATTTATCCAGTGTTCTTTCTTCCCCTCGGATATTTTGGGAAACAAGCCGTGTTTGTCTTTCATAATGGCCTCAAAGGTTGATGAATTTATTAGTGCTAGAATTAGATTATTAGTAGACATTTCTACGTTATACCGCGAGAGAGAAAGTCCTGGCAGCAGCGAAAACGAGCAGGGGATTTGAATGGGAGGAATGTAAGATTTCTATATTCGAGGATATGTCGAGGAGAGAGCAATGATGAGGAAAAAATTCTCTGCAGCGAAGAAGTTCCTCTGGGACCGCGAAGTTCGACATACTCTGGCTCACCCCGCAACATTGAGGTTCACCTGGCAGGGGAAAAGGATGAGTTTTACTGACCACCTGGCAGCGGAAAGGTACTTAAAAGAACACATCTAACTACGAAGAAGTGAGAAGTAAATCACCAGGACTACTGGCAGTATAATATGTAACGTAAGTCGAAGCATTATGAAACGTGATGTGGTGGGGCGGGGAAGCTTTGGGGTCTGTCTTCCCGAGTCAGCGGCTGCGAGCATCACGGACCAAAGGTTTGACCCAGAAGTGGGATCGCTGCCCCTTATGGGCAGTGTTTTGAGTTTGTTTTTCTTTTCCTTTATTTGTTTTGCTCTTCGTAAGTTTTTCAAGGTTTTGTTTGTTGCTGTTCAAAAAATGTTGGAAATTAAATGTTGTTTTTTTATCAGTAAGAGCGGCGAGTATAATACCAGTTTATATGGCAAAGTTTCATGTATCTATTTTCTTTCAGTATGGAGCAAAGAAGCTTCATCAGAGCACAGCAGGTGCAAGGAGTTACATTCTACTAGTGTGTGATGGATGGACAATGTGTACACATTATATCTTGGAATATTAACGGCTGTGGGTCACCTGTTAAAAGGAAAAATACTGGCTTATCTTAAAATCAGAAAAGCTGACATTGCCTTTTTACAAGAAACACACTTTAAAGATGAAAAGGAAGAAACTTCGACGCGACTGGGTTGGGCAGGTTTTTCATAATTCTGTATCAAGCAAGAGGAGTGGAGTAGCCATCCTAGTGAGGAAGAAAATACATTTTATTTTGTTGAATCAACATAAAGACAAGGAAGGTCGATTATTATGCATAGAGGCAAAGCTCAACAATGTTAAAGTAGTGCTGTGTAATGTATACGCACCAAATAAAGAGGAGCCTGAGTTCTTTCATGATGTTAATAAGATATTAGCTAGCCTCGAGGGTATGTAATACTTGGAGGTGACTTTAATCAGACTATGGATGGCATCCTCGACAGAAGCCAAAGCAACATCAGATTAACTCCTAGAGATGGGGTTGCTATTCATACTCTGGAAGACGACAATGGATTGACAGACATTTGGAGATTGATTAATCCGCGGGAGAAGGAATACACATTCTTCTCTAATTGCCACAAGACCTTTTCAAGAATTGATTATTTCCTGATTTCTAATTCTTTAATTGACTCGGTCGTAGACTGTATAATTGGAGTAATGGGACTGACAGATCATGCACATGTGGAGTTAAAATTAGAATTGAAGGTAGATTGCGAGAAGAGCGGAGATGGAGATTAAATGCTTTTATGCTGGAGGATAAGGTCTTTGTAGATTCATTGCAGAAGGACATAAATATGTTTTTGAAATTAATATTGGGTCAACTCCGAGGTTAGCAACAGTATGGGATGCCTCTAAAGCATTTATCAGGGGAAATGTATTGCTTATGCTAGTAGGAAAAAAAAGAAAGTGTTGAAAAAGTGAAACTCTTAGAAAAACAAATCAAGAATCTAGAGAAAGAATTGGTTACAGGTTTTACAGACTTGAAATTTAAACAACTTTGTAAATTAAAATTTGATCTTAATGACTTTTTTTAATAAAAAGGCAGAATATGCTTTATTCACATTGAAGACCAAACATTATGAGAGTGGGGAAAGAGCGGGAAACTTGTTGCCAGGCAAATAAAGCAACATGATGCATCTCATGTCATTCCAGCAATTAAAGCGGGAGAGAAGGTGCTCACCTCCAACACAGAAATTAATAGGTTTTTAACCAATTCTATTCGAAACTGTACACATCAGAATCCAGTTATAATCAGAAAGAGTTAATAGACTTTCTAGCTAAGATTATATTACCCTCCTTAACTCCTGATGAACGAGACTCAATAGATGCTCCGATAACTCAAGAGGAAGTCAGGAAAATGATAATGTCTTTAAAATCTGGGAAATCACCAGGCTCTGACGGATTCCCTGTAGAATATTATAAGAAGTTTATGGAGGAGTTGACCCCAATATTAACTGAGGTATATTCAAAGGTACTTGAGGAGGGTATGTTACCCAACACTTTTAATGAAGCTTTAATATCACTCATACCAAAACCAGGAAGAGATGCGATGGATCCTGATAATCACCGTCCAATAAGTTTACTAAATGTAGATCTAAAAGTGTTAACTAAATTATTAGCCTCACGATTAGAAAGTATTTTACCTAAAATTATACATGGAGACCAGGTGGGTTTTATTAAAAACAGGTCCTCATCTGATAATATGAGAAGGCTATTACATCTCATGTGGATGAATCATTCAAGTCTAGATCCCATTGCTGCAATATCACTGGATGCGGAAAAGGCCTTTGATGGAGTGGAGTGGGAGTTTCTTTTTGCTGCGTTGGAAAAATATGGTTTTGGTTCAGGTTGTGTGAAGTGGGTTAAAATTCTTTACTCCAATCCTAAAGCATCTGTTATAACTAATGGAGTAACTTCTCCTCTTTTTAATAAATCTAGATCTACTCGTCAGGGCTCTTAGTCCACTACTTTTTACATTAGTTTTGGAAGCGCTTGCTTCAATGATTAGAGAAGAACCAAAAATTACAGGTGTTCTTGCAGGGGAAAGAGAGCATAAATGATTATTATATGCGGATGATATATTGCTAACAGTTAAAGACCCTGCAGGTTCTTTACCAATACTTCTTAAATTGATTGAATCTTATTCTAAATTCTCAGGATATAAAATCAATTGGCATAAATCAGAGGCTATGCCAGTATCAGCTACATGTTTTTCTTCCTCAGTCAATGCATTTAAGTTTAAATGGACGCGTAAAGGATTTAAATATTTAGGCGTCCACCTGAGCCCTAAATTAGAGAACATAATGAATGTGAACATGGATCCTCTGTTGCAGAAAATACAAGCAAAATTAGATAGCTGGGGAAAATTGATGTTAACTCTATGGGGGACGATTAATCTTATAAAAATGGTGGTAACCCCACAGTTTAATTATATATCGTGGATGGTCCCTATAGCCATACCACATCATATATATAAACGATATAATATTATGATTAAGACATTTCTGTGGGAGGGTAAAAGACCTAGGATTGGCTTTGAAAAATGATGTTTGCCTAGAGATAGAGGGGGTTAGCGTTACCAAATGTAGAGCTCTATAAAATAGCATTTGACATTTCTAAGCTTGCTAGACACTGGGATGAAGATGATTCAGATTTAGACTGGGTATTAATAGAGCGTCAACTTACTTCCCTTTTCGGCCAATAGAAGCTTTCTCACAAAATCCAACAGGTGACCTACAGCATCACATGACTAATCCGATACTGACGCATTCCAAGGAAGTTTGGAAAGCTGTCCACAAAAAGTGTAAGATTTCTCACTTGTGTCAGCATTACTCGTCAATACGGGATAATCCTCAGGTTAAGGTAGGGAAAAAACCCTTGTTTTGGGGACAATGGTTTAGAAGCGAATACGTACATTAAAAGACTTATTTAGTAAGAATAAGCTATTATCTTACGATAACTTAAAAGAGAAATTTAATCTAGTCGGCCGGGACCGTTTTTGGAAATCTTTACAGATTAGGAATTGTTTGGAGACAAAATTTTCTATGGGACAAGACAAGAATATTCTAGAAACATTTTGTGAACTACCAAAACCTCTTCAAAAAGCATCCAAATTTTATCAACTTAGTTTAATAATTGGTGATAAGAACTGTGAAAACCTGAGATTGATTTGGCAAAGAGACATTAATAGCAATATAGATAAAGACACGTGGATAAGAATTGTGTCCAACAATGGAAGATACATTAAAGAGGCAAGAGGTAAACTGAGCCAATACAAGGTATTACACAGGTATTATTATACACCTGCCCGACTTGCCAGAATGGGTTGTCTGAATGAAAATAAGTGTTGGAAATGTAAGATAGAAACGGGGCACATACATACAAGCGCTATGGCAATGTACAAAGATACAACCCTTCTGGATAACTGCGTTGAAATTTCTTGAAAGATGTTTGGGAGTTGACCTTCCATTGTCATCAAGGCTATGCTTTTAGGAGACAAATCTGAGATCCTCATATCAGAAACAATGAGTTCTCTCTTGTTACTGTGGGTATAATTACAGCAGTAAGACTGATACGTAGGTTTTGGAAAGATATGCAATGTCCTACTTTTAAGATGTGGATTGAATTTATGACTGAAAATGCGTCATATGAAAAAATGTTGGCTAAAGTAAATGGACACCAAACAGATGGTGACATGTGGGACAGTTTTGTTGGGACTGTGGCCTCAGGACATTGCTGATATTGCATCCATACTTGTACTGTGACTTGTTTATCCTGCTTTGAATTACAATGGTTATTTTTGTTGTTGTTTCTTTGTTTGTAAATGATTACCATTTCATTTTATGCTTGCATTGTTTTGTATTGTTCTTACTGGTATGTTATGTATAAGGAAAACCAATAAAAAAACCTAAATAAATGAGAGCGTGTAGCGTCTTGTGTCTGTTGGCTCTAGAGCTGGGAAAGTGAACATGTGATCCTAATTATTGTCATGCTCTTGGTCACTGGAAGAATGAGTGTCCTGGAAGAATGCTGTTGAGCTCAAAACCTGCTGCTCAAACGAAAGCGAAGTCTTCAGTGAAACCTGTTGCTCTGGCTGGGACTGCCTCGGAAGTCAATGTGCAGAAGAGTTGCTCACGTGTTTCTCCATTTGTTACAGATGGTTCGGTGAGATTGGTTAATTCTACGGAAGATGTACCAGTCAAAATTCTCCGTGATACTGGATCAGCAGAAACTTTTGTCTTGGAGTCTATTTTGTATTTTTCAAATGACTCTTACACTGGAAACAATGTGTTGATTAGGGGGACTGGTTTGAATGTGATGTCTGCACCCTTGTTTTGCATTCTGAATTGATCCAGGGAGAAGTGGAGGTTGCTGTGCGTTCCTGTTTGCCTGTGGAAGGAGTACAGGTAATCTTGGGAAATTATTTGGCGGGATGTTCCACCAAATTTGGTGGTTATGCCATCAGTATCAACTTTTGAGACAGGTGATGAAAATTTGACCTGTTCCTCTGTGTTTCCGTCATGCGTGATAACACGGTCTGTGAGTAAAATACAACCTGACGTTAAATCTGAAACAAAACCGATAGTGAGTGCAACTCTGGAGATTCCTGCCCTTTTGTCTGTGTCACGAAATGACTTGAATAAAGAACAGAAATCTGATGTTACTCTTACAGAGTTGTTTGACCGAGTTGTCCCTTACGATGTAATCAATCTTCCTTCTGGATATTATCTGGAGGAAGATGTGTGGGTGCCGCATGGAGAATTAACTGGTGATCCCGTGCTACAAATGCTAAGTCACGCAATCCTAGACCCAGGCCTGCTTTACAGTTCAGCTGAGCGATGGTAATATTAACATAAACTTGCTTGAGACATTACGAAATTAACTTAGGTGTCCCACATTGCCCCAATGCCAGTTCATCTTTCAGGTTTTTTCTTAGACATGAATAAATACTGATTTCATTATTTAATGTGGAATAACTAGACAATAGTGCAAACGTCATCCCGTTCAGTTCAGCGGAACTCCGTCAAAAGTGAAACCGAAAGCGACCCATGGGAAGTTCGGTTCTTTTCCGCGAACCGGTTCTTTCGGACAGTTCGTTTCAATAAACCGGTTCACCGGTTCTTTTACGCTCAAGCGTAACGACGTCATTCGCGATGACGTAATGACGTCACGTCATTCGCGATGACGTAATGACGTCAAGTCTATCGCCGGATAAACAAACACTTCACACACGCCGTTCAAATACATAAAGTCAGTAATCATAACATCGGTCAGATAAAATATCATAATCTGATAAGTTTATTACAATTAAGTTTTTACTTCTCTAGATGACTCAGAAACTTGCCTCAGCTCTTGTTTCTATATTTTTCAGAAATATTTCTATATTAACATATTTTAATGACAGCATATTTACTGATCAAAAATGAATTCTTTTATTCATTAAAATAAACAGAAAATAGTTCAAACTTTGCTAAAGTGATTGTTTTGAACAAGTATTAACTTGAACAGGTAAAACATATTATTTTAGCTGAAGTATTTGTATTAATACTGTGAGCCTTTTGCCCCGTGTGTGGGGTAAAAGGCCCCCTCGACACCCCATACATTTTTAAGAGTTTTAAATAAAAGAAACCACTTTTATGATTTATATTCACACAAAATCTGTTGCTCCATAAATGTTCAATGCAAACATATATATGGTTCTGTGTGACAGACATTATAGGAGCAGTGAAGAGCACATCTTTCTTAAGGCGTGCCTTTAGCCCCGTTGTCCCCTATATTTTGTGTGCTATTGATCTGTTATGGTGTATTTGGAAAAGCACAATAAACATGTTGTATTCCACATGAAGGTTTTTCCTTACAGTATTCCAGTAAATGCTAAAAATACTTGCAAGGATAAATGTTAAGAATAATATGGCGTAGACTATTATCTGTTGGTTAGGCTTATTCTGCTAAGACTCCCTGTTGCTAAGGGAGGGTTGTGACCTAAAAAGTCAAAGGGCATGAACTACCCCTTCCCAACAAAGTACAGTAATGTGGGGACGGGACACCTCCTTTTGAGACGCCTCATCACAAAGCTTACAAACAACAACCAAGGCAGACAGGTAGAAAGGACAGCCACACAAGATGACCTCCAGAAAACGAAGCAATATTTGGCTTCACTTTGATGAGGCTGGACCCCAGGAAGCAAAATGCAAGCTTTGTGGCATTATTTTGTCAGGCCAAGGAGGATCGACATCAAATTTTAGAAGACACTTGCAAACAAAGCATCCAAACTGCATTGCTTGTGCAAGTGAGACAAGAGGGTTCTGCAGAATCAGCCTCAGGTAGTTCTGCTTCTGCAGCTGCTGTCTCTTCTGATAGCCCTTCTGCTTCATCCACATCTGGAACTGGCACCAGTGTCCAAAGGACAAGACAAAGTCAAATTACCAGCTTTGTAAGAACAGGAATTGGCCCTGTCAGACAAAGCAAAGTCGACGAGGAATTGGTTAATGATTGCACTGGATTTACAACCTAACGAGATTCGTTCGCGAACCGGACATCACTAGTCAGAAGACCAGCCGGCGTTTCAGGTGCTAACAATGTCCTCATCTGTCACGGTAAGTTCACAAGTATACACGAATAAATACTGATTTCATTATTTCATTTAACATCCCTAGTCCAGTCCAGTTTGCAGTAGCGAGTACGTAGCCCAACGTCATCACGTTGAAAGCGAAACCGAAAGCGATCGTTTTGCATGACTAGACGCCATTTCGGGTGTCTTGAAAATCTGTCAATGTCCTCATCTGTCACGGTAAGTTCATTAAAACGTTTCATAGATATAATGAGGGGTCCAAACAACTGAAACACGTCAAAGTTGTCTCTCTCCTGATGGATCTATCACGGTAGAAACTATAATGGCGGACGAGAAGCGCTGACTCACAGCTGTGGCACACCGACCGAGACTGGACTCGCCTTACTCAAGTAGATAACAGTGGATAAATATAACCATACAGGCAGAAGCTCACTTTAAAACGAACAAAGAGCGATAGCAAGAGTCTACAACTGAGGTCAATCCAGCCGCGGTGCGCGCATAAACAGTATAATAATTTATTATTATTATTATTATTATTATTATTATTATTATTATTATTATTATCATTATTATGTTAGTTTATGCCTAGAAATAGAAACCATAAATAAGGCCTCAGTCAACTACTGCTAAGGCCTAGCCTACTCAAAATGTCTGTAGGCCTAACGTTACATAACTGTAACAAAAACACAAGCTTTAAAAAAATCACTTTTTAATTATTACAAGAACAGTTGACTCTTAAATAGTCAACTGCAAATATGCTCTTGACCCCAAAAATAATTGCAACAAAAGGTTTTCCAGTGGTTTACAGTCAGATGTCCTTAAAAACAGAGCCCGGCCGATAAAGGATTTTTAAGGCCGATACCGATACAAATATTTGGTTTTAAAAGTCCGATATATCGCCGATATGTGTGTAAAAACAGAAACGCATAAAAACCGTAAACAGATTTCCCTTACATTAGTTATTTGTAGCTCATGATCCCGTGCCCCGGCTCGTTTTTTTTGTGTGATTTTAATATGCAAATGACCCATTTGTCATAAGGTGCATTTGGCATGTCCTGCCTTATCTACTTTTTTAAAACACAATGAAAGTGGCAATGTATGCGCAACTCCCTTCACTTCCACCTTGAGCCGTGCCCAGCTCCACTTGCACCTCCCTGCTGAGTCTAGCTGTGCTATATATGAGTCCTCCTCGTTAAGCTCCCTTATAAGTTAGCCAATCTCATCGGCCCAAGGACTGATCGGTGTTTCGAGATACACGGCTACTCGAATTCTGAGCTACAATACAATGTAAAGATTTCAAATGATAGACTTGGACAAAATACAACAGCAAAATATAAACTATATACAATGTCAACTTGCTTATCCCTTTACATGCACTCTTAATTCTGTCCATCAAGCTTCAACAAACCATTTTCACTCATCATTTGCTGCCTGCCTTCTTAAATCTGCTCCTGAGTGATGCAGTGAATCCATCATGTGACTCGGTAATGCTGCGTCTGAACGCACTCTCGCTCGCTCCTCACGGGCCTCACTTACGGTTTACAGTGCAGGGACTGGAACTGCAAATATACTAGTTAGAAATCCAGGAATCGTACTTTTATTTAGGCAGAATAAGTTTGTTGTGATTTCCAAGCGCATTAATGTTAGCGGTCTTCCACTGATAGCCATGGCGTTAGCTAGCTTTGTGGTTAGCTAAAGTCTATGTTAAGCCATAATTTAGAAATGGACAACGTCATACTGCAAAATATTGTAAAACATGCTTTTTCAAAATGACGGGCAGGGGAGAGATGATGCGTCTCATGCTGTCAAACTGTCACGCTAAACATTGTCCGAGTTAAATGGACTATAGTCAGCTATACTGTAACAACCCAACGTAATTACTAGCTAATTCTGTTTCACTCTTGGCTTAGCCTACAAAACTGGACTTGGCAGTCACGAGTTTTGTCATGCTTATTTGAGTTAAGAGAACTGATGGGGATGTTCTTTTAATTGTTCTTCAAGAAATGTACGTCTCGTGACAGTTGGCAACTCACCACGCACTTCACGGATGATCTCCGTTGTGAATGTTCGCGCGCCTCCATGACTCTGGCTGGATCAGCTGGTGTTGCCAACCGCACGCTTGATTACCGATAGTTTGTAAAATGCCTAATATCGCCCGCCGATATATCAGTCGGGCTCTACTTAAAAACATACCAAAAGTTTGACACCAAGAAAGGCCCCAGTTTCAAAATGGCGGTCGCCAGGTCCTTAAAATGACCATTACTCATTTGTATTCCTCCTAGACCAGGAATACTGGTGCCTGATACATGATTTGGCCATGTGATATTCTAATTAGCATATTTGCATGATAGATAATTGATTACAAGTACAATTATATATTAAAGCAATTGGTTACAAGCATATTTATGTGAAAAATAAGTACAATGTCCCTTAAGTAATTGCACATTTCTCCTTAATGAGAAATATAAGCCACAATAATGTAATTTTCCGCCTCTAGAGGTCACTTATTCAAAACAACGGCATAGCTTGCTGACGCCTTGATTTAGCAGAGCTTTTATTATGACACACAGACGAGTGTAACGCAGCGCTGTTATAATGCTACTCTGTGCGCGTTAAGCTCGGCGACTACGAGACACTTGTTCACACTGCAGTGAGCTAGAGCGATATTAGGCGTGGTAAAACATGGTAAATCAAGAAAACCAGATTTGAGACATGTGTTGAGCTATATAACAATGATCAGTTTTCTGTTGATGAATGTATCCCAACAGTCGCTCACCTGTCTAATAAAACACAATGTATTAAAGCGTCTTTGGTGTTTCCATGGTTTCTACAAAATTGAGGGTAACGCGAGTATGATGTCATGGATAGTACCAAAGTATCTCCTCAACCACCACCAATGTGCAGCATCACCTGAATGATGCGATGACAGCCATATCGCTCCTCCTGAATGCCCACAACACACAAGCTTATTGGTGGAGAGGAGACGGAGTGATGAAGCCAATCGTTATATGGAGATGATTAGGGGCCATGATGGACAGGGGCCAATGGGCAAATTTGGCCAGGATGCCGGGTTACACCCTACTCTTTTCGAAGGACATCCTGAGATATTTAATGACCGCAGAGAGTCAGGACCTCGGTTAAACGTCTCATCCGAAGGACAGTGCTTGTTACAGTATAGTGTCCCCATCACTATACTGGGGTGTTAGGACCCACACAGACCACAGGGTGAGCTCCCCTGCTGGCCTCACTAACACCTCTACCAGCAGAAACCTATGGCGCTTTCCCATTACCAGTACCAGCTCAACTCGACTCGCTTCTTCTCAGCTCAGCTCGCTTTTCGCTCCGTTTTCCATTGCAGATAGTCTTGGGCTACAGGGTGATATGGACTGATGCTCACCAGCTAGTACTGAAGCTTCAGTGTGTGTTCAGTGTGTGTTCTCTGTTTCCACTTACAGGCCTGAAATAAAGTCTCTTATCTAGGAAGAAGAGAAGAAGTCTGCCTGTAAAATGAGTGCGCATGAGGAGAGAGAGGAGAGAGGCTTCTGTTGACACTCCAGGATCCAGCGGTGTGTCCATGAAGAGTAACAACTCCATGTTTCAACCCTCTAGTCTCAGTGTTGATCCTGCTGTGACTTCTGACCCTGCGTAAGTATCATTTCTTTATTTCTTTCACATGTCTGCTAGGGGTGCAGTGGTTCAAATTAGTCATTTGTATCACGGCTTTAGGGTCACGGTTTCGGGACAGTTTGTTATGTGCTATGTTCAGGGAAAAAGTGGTTCGGGGATAAAATAATCGCTTTTCAGGTACAGATATTGTAAAATAACTTTACTGTATAGCTAAAAAGCTCTTCAATCTAGAGCTGCGAGTGTTATGTCTGCTAGGATACTCAGCAAGACGGCATGTT
This sequence comes from Paracanthobrama guichenoti, assembly GCA_018749465.1. NCBI lineage: Eukaryota > Metazoa > Chordata > Actinopteri > Cypriniformes > Gobionidae > Paracanthobrama > Paracanthobrama guichenoti. The sequence goes on from CM031945.1 coordinate 26,248,152, forward strand.
GACAATTGTGTGAATTTGTCCGTTGAAGCACAAGATTTGAAGGAGAACTCAATATTTGCGTGTCTGAGACGTGGGTTTGCGCGCTTCAGATGAGTGCACTCACAATCTTCTTACAGTGCGTGCGAGTTCTCATTCGTGTCTTCTGGCTCTTAAATGTTTAAACTGGCAAGGCTTAAATGAGTTTAGTTTAAACACAGATAGCAATGTGTGCTGTTCAGGCCTCACCTGCGCTCACACTATCAACACTGGGTGACGACGGTGTAAATGACTGGTCATATTAGAGCATACAGACTGCGGTGCAAGTGCGTGTTCGAACTTTACCCTTCAGTTTACCCTTGTAAAAGTGGGGATTTAGCACTTACTAGCATGGCAAACAAATATACTGTAGACAGACTGAGACTGTGTATAAAGATCAATTTAAGACTCTCTTGCTGTGAAAACATACCCTGTTTGAGTTCTTGCTTTTAAGCAAGCGTGGGGTTTGTTTGAAAATGTTTTGTTTGAAGTCCAATATGGAAATTTATTGCTGCTTTAGTTGAGCACTTGACCCTTGACTCTTCTTAAATGCATTTTCTTTCAACAACTGCAGTTGTGTTTTACCGTAAGTACATGTTCTTACAGAAAGGGGTTGAAGGCGTCTGTTCACACTCAGAGAGCAGCATCTCCAGGATTCAGCTGTGTGTCCATGAAGAGTAACAACTCCATGTTTCAGCCCCTTTATCTCAGTGATGGACCATCTTCAGGATTCAGCTGTGTGTCTATGAAGAGTAACAACTCCATGTATGAGCCAGATCCCCCCTAATCTCAGTGATGGACCATCTTCAGGATTCAGCTGTGTGTCTATGAAGAGTAACAACTCCATGTTTCAGCCCCTTTATCTCAGTGATGGACCATCTTCAGGTCCTGCTGTGACCTCTCCATGACCCTGTGTGAGTATCATATCTTCAGTTAGATGTAAAGGTTTTTTAACATGATGATTCACTCACTGATGTTCTTTTCAATGAATATTAATGTTAACATTAATATTAATATCTTTTAATATATCTATTAATATTATCTATATTAATATCTTTTCAATGAATATTAATTACCCCCAAAAGATCATTTACAGTCATTATGTTAAATAAGAAAAGCATCAAATAGACTACAAAAAAATAGCTCTAGAAAGAAATAATTGGATTCAACATCAACAGAATTTATTAAACATAAACCAGGGATGTGATTTTCCGTATTTTCCGACCTGAAAAGTATGATCCACATGAATTGCGTAAATCCAAGAAAACCATGGTTTGAGGCTTGTGGTAATGATGATTGGCCTTCAGCAATGACTAAATAAACTGCAAAAGGTTATGTTTCCTAATGTTTATTTCATGTACGGATTGGTGGAAAAGCGTCTTTGGAGTCTTTACCAATGAGGTGATGAGTCGAATCAGGTGTATTTGATTAGGCAACATCTAAAATGTGTTCTGGGGTCTCCAGGACTGCGTTTGGGAACCACTGGTTTAAGTCTGAGGCGTTTAACATCCTTCTGCGTGCCTCTTCTCTTCTGCTCACACCTTTTCCCATTAACGGACAGTATTTGCCCCTTTAAATTGATTTTTCAGGTTTCAAAATTTTCTAACCCTATTAAGTGCATGTCATGTTTTATGTAATTACTGATATAATAAATAAAGCAATAGATTAAATTAAATCAATAAATTCAATCAAATGAAATGCCTAGTTCTGTCATGAAACTCTGATTGGTTCATGTCACATCTGCAGCCAATGAGTTTGCTGCTCAACATTTAAATGGCTGGTTACCATTCACTATAGCAGTTTACAGCACTTTCAGAGTTCGTCTAAAAACCTCCACCTTTATGTAAACCACTGACTCCTCATTCACTCAAAGCCGCAGATCCTTTCACTAGCGACAGTAGCACAACAGTTCTGCTATGGCTTTCATTGGAAACTTTAATTCATTTCAAAATAGAGCAAACAGTACTGACAATACTGTGTTTAAAATGGACATCACTTAATATCAACTTTTTTGTTGAACTTTTGTATAAAATAAATGTGACATTTGCAACCTGTGGATATTCTGGAAAAAATGCGTTCTTGCTTAAAAGCAAGAACTCAAACAGGGTATGTTTTCACAGCGAAGAGAGTCTTAAATTGATCTTCATACACAGTCTCAGTCTGTCTACAGTATACAGTGCCTTGCGAAAGTATTCGGCCCCCTTGACCTTTGCGACCTTTTGCCACATTTCAGGCTTCAAACATAAAGATATAAAACTGTAATTTTTGTGAAGAATCAACAACAAGTGGGACACAATCATGAAGTGGAATGAAATTGATTGGATATTTCAAACTTCTTTAACAAATGAAAAACTGAAAAATTGGGCGTGCAAAATTATTCGCCCCCTTAAGTTAATACTTTGTAGCGCCACCTTTTCCTGCGATTACAGCTGTAAGTCGCTTGGGGTATGTCTCTATCAGTTTTGCACATCGAGAGACTGAATTTTTGCCCATTCCTCCTTGCAGAACAGCTCGAGCTCAGTGAGGTTGGATGGAGAGCGTTTGTGAACAGCAGTTTTCAGTTCTTTCCACAGATTCTCGATTGGATTCAGGTCTGGACTTTGACTTGGCCATTCTGGATATGTTTATTTTTGAACCATTCCATTGTAGATTTTGCTTTATGTTTTGGATCATTGTCTTGTTGGAAGACAAATCTCCGTCCCAGTCTCAGGTCTTTTGCAGTCTCCATCAGGTTTTCTTCCAGAATGGTCCTGTATTTGGCTCCATCCATCTTCCCATCAATTTTAACCATCTTCCCTGTCCCTGCTGAAGAAAAGCAGGCCCAAACCATGATGCTGCCACCACCATGTTTGACAGTGGGGATGGTGTGTTCAGGGTGATGAGCTGTGTTGCTTTTACGCCAAACATAACGTTTTGCATTGTTGCCAAAAAGTTCAATTTTGGTTTCATCTGACCAGAGCACCTTCTTCCACATGTTTGGTGTGTCTCCCAGGTGGCTTGTGGCAATATCTTTAAGAAATTGCTTTCTTCTTGCCACTCTTCAATAAAGGCCAGATTTGTGCAGTATACGACAGAGTCTCCCACCTCAGCTGTAGATCTCTGCAGTTCATCCAGAGTGATCATGGGCCTCTTGGCTGCATCTCTGATCAGTCTTCTCCTTGTATGAGCTGAAAGTTTAGAGGGACGGCCAGGTCTTGGTAGATTTGCAGTGGTCTGATACTCCTTCTACTTCAATATTATCGCTTGCACAGTGCTCCTTGGGATGTTTAAAGCTTGGGAAATCTTTTTGTATCCAAATCCAGCTTTAAACTTCTCCACAACAGTATCTCGGACCTGCCTGGTGTGTTCCTTGTTCTTCATGATGCTCTCTGCGCTTTAACCGGACCTCTGAGACTATGACAGTGCAGGTGCATTTATACGGAGACTTGATTACACACAGGTGGATTCTATTTATCATCATTAGTCATTTAGGTCAACATTGAATCATTCAGAGATCCTCACTGAACTTCTGGAGAGAGTTTGCTGCACTGAAAGTAAAGGGGGCCAATAATTTTGCACGCCCAATTTTTCAGTTTTTGATTTGTTAAAGTTTGAAATATCCAATAAATTTCATTCCACGTCATGATTGTGCCCCACTTGTTGTTGATTCTTCACAAAAATTACAGTTTAGATCTTTATGTTTGAAGCCTGAAATGTGGCAAAACGTCGCAAAGTTCAAGGGGGCCGAATACTTTCATGAGCACTGTATTTGTTTGCCATGCTAGTAAGTGCTAAATCCCCAGTTTTACAAGGGTACATTGTCGAGAATGGCAGTAATGTAGCAAGATCTGCGAAGGTAGCATACTCTGAGTCTGCATGTAACCTATAGTGACCCTAAGTGCAGTTTTATTGACGTGAAACAAACACTCACCGACAGTGGGTTACACATAACAATACTCGACAAGGACCATGGCAAACATCAGGGCTTAAATACACAACACTAATGACAAGACACACCTGTGAACCATGATCAAACAATGAACCAATGACAGGACATGACAACAGAACCTATGACAAGATCACATGAGGGCAAGGGAATCACATGACATGATCACATGACAAACAGGAAGCATGATGAACATGAACAAACCGTGACACACTGTGACAGTTATTTTAAGGTGAGGTAGAATTAAATGAACAGCAAAACTCAGCATTTTATTCACATACCCTCTGTCACCTCACGTACCCCAGTTTGGGAACCACTGCCATAGATAAACTATTGAAAGAACCCAAACATGGACATCTTCATAGTATTTCTCCATTTATTATCTTATTACAGCAGGAGGTCTCGGATTAGACACAATGGGCCTCGTTTAATGGGCCCAATATTTTTCCAGGTTTTTTTTAAATGGTCCTCACTGCAGAATATGAGCTCCAGGAGGCAAGGTTGGATCCAGATCCAACTCCTCCCACTTTACAGATGAGGAGCGTCTCGCTGCAGCCGGGGTGGACCGGGCCAATGCCAACCTGCAGCCGATTCTCAAGATTGTATTGCTCATGGCAGTCACAGTACTGATTACCTACACCAAACACTGATCCCTAAACTTACCCGTCTCCACCCCTGGATCTCGCTTATTACAGTGAGGAGCTACTGGTTTCTTCAGTCGTTGTACAAGTAGGATGGTTGGTCTGAGTTGTATTTGTCCCACCCTCCTCCACTGTGATTGGACGGCTGGGTAAAAAGTGACAGTGACGAGCACTGTGTTTTACCCACAGTTGAAAAGTTTTCCACTCTTAGCACCACAAAAAAAGACAGGCGAACAAACTTGAGATATTATTATGGTACATAGAGCATCAAAATGCACTGTCATCAGTTTGCCTAAAATAACACAATTATTACCTTCATCTGGGCATGAATCTCTGGATGGTGAATCTCTGATGCTCTATAAACCAGTATTGGTGTTCATTTATTGGAGCAGACCGATAATCTGCAAAGAAACAATCTGAAGTATTTCTCTTTTTTCCTCAGTATCATCAGCAGGAAGAGAAAGAGAGCAGCATCTCCTCTACAGCCCCTGATCTCAGTCATGAAGCAGTGCCCTTTGAGCCTCTGTGAGTATACTCATGTGTAGATTCAGACATTCAACACAAGAACACAGAATGCACACAGAAACAAGAGGAGGATGGTTACATTTTTTTATTTATTTCTGTTTTATTTTTTATTTTTTTAGACAAAGAAATAAATCACAAACTTGACAGTAATCAGGAAATCAGTTGGACATTATTTTATAGTCTATTAATTGAACACTTCTTTTAAAAGTGGTTGTGATATGATTTCAAACAGGATCATTTAATATTATAAACATTTAAATATTTTCTCTATTTTGATAGGTCTTTTATGTATTTGTCTCTCTGTTCATCTCAATGTATTTTCAGTGGCTGGAGCGCTGACCAGATCAGATACGTGTCCTGTCAGACCAGCACATCCTCCTCCTGTCAGAAACACATCAGTCATCATGACACAGAGAGTCTTCAGAGAGTCAAAGACCAGCACAAAACCAGCATGAAGAACAGATATGAGAGCGTATTTGAGGGAATCAAACTACAAGAGAATCAGACGCTCCTGAACAGGATTTACACACAGCTGTACATCATAGAGGGAGAGAGTGAAGGGGTGAATGAAGAACATGAGGTGCTACAGATGGAGAAAAGTTACAAGACACTCCAGGACACTCCAATCAGCTGCAATGACATCTTTGATCCTTCACCTGAACCAGGATATGAGGAGAAGAGAAGAGAGAAAGAAAGACAAAATCAAGACTGTTCTTACTAAAGGCATCGCTGGAATTGGAAAAACCGTCTCTGTGCAGAAGTTCATTCTGGACTGGGCCGAGGAAAAGCCAATCAGGATGTAGATTTCATGTTTGTGCTTCCATTCAGAGAGCTGAACTTGATTAAAGATCATCAGTACAGTCTTCACAGACTTCTGCTGGACTTTCATCCTGAACTTCAATATCTGGACTCAAAGATTTATGATGAATGTACAGTTGTGTTCATCTTTGATGGTCTGGATGAAAGCAGATTGACACTGATGTTTTCAGACAGTGAGAAGGTTTCTGATGTGACTGAGACTTCATCAGTGGGTGTGTTGATGTCAAACCTCATGAAAGGAGATCTGCTTCCCTCTGCTCTCCTCTGGATCACCACCAGACCAGCAGCAGCCAATCAGATCCCCTCTAACTACATCAACCGTGTGACAGAAATTCAGGGATTCAATGACCCTCAGAAGGAGGAATATTTCAGGAAGAGAATCAGTGATGAGCATCAAGCCAGCAGAATCATCTCACACATCAGAAGAGCAAGAAGCCTCCACATCATGTGCCACATACCTGTCTTCTGCTGGATCACAGCCACTGTGCTTCAAAACATCCTGAATCAAGATCTCAGTGCAGAAATCCCTCAAACTCTGACTGAAATGTACATACACTTCCTCCTCATTCAAATAAATATGAGGAACCAGAAGTATGAAGAGAGAGATCCAGAGAAACTCCTGCAGTCCAACAGAGACGTGATTGTGAAACTTGCTGAACTGGCTTTCACTCAGCTGATGAAGGGCAATGTGATGTTCTATGAGGAGGACCTGAGAGAGAGCGGCATAGACGTCACTGACGCCTCAGTGTATTCTGGGATTTGCACTGAGATCTTTAGGGAGGAATCTGTGATTTATCACAGGAAGGTTTACAGCTTTGTGCATCTGAGCTTTCAGGAGTTTTTTGCAGCGCTGTATGTGTTTTTCTGCTATTTACACAAGAACAGTGAAGTTCTGAAAATGTTCCTGACAGGAAAGTCCAGGACTCAGTGTGGGAATGTTCCTCTGGATGCGTTTCTGAAGGGAGCAGTGAATAAAGCCTTGACGAGTAAAAATGGACACCTGGATCTTTTCCTTCGATTTCTTCATGGCATCTCACTGGAGTCCAATCAGAGACTCTTACAGGATGTGCTGATTCACACAGAGAACAACCCAGAGAGCATCAAGAAAATAATCCACAACCTCAAACGAGGTCAAAAAAACAATGTCAGTCCTGAAAGATGGATGAATCTGTCACACTGCTTGATTGAGATGAAGGATACTTCTGTTGTTAAAGAAATGCAGAAATTTTTAAACTCTAAAACAAAAAGAAAAAGTCTTTCTCTTGCACAATGTTCAACTTTGGCAAACATGATCTTGATGTCAGAGGAGGTGATGGATGAGTTTGACGTTCAAAAGTACATCAAATCAAAAGAGGGGAAATGGAGACTGTTACCTGCTGTGAGGAACTGCAGAAAAGCTCTGTAAGTATGAAAATATAAACATAATTATATTTGACGGATGTTGTCATGGAGGTTTGAGTTTTATTGGGGTTTGTGTTTTTTTTTTTTTTTAATTTGTGTAAATTTTTTTTTTTTTTTGTGAACATAACCAAGCTACCAGTAAAACTAGTCCAGCTCTAAGGGAGTTGTCAATGTAATTTTAGTCAATCGAATTGGTTTATGTAATAAATACGACATTGTCGTCCCTGGGAGCCACAAACCACAAACCTTTCAGTTAAAGGGTTAGTTCACCCAAAAGTGAAAATTCTGTCATTAATTACTTGCCCTCATGTTGTTCGACACCTGTAAGACTTTTGTTCATCTTCAGAACACAAATTAAGATATTTAGTTGAAATCCGATGGCTCAGAAAGGCCTCCAGTGGCACCAATGACATTTCCTTTCTCAAGACCCATAAAAGGTACTAAAGACGTTGTTAAAAAGTCCATCTCACTACAGTTGTTCTACAATAATTATATGAAGTGACGAGAATAGTTTTTGTGCAAAAAAAAATTAAAATAGCGACTTTATTCAACTTTATTCTTGTCTTCCGTCTAAGCCTCTGACGTGAACTCACGAAGCGCCACGACGCATGTGCGAGAATATGACGTAGAGCCGGCGGAAGCGAGGAACTTTGTTTACGCGCCGCCGTATCTAAGCTGTTGAATTCTACATTTATTGTGCTTTAGGTCTAGTGCTCAAAATGGTGCTAAAGTCACTTCATAAAATTATTGTAGAACCACTGGAGTGAGATGGACTTTTTAACGACGTCTTTAGTACCTTTTATGGGTCTTGAGAGAGGAAATGTCATTGGTGCCACTGGAGGCCTTTCTGAGCCATCGGATTTCAACTAAATATCTTAATCTGTGTTCTGAAGATGAACAAAAGTTTTACAGGTGTCGAACAACATGAGGGCAAGTAATTAATGACAGAATTTTCACTTTTGGGTGAACTAACCCTTTAACTGAAAGGTTTGTGGTTTGTGGCCTCCCAGGGACGACAAGTGATTTTGTAGGCAGTTGTGGCCATGCCTTTTAAACTCAACTCAAATACTTTGTGTAGCAGAAACATAACACAAGTGTAGGTAACTCATGTGAATACACGTGAGTGTAAAGGCTGGAATACACTACGCAACTTTTGCTCAGATTTTTGCAGTCGGATTTTAAGTCGGCAAAAGTTGCCAAATGTCTGCAATAGTCTGCAGATTTTGTGCATTTGGAGTTGACAGAATTCACAGAAAATTGCGTAGTGTGTGATGGGCACAGACTCAGACTTTTTATCTTTAGACTATGATTCCATCCATTCGGAGGATATTAGAATATGTTTGATATTTTGAGCCGATTTTAGAACACATAGCATAGTGTATAATGCGTCGCTATTAAATACAGTACGTAATACAGCCATAATACACTGACTAGACAATGGAAATCAAGAGTGCAAAGTCACAAAGATCGGAAAAAATGGACGACTTAAAAGACTGTGTAAAAACAAAAAGATGATCACGTATCACAAGCTTGGCGCTTGATGAGTGATCATGTTGAGATACTAGGATTTACCGCTTACAGTCGAGCCACGTATGGAGCCGCGAGCTCGCAGATGCCATGCTTGAAATAAATGTCTTAGAAAACGCAGAATCTGGTGTTTGTTTGGTAATTGTGGGCTTTGGGTAAGAGTGGGGTTAATGCAGCTCACTTCGCTCCTGGTTGAAAAATATGGAAATCCTTATAAATATGGAAAAATAACTGAAGAATACAAGGTGGAGCTCCACCATGAAGGACAAATTTCTTCAGTAAATACTGTACTGTTTGCTTTGTCTTATCCAGGGCTCAACATTAACAATTGTCCGGGATAAGTAGCTGGATTAAAACGTCAATAGCGGCGAATGATTGATTACATTACATTAAATGTAAACAGTGACTGTTAATGGATTATACACTCACCTAAAGGATTATTAGGAACACCATACTAATACTGTGTTTGACCCCCTTTCGCCTTCAGAACTGCCTTAATTCTACGTGGCATTGATTCAACAAGGTGCTGAAAGCATTTTTTTTAGAAATGTTGGCCTATATTGATAGGATAGCATCTTGCAGTTGATGGAGATTTGTGGGATGCACACCCAGGGCACGGCTCTCCTGTTCCACCACATCCCAAAGATGCTCTATTGGGTTGAGATCTGGTGACTGTGGGGGCCATTTTAGTACAGTGAACTCATTGTCATGTTCAAGAAACCAATTTGAAATGATTCGAGCTTTGTGACATGGTGCATTATCCTGCTGGAAGTAGCCATCAGAGAATGGGTACATGGTGGTCATAAAGGGATGGACATGGTCAGAAACAATGCTCAGGTAGGCTGTGGCATTTAAACGATGCCCAATTGGCACTAAGGGGCCTAAAGTGTGCCAAGAAAACATCCCCCACACCATTACACCACCACCACCAGCCTGCACAGTGGTAACACGGCATGATGGATCCATGTTCTCATTCTGTTTACATCAAATTCTGACTCTACCATCTGAATGTCTCAACAGAAATCGAGACTCATCAGACCAGGCAACATTTTTCCAGTCTTCAACTGTCCAATTTTGGTGAGCTCGTGCAAATTGTAGCCTCTTTTTCCTATTTGTAGTGGAGATGAGTGGTACCCGGTGGGGTCTTCTGCTGTTGTAGCCCATCCGCCTCAACGTGGTGCGTGTTGTGGCTTCACAAATGCTTTGCTGCATACCTCAGTTGTAACAAGTGGTTATTTCAGTCAAAGTTGCTCTTCTATCAGCTTGAATCAGTCGGCCCATTCTCCTCTGACCTCTAGCATCAACAAGGCATTTTCGCCTACAGGACTGCCGCATACTGGATGTTTTTCCCTTTTCACACCATTCTTTGTAAACCCTAGAAATGGTTGTGCGTGAAAATCCCAGTAACTGAGCAGATTGTGAAATACTCAGACCGGCCCGTCTGGCACCAACAACCATGCCACGCTCAAAATTGCTTAAATCACCTTTCTTTCCCATTCTGACATTCAGTTTGGAGTTCAGGAGATTGTCTTGACCAGGACCACACCCCTAAATACATTGAAGCAACTGCCATGTGATTGGTTGATTAGATAATTGCATTCATGAGAAACTGAACAGGTGTTCCTAATAATCCTTTAGGTGAGTGTATATTAATGGTAACAACATAGATAAAACTATGCCATTCACGTCTAACCCCTTTTGTAATCTGTTGAGTCCAAACTGTCTCCAAATGCACTTGGCTCGTATCTTCCACTACTGCGTGTCATCTCCTGTATCTTTTTTTTATCTGTCATGCATCTCCTAGCAAGGAGGCATGTGTTTCCGTTGTGTTCAGAGCGATTTTAAAGTCTGGTAGAGTATGATCCTTAGTCGTGTCGTGTAGTGTATGATGCCCAGCTTTTCTCTGTAACCATCTGTTCAGATTTGTAGTGTATTCCAGCCTTTGTGACATATTTTTCAATGTATGAACAGTGGCAATTCCTTATGTATTATTCAATATATTGTAATATATACTGATCATGCATAACATTATGACCACTTACAGGTGAAGTAAATAACACTGATTATCTCTTCATCACGGCACATGTTAGTGGGTGGGATATATATTAGGCAGCAAGTGATAGTTTTGTCCTCAAAGTTAATGATGACTGGGTCAGAACATCTCTAAAACTGCAGTTCTTGTGGGGTGTTCCCGGTTTGCAGTGGTCAGTATATATCAAAAGTGGTACAAGGAAGGAACACTGCGGAAAGTGCCAACAGTGGGCACGTGAGCATCAGAACTGGACCATGAACTAATGGGAGAAGGTGGCTTGGTCTGATGAATCACGTTTTCTTTAACATCATGTGGATGGCCGGGTGTGTGTGCAGCGCTTACCTGGGGAACACATAGCATCAGGATGCACTACAGAAAGAAGGCAAGCAGTCAGAGGCAGTGTGATGCTTTGGGCAGTGTTCTGCTGGGAAACCTTGGTTCCATGTGGATGTTACTTGGACACGTACCACCTACCTAGGCATTGTTGCAGACCATGTACAACCTTTCATGGAAATGGTATTCCCTGGTGGCAGTGGTCTCTTTCAGCAGGATAATGCACCCTGCTACAAAGCCAAAATGGTTCAGGAATGGTTTCAGGAACACAATGAGTTTGAGGTGTTGACTTGGTCTCCAAATTCCCCAGATCTCAATCCAATCAAGTATCTGTGGTTTGTGCTGAACAAACAAGTCAGATCCATGGAGGCCCCACCTCGCAGCTTACAGGACTTAAAGGATCTGCTGCTAACATCTTGGTGCCAGATACCACAGCACACCTTCAGAGGTCTAGTGGAGTCTGTGCCTCAAAAGGTCAGGCAGCAAAAGGGGACCAACACAATATTTGGTCATAATGTTATGCCTGGTTGGAGTTTTAATGCAGTATATTTTTTAATATATTTAAACCATTTCAAATATTGATCATAAATGTATGGAATTATATTTTCTTTGCATAAGGGAGATCAGCACAACAGCATTCATTTTAACCAGAGTCCTTGCTGTTTTCAGATTGGCGTACTGTAATCTCACTGATCAGCACTGTGAAATTGTGGCTTCAGCTCTACAATCATCAACTTCCCCTGAGAGAGCTGGACCTGAGTAACAATCACCTGCAGGATTCGGGAGTGAAGCTGCTCTCTGCTGGACTGAAGAGTCCAAACTGTCAACTCAACATACTGAGGTTTGTTTTCACACTGATTCATTTTAATAATAATAATAATAATAATAATAATAATAATAATAATACAAATAATATGTTTTATTTATATAGCGCCTTTCCCAAACTCAAGATTGCTGTACAAGAAAATAACATATACAGCATCATTATAGAACATAGATGTATAAATATACAGTGAGGAAAAAACAAAAACAAAACAACAAAAAAAAAACAGCAGAACACTAACCAGAGGAGTGTTGGAAATACTGTAAGAAAAGGTATGTTTTTGAGATTTGAATGAGGATATAGTATTAGTGTCACGCAGAGTAAGAGGGAGAGAATTCCAGAGTTTTGTGATTAAGACCCTTCCTTGTCTTTTTAGAGGTCTAGGGAGGAAGGAGGGGAACATTAGGCAACTGGACAGTGTCAAAAAACACACAAAAAAAAAAAAATAACCTGAAAAATAACTAATCTTTCTAACCTGTTTCAACTAAACCTACCTAATACAAAAGAAAAATGTAGAAAGAAAAATTCTTCAATGTCCGAGGAGTCGATATCTTCCCTACACTGTCAAAATAAAAATTGCAGTGAGTGACACATGCCCCTAAACCTAGTGTGTCTAAACAAATAAAACAAAGTGTGCACTATATCACGTGAACTTGCCTATCCCTTTTCTTCAATCCAGCCCAGACACAGCATTAACGCTTTCAAGCACTCAATAATAAAGAAATAGGACAGCAACGTAATTTGGTTGTAAGATGGCACGTGTTGTCTGTCCGCCTGTGCCTGGGGCCCGACTTCAAAGGAACCAACCAACGTGACTAAGTCGCCAAGCCCGGGGGGCTGAAGCCGCCTGGCAAGGGGGAGAGCCGAGTCGAGATGACAGGAGGAAGGTGTGAAGAAGAGCAGGGAAAAGCTACTAAAGAAATGTCTTTTAAGACAACTAGTCCACACCTCTCCTTGGTTAACTTGACCAATCCGGAGGGTGAATTCTGAACAGGAAAAATTCTCTTCGTCTCTGTTTACGGCCCACTTTGCATGTTTTCTGAGGTGTCAGAGTTAATACGGTTTTACCTCCAAGTTTGCTAAACGTACTAATGATACATCTCATAATCATATACTGTGCACCATTGATTAAGACAAAGAGAGGAACCTAGGTATCAAACACCGTCAAGCTGGGAGATATTAAAGCAGAGATACATTCTTACACATTAATACACATTAAAAGCATTTAAAATGACCTTACATTGTTTGTACATCATGACTATATTGGCATGACACAGGAGCATGCATACACACAGGGATATATCATATACATTCTGCAACAGTTTATTTAAATGCTACAGAAAGAAAATGTTTGTGTATGTGTATTGAAATGAGTCTCAGGCCATTCTCTGTCTGAGTGAAGGGGAGGGACTTTTTGTTGAACTTTAATGTTCAACAGCAGAGATTGTGTCAATCTACTCCTTTTGTGTGTGACAGTCATTGACTGCATGAAGTAATTTTGAACTCACTGTTTTTGAGTTTAGCTTTGCACACTAACATGAATACTGTTGTTGTAGATTATATTGCTGTTGGATGACCAAGGAAGGTTGTGCTGCTTTGGCATCAGCTCTGAGCTCAAATCTTTCACACCTGAGAGAGCTGGACCTGAGTAACAATGACCTGCAGGATCCAGGACTGAAGCTGCTCTGCGTGGGACTGAAGAGCCCAAACTGCCAACTTATCATACTTAGGTTTGTTTCACATTGATTTATATTTTTAATAATAGTGTGTGTGACTGTGTGTATATATATATATATATATATATATATGCTGTGAAAGCTGGATGTGTCAGTTATTGGATCTGTGCATTCGGTCTTAAAGGGACAGCAACATAATAAACTGCTGTCTGTCTCAATGTTAATCAAACAAAAAGAAAATCACTCACTGCTCTTGGCTGAATCACTTTTGTATCTTTAAAAATAATCAGTTCATATTTGATTCATACAGTGAAGATTATGCAGTGTTTTTGTTATACACTTGATTATTAAATTTCTGTAGTATTTCTTACTGCGTTAAACCACCTTTAGCTGAAAAACAACACAAGTTGTTTGTATTTATTTGTTTGTTCTTATTTTTAATACAAAATAAGTGGGTTTAAGCCAGTTATTTTTATCTTTTGCTGTAGTGTTTCAGTAGGAAATATCAGTTTACATTTATAAATTAATTGCCATTTCGCTTATTTATATGTACTTTCTGTTTCACCATTATTTGTATAAGAAAGTGCACAAACTTTAAAAATAGAGCACTATTTAATGCCACCTGATGAAAAAAATAACATGACTTAATGTCAAAATCATGTTATGATAATAATGGTCAGTAAATGGCTGAAGTTTTATGAATCCCTATACATTTGGATATTTATTTAGACATTATTCAACTAATATTTGGTATAGAATCAGAAAGTAGTGGATACTTGGGGTGAAAATGGCACCAAAATTAACTAAAATGTCCCTGAAATTTAAGACAAGGAGGCAAAAATGACCCTGAATAATTCAACTAAAATTATTATGGCTGTGGCAATTAAAGTGGAATGTGAAAATGAATGAAAAGAGTCAATTGCATCAATGCATTTAAATCTGAGGCCTGTTACATGAACCTAGTTGAACAAACTCTTGAGTTTCAGAGTATGTTGTTAAGTCCATATAAATCCAACTTGGTTTACATCAGGTTCAGCGGGCTTGCAACGCTCAGTATAAACATTCTCTGTCAACTCAGGTTTAATACAGAGTTTGTGGTTAACTCTAAAGCGTGTGCACCTGAAAGTGTGACGTGCTGCAAACAGCCAATCATGCGGAGTATGGACAGCATCAGTTTGATTCACTTCTCTTCTGAGTATTAAGAGATCGTTATGAAAAATATAATGAAATTAAATTCATTTACAAGACAGGAATAAACACAGGTGTAGCGTATGTTACCATGTATTGAAACATATGTAGCTGTATAGTGTATGTGCTTCTGGTAGTCCATCGATGTCCAGTGATGACTTCTCCTATGATTTATGGGTTCTTTGATCAGAGGGTCTACTTTGCTGTAGGGGATGTAATCCGATGGCAAGGAAAGAATCCAGGACGACTGGGCCTTTCTATCTATCTCTAGAATTTGATCTGTTCCTGTGAATAAGAGGAGTTTGTAGTTTGTGATAATGTTACTATTTTGTTAATGACAGTTAGGATTGGAGATTAAGCCTGTGGGGTAAGTGACATTTCAAAATTTACTGGGAAGAGTTGAGGTACAGCCATATTAATACATAGAAATGTGGCATTTGAAGAATACTGATAAGGTGGGCTGTTATGTTATTGCCCAGCAGAAATGTTTCAACCAGCCAGTATAGCTGCCCAACATATATGCACCTAATTGGGACAATGTAATAACCTTTTTGAAAGCTTTCCAGATCTTGAAAATCACCAACTTGCTTTAGGAGGTGCTTTTAGTGGTATACTTCACCCATTAATAAATCAACTGGATGTGTAAAGGAGTTTGTGTAAACTTACTTTATGGTTGATGCATGGAAATATACAAACTCAACATTGAGACAAATTATTATTTTTATTTTTTCTGCAGCTCATTAGCTGTATTCAAAGATTAACTTAATCTTTAAATACAAGGAAATGTTACCATTACTTAGATTGTGTGAATATATATATATATATATATATATATATATATATATATATATATATATATATATATATATATATATATATATATATATATATATATAGCTGTGGAACAAGCAATGTTCAGTTGAAAGAAACTGGTTATTGTGTTGTTAAAACCTGTTGTATTTAATAAATCTTACCTGTTTCATTTATATACTGACAAATATGAATCACATTAAGTTTATTAATTTGTTAAAACTGTGATTGAAAATTTTATTTGGATAAAAACATAAAACTTCAATAAAACCTTGATGTTGAGAGCAATAAGATGTGAAAAGAACTCCATGCGGTTGGTGCTCGTGCTGACTGACACACACCCAAAGCGTGCGCAAAAAAGATTTTAGAGTTTTATTTGTCACATACACAGTTATATACAGAATATACAACCAGCAGTGAAATGTAAAGCCACCTCTCTCAGCATGCGATTGCAAATTCAGTTATTTTTCTTGTGTTATTGCACTTGAATGGTCAGTGTGGAATATTCACGTAAACAGCCGTTTATGCCTTAAATTAATGTAAACAGTTGTGTGAAAGCTGGATGTGTCAGTTATTGGATCTGTGCATTCGGTCTTAAAGGGACAGCAACATAATAAACTGCTGTCTGTCTCAATGTTAATCAAACAACAAAAAGAAAATCACTCACTGCTCTTGGCTGAATCACTTTTGTATCTTTAAAAATAATCAGTTCATATTTGATTCATACAGTGAAGATTATGCAGTGTTTTTGTTATACACTTGATTATTCAATTTCTGTAGTATTTCTTACTGCGTTAAACAACCTTTAGCTGAAAAACAACACAAGTTGTTTGTATTTATTTCTTTGTTCTTATTTTTAATACAAAATAACATAAAATAGCTATATCAATACAGAAAAGGCTATTTTAGTTACTCTCTCACCAACTGAGACAGAGTGAGTTGAACATTAACAAGCAGTCGCACAACAGTGCAAACATACCACACTTTTTTCTTTCATTTTTTTTTTTTTTTTTTTGCCAAATTAGAAAAATCAGCCGTAGAACTCAAAGCTCTGCACTGCTTACAAAAGGAAACTGACACAGGCTACAAAATTGTTGAATAAAGTTGTTATTTTTGTTTGTTTTTGCGCACAAAAAGTATTCTCATTGCTTCATGAAATAAAGGTTCAACCACTGAAGTCACGTGGACTATTTTAACTATTTTTACTACCTTTCCGGGCCTTAAAAGTGTTAATTAAATCACTGTCTATGGTGGTCCGAAAGCTCTCGGATTTCATCAGAAATATCTTAATTTGTGTTCTGATGATAAATGAAGGTCTTATGGGTTTGGAACGGCGTGAGGGTGAGCAATTAATAACAGAATTTTCATTTTTGGGTGAACTATCCCTTTAATCACGGTTTTCCCACCCCTGTTTGTGGCTATATTTATACTGTACATCTCTAAAAATGGAGCACATTAACATGAACATTTACTGTTGTTGTAGATTATCTGGCTGTATGGTGACAAAGGAAGGTTGTGTTGCTCTGGCATCAGCTCTGAGTTCAAACCAGTCACATCTGAGAGAGCTGGATCTGAGCTACAATCACCCCGGAGATTCAGGACTGAAGCTGCTCTCTGATACACTCAGACATCTGGACAAATTGAAGTATGTTGAGCTGTAACATTCATCATGTCTGCTGTGTATGTCAGAAAGACTGAGTGCTTTGATGCTTTGGTTCTCACAAAGACTCTACAGTCAAGTATTGCCCTATCCACTTAATGCATACCTCAAATAATGTTCAGAAACATTACAACACACAATTATCATTCATAATAAATTAACAGGTATAATAATGGATATAGAGATTTACTGTGGTAAACATAATAATAATAATAATAATAATAATAATAATAATAATTTGAGGAAACGGATTACCTTAATACTAGCTCACAATGGCACACACAAAGTCAAACCCAATAAGCTAAGCTAACTCATTACATTTGAGGAAATCGATTTAGAAATTAAGAGTCGATTAAGAGTTCACTAATATTTCTTCATGTTTTTAACATATGTAGCAGTTAAGTAATTATAGGCACAATATGTAATATTTTTAGATTTAAAATATCCAAAAATCACTAGAACCATGTATTTGTTGACTTGTGTATTTACGTTATCCCATATATTTCCAACAATGTTTAAATCCAGAGATATCAGCTATTTTAATCAGTGTTACGGACCGTGTCCTTGTGTCGCCTGTCAATGATGTCATATCTGCGCTACCCTTGATTTCAGTAGAAACTATGGAAACACCAAAGACACTTTAATATAGCATGTATTTTATTAGACAGGCGAGCAACTGTTTGGATAACAGAGAACAAATCATTGTTATACAGCGCAAAACAATTAGTCTTATTGTGTAAATCAATTGTTTTCTTGATTCACCGTGAGTAACATTTTTGCCATGCCTCAGATACAACACTATTTTGAAGTGGCTAACATGGCTTAATCAGAGAGAGCTTTCTCCATCATACAATATATTTTTAATTAATTGCATGTCATTTAGCAACAGTCATTAAGTCATCTAGTTTTTATTAATATGATTTTCTAATATCAATCTAGATTACTGCAAAGTGCAACAAGTGTCTCATAGTAGCCACAGAGCGAACGCATAGAGTAGTAACGTTACAACATAAATTTCAACACACTTAAATGTATTTAGTATGATTGTTTTAATCCCGTAAAACAGCGCTGCATTACCCCACATACGTAACGAGAAGAGAGGAAGCAGCGACTGCAGCATAAGCATAATAAAAGCTCAGAGCAATAAAAGCATTCACTCCCAAAAGCTCTCGACGCGTCCTGCTTCATACCACCTTAACATTAATAAAAATGCAATACATTCGCTCATTCGTGAACATGATTTCTGCCCGAGTCCGTCAGATTCCTTTCCATCGGCTATGGAGGTGAAGAGTCAAGACTACAATGCAATGTCAGTCACATCATACAGCTCAGATGGTCATGTGTCATATGTCAATTGAAAGGTCTCACGGAGCAGAACACAACAAGCCTGTTTTGGGCTTTGACTAAACTTGATCGAGTTTTTTTGTAAGTTAAGTCCTGCAAGACCCATATGTAAATAATTTACTGATGCGGCATTCATGTGGCGTTTTTCACTCATAACTTCATGAAACATTTAAAATGGCACATCATGATAAAGCACAACTCCCTCACACCTTCAGCACTCATACATCCCTATATTTTGGATGCTGTTAGATGACTTGGTCAATGATGGTCTCTATGGATTCCCAGAAGTCTATGGACCAGATTTACTAAACAGGGCACATTAGTGTGAGGGTGCAATTCCAAAAAAGCATAGATGGGAGTGGAAAGTTCTGCACATGATCAAAATTAAAGACCACAGACGCAGCTAATTTTCCACTGCGTGTCTTTAGTAAATCCTGACAGTCGTTTTTTTAACGGCAAACGAGGGTTTGTGCTGGCGCAAGCTCTTAGTAAATCTGGCCCTATGTTTTGTAAATATGACCTTGGAAAATGGTAATTGACTTTATTGTGCTTTGGCTACAGTAGGTAGTTCCAGTGTGGACAACAACCATGCATGTGTCTTCTGCAGGCTGCATATTACTCTGTGAGATAAACAGTCACTCTTTTCATAGCTTTTGCTGTCTCTGAGACACTCACTTGGTATTTCTCTTGCTCTTTGTCCAGCAAAAAATCACTCACCACTAAATGAAAGCTTAAAATGAAGGCCTGATTATTTTAGGAGCCTTGTCAAAAGTCCATTGTTTTTGGATATCTGTTACTTTTGCTTTATTTTCACACTTGATTTTGTAATCCTCTTGTACCACTGTCCTCTTTTGTGCTAAGAAATAAGAAATATAACACTTTTAATTGTAAAGAAATTACTTCTCTTTAAATGTTTTGGTTCAACATACTTGCCTGTTGATCAAAAATTTACTTAAACTTAAAAAAAAAAACTTTTTAGCAGCTTTCAGGAGGGTGTACTCATTTTTGCAAATATCCAAAAACCACTAGGCCAGTGTTATATATTTTGTTCAGTTGAGCACAATATTCCAAATCTTTCCAACTATCTGTAAGTCATGAGAAAATTGTGAATTTTTTTATTTATTTATTTTTAACCAAGGAACCGGGACATGTTAGGGAGTCGCTTGTCAATGGCATTGTATCCGTTACCCTCGGTTTCGCTTTTACTTTACTGTCATAGAAACCATGGCAACAGACGTGGACAACTGCGTAACGCCCTCGCGCACGCTGTTGTAATTTCGTTCAAACATTATGGACCATGGCAAACAGACTTTGGAACAAAATGAGAAATCAAAAGAGGACCAGTATCGATGTGGCATTTGAGATGGCGAGAGCTTCGCAACAAACTTCGACTTGACGGAGATGCCGCTCTTGCATGTGTTTCATTAGACAGGTGAGCAAATGTACATAAAACGAATCAATGTTATGTAGCGCAACACAATGAAATATTATAATATCTTCAGTATGATGTTCTAATGTTGATGTAGCTTAGTTACTGCTAGTCTCATACAGCCAACTAACTAACACACAGAATAACATTATAATGTTCAACACACTCAAATGCAGTTTAGATGGTGTAGACCAAGTGAAACAGCATTGAGTTTTCTCACAATGTTAATTTGTCAAATAAACTGACCTGTACGAGTAGTAATTCAGCACTTGCGGGTAGTTCAGTAAAATGAAATGTCCTCATTTCTTTATATCCCCTGGGACTCGCGTGTGGCGCTGATATCTGTCTCTTATTAGTAATCCCGTCCTGCTTCATACCACAGTCATGTTAAAAACATGAATGCATTCACTCATCCATAAACATTATTTCCCCATAAACATTATTAGTTCCATGATTCCACACTCATTCACTGCACCATCAATCTATACCTTTGTTATTGTTTTGAAGAGGTTAGCGACCTCTAGCTGCGAAAAAATACATAGTGTAGCTTTAAACAAAGAGTGCAAGTGTGTGTATATGTCGATCCTACTCACCCCGCTCCAAGTGAGATTCAAACCGGCGTCTCCAGCATTGCGTGTTCTTTACAAACCTACACTTCACCTAAAAGGCCTGTAGGGGGACACCGCCTTCATTTAACCCTCTGTGGTACGCAATATGATTTCTAGGGCTGCAACAACTAGTCGATGAAATCGGTAATAATCGATAATGAAAATCATCGATAACGATTCTCATTATCGATTATCGGGTCTGCTCTCTGTACACAAAGCACTGAATAATGCATTTTTATGGACAAAATGTGCACTAGAAATAGCGGAGTGGAAACACAGTGAGCTGATGCAGGAAAGGTATACATGATCCGAGTGCCCTAAACATGAGGATTGTATACTTTAAGCTTCAAGCGAATGCACTAGCGTTTAACACACCCTGTCATGCACTTTGACAGATGTGTGTGTGCGTCCTCAGTGAAAACCGTTCA
>CM031945.1:26279836-26284836 GCA_018749465.1 Paracanthobrama guichenoti
TCATGATATTTAAAGCTGTTTAGTATTCGCTCTCAATGTCCAGTTTGAGCAGTCTTGCATTTTCTGTGTCATCAACATATGTGACCCGTGCTGACAAAATGAGTCGCAATGAGCAGATTAAAAACAAAAACAAAACAAAAAAACCTCCAAAAAGATGTGATTTGTTCAGGCACAATACAACAACAATATCTGGCAAAAAGTGACTGAGCTACACCAGTTTGAAGTCAGTTTTGAGAAAAATCAAGTTCATTTTTTCTGAAGTTTCCAAAAACAAAATCACCAGCAACCAAACCTTAAAACCCAAGCACCGAGTCAAAACCACATATCTATAGGAAAAATATATATTCAAGGTTTTTTCCCCATGATCCCACAATTGTTTGATTAACATTAATGAAGCAGCCTATATATTAAGATCTACTGTACCGCACGGATCTAATATAATGTTACACATCAGATGTTTTTCCTCATCGGTTAACCAAATGTTGACTTGAGACAGAGATAATGTTTGTGTGAATACTCGCCAAGACAGATATTTTGAAGTACTGTAATTCTGTGTATATCGATCCACGCTCTCTGTATCGTCTTTGTGCGCACGCTTCATTTGACGTGTCAGTCAGCGTGAGTAAGATCGGAGAGACAAAGGAAAGGTACTCCTCTCAGAAAACATACAAATAAAGAGACTTTTAGATGCTTGGTTGGAGCATTGGGATCACTAGGCGAGGGCTTAATGAACTCATTTTTGTGAAAACCTCAAATTCAACCAAAATGTACATTTTTCACTTTTGCCTGTAACTTTCGTAATTATCCCATCGTGACTCATTTTACCAGCACGAGTCACATATGATAGAAGTTTAGAGACAATCAGTCGATCCATAGGATGTGATTATGGGCTGGATCATGGCTGATTGATCAGAGTATCCTTACAAAACTTACATTTATATATTAATATTTAAAATATTGAAATGAGCAGAGATTGTGTGGCACCTCTAGCCATTTGTCACGACAACCAGATGATTTTATTTATTCCCAAACCAGATTTTCTTGTTTCAGTTTCATCAAGATTGAGGATTTCAGTGCATCACTAACTTAAAGGATAACTGTCAATACAACACTGAAGCAACACATGTAACAAAAGCCACTCCTGTGCAAATGGAGATCTAACAGAGAAATGACGGAGAGAAGCATAAGAAAGCACTATTTAACAAAGACACTTTAACAAAGGTGAAAGGGTTTCTTTCTTTGCATCACAACTTCCACTTGTTACTTGTACTTGTTAGAGAGCTTTAACTTTGTGCTTTCTGTGTTCTTGTGTCCCTCACCCTGATGATACTCACACAGGGTCAAAGGTCACTGCTCCATCACTGAATTTCGGGGCTCATGCATGGGGTTGTTACTCCTTATGGACAAACAGTTGGACACTGGAGACGCTGCTCTCTTTCTTTTCCTGTTGTTGATCCTGAGAAGAAAAACAGAAATATTTCAAATTGTTTCTTTGCAGATTATTTGTCTGCTCCATTACATTAAAATGATTGTCTATATTTTTGAGACAAAGGTCTTCTTAATGATTTTCAGTTTTGCTCAAGCAACAGTTTTTCAATAACAGAAGGACATGTGAAAGTATTTGGGGGAAAAGGCACACTTGCTGTTTGGGACACAATAATGAACATGATAATAAACAGCCGCTGACTTTATCATTTGAGGACATGACAAGGTTAGATTCAGATGTTTAATATCATTTATTACGTTGTGTGTCCACCTTAGAGATAATCACCATATTTATAATGAAACCATATTTATCATATTTATATATTAATCATATCATATAATAAAACTCATATATTAATATTGAATTTATTAGTATCAATACTGAGGGCCTTTTGAAAAAAATCAAAATGTGGAGTTTTTATATTTATAATAGGGGTGTGACGAGACACTTAGCTCACGAGACGAGACACGAGATTGGGTTCACGAGAACGAGGAGAGATGAGATTTAAGGAATCCTCGATGATGAAACACAGGACTAGAAAAATGATTTGCAGGTGCATTTGAAATGTTTTAACTTTTAACTCATCATCTTGCAATGAACGTCGTTTCAGTTCTACTTTCTGAATATGAATTATCATATGCAGTAAAAGACAACAATACTCAAGCACTGTAAAAGGTTTTACACAAACTCAACGGACTGGCTTCTCTCCTGTAGGATGGTCTCTTCAGACCTTAGAGCTGCACATGATTGATGAGCAACTCTTGACCTCCTAACTGAACTCCTTTCCACAAACTGATCATAGAAATTAAGTGCAAACAATAAGTGCAACCATAATCAGAGTACTCTCTCAATATTCAAAGTGCAAATAGAGACAAAATTGTTCTTCAAGCATGATACAGAACTGAGATATGGTTACAACTACACAGCCCAGCCTAAGATAGATTTAATTTTGGGAGAATATTCGTATGCCTCAGGAGCAGCTGTCAAACAGCGGGTAACTTATTGAAGTCGCGTTTGAATGCGTGCTCGGGTTTACCTTCACGATTGTGTGTACTCTGTGAATAGGGAGCGGTGGTGCTGAACGCACATTGAAAAGATAAGACATTTGTCTGACACTTCTGTTGGGCAATGAATCCTCCGCCACGGTACTGTCACGTGATCAGTGCTGCGCACTACGGTCGACTCGAACAGCTCGTGTCGGATGAGCTGATGGAATTGAAGCGACGTTATCCTGAATTAAATAGTTTTTATTTCTATAAAAAGCAAAAGCGACAGTGGAGGCGTAATGTAAGCGTAGCGCTGGCATATTCTATCCTAACTTCACCCTCACACTCTGTCTGCAAGAAATCTCGTCACATTTTAATCTCGTCACACCCTTAATTTATAACATATGATAGAGTTAGTCAGCATCACACGACCAAGAGTGGATTGAACATGACACTTATTTCATACGCCAGTTCCATAAACAATCAATTAGCATCAAGTCACTTACATTTTGGATGCAATATTGACTGTTTTTGTTCTATTTGAGCAGCGAAAAATATTTCCAAGATCACAGCAGAACCATAACCATCTCACAGCAACAGTGTGTTACTGAATGATTCAGCTCTGAATGAATCAGTTAAAGATTCAATGACCTATTCATACAACGACTGCCTCACTCTTGACTGAATCAGCGTTTCCCACGAATCGACTCAATGGCTGCGTCCGAAAGTTATGCGTTTGCTGGTCAGTTTGTTATTGTGTAAATGTACGTTTTGACCAACATTTTCCACTTCTGATGTAATCAACATCACACTGAATATTGCTTCAGAATAAATGATATTTACAAAAAAGAAAAATTCGGACAAGCAAATTTTGTACTGGACACGTGAATGGCAGATTTATTTGTCCAAAGGACAAGCAATAGACATGAACAGGCTTAATTCGAGCCCTGGCAAAACATTTATTTATTTATTTTTTACTTTTATTGTTGTTTGCTTTCACTTCAGCAATAAAATCCTGTGTCTTCTGTCAAAATAGGCCAGTAGTCAAGAATTAAATCCTTCGAGTTTTTAAATCACCAAATGGAGTTTGAATGTCACCTAGTGGCCATATTGGGAACTGCTCCTAAAACTCCCAGAGCATATTGACTGTTGGGACAAATTTGAAACACAACTTGGTTGGATTTATGGCTTTGACTTGCAGTTTTAGTGACCCCAGGCACAGGTTTTATATTAATAGAAAAGAAAAATAAATGTAGTGCAGTACATTAAGTGCAGCAACCATTTGAGTTTGGAAATGTCACTTTCAGTCTATGTTCAAAAATAAGGGTGGCAGTAAGAGGCTATTGAGACTAACTAGCTATCTGGACTACAAGACTATCATCTATAGATGTATTCAACTTGGATACATATATTTTATGTAGACTTCTTACCCTTTATCTTAACAACATTTGTGCAAACATACACACTTGTGTTTGTCTGTATGTGTGTTATTGACGGGCGATAAACAAATATAATATCTCATCTGGGGCGCCAACAGAATCTGGGCCAGCCCTGAACGTCATGATACTCACTCAGGGTCAGAGGTCACAGCAGCTCCATCAATGAGATCACTCTTACGCTTCATGGACACACAGCTGGATCCTGAAGATGGTCCATCACTGAATTTAGGGGGATCATGCATGGAGTGGTTACTCTTCATGGACACACAGCTGGATACTGGAGATGATCCATCACTGAATTTAAGGGGATCAATCATGGAGTTGTTACTCTTCATGGACACACAGCTGGATACTGGAGATGCTGCTCTCTGAGTGTGAACAGACACCTCCTCCTCTCTCTCCTCACACACAGGACAGGAAGTTTGCTCTTCTCTTCCTCCATGATGAGAGACTTGATTTCAGGCCTGTATGTGGACACACACAAGCACAATACACGAGCGAATTTTTGATCACATTTTATTTAAATGGAATTTAATTCAGTTTAACTCAACACTGACAGTTTTAACCTCTTGCTAGTGTTTTCCCTCCGTTTTTAGCCTCGCTGTGGGCGCTTGAGCGCGTTTGGCAGCGCAGCGTTTATTCAGTTCAGACGCTTTGCTTGTTGTGACACGGAATATCCGCGGAGTGTTACTAGTATCTCATTTCTTTGATGTATTGATTGTATATAAAATGCACACAATGTAAAGTATTTGCTCCTTTTTTCTAAATTATTTTGTTCCGTTGTTTATCACTTGTTTTCATCTGTTGACGTTTTACGCAGAAAGTGGCGGTTGGTCGGTGGTGTAGTTGTCCCGCCCTCCTCCACTGTGATTGGACGGCTGAGTGAAAGGTGACAGTGATGAGCTCAAAAGTTTACTCAAAGTTGAGCATTTCAACTCTCGCCTCGTTAAGCTCATGGCGTTCTAAACAGACACAACGCTCTCATTGAAAACAATTGGATACGCAGCGTGAAAAAACGCTTTGGTGGACTGGACACACGCCTAACGCTTCCTTCCCCAGTCTCACTAGACTTTATTATTTAAAAGTCAA
>CM031945.1:26287336-26314022 GCA_018749465.1 Paracanthobrama guichenoti
CTATTTCCATTTTCTTTGTTTACGGATAAAAAGACAGTTATGTGGGAAAACAGCGACCCTGGCAACACTGGACAGGAACGGGAGAATTCCACTAAAAATATGCTAAAGATAATCACCAGCTCCTCCTGGAAGGGATTCTTTTCACACTTGCGGGTTTGGAACGAGGATGGGACAAAAGAAATGAAAAATGAAACCGTAAAACTACAAAACAACAACAAAACTACACAAATGAACAAACCCAGTCCCTAATACTGGACAGCATTCAGTCAACAATACCAGCTGGATGGGGGCAGAAATGTGCATGTATGAATTTAAAATGAAAAGCACCTTTCATCCTCTTTAGAAATGAAAACTGAACACAATATATTTCTGTATGGAGAGTGTTTGAGCTTTCGAATGATTCCTAATTTATGATGATTACTAAAGTATGTGATGGGAATAAAAGCAGTAAAGAGCACTAGCGGGACACTGACAGCTAACAGGTCAAACTAATTACATTTTTTAACTTCTGGATAATGATTTAATGGAATTTGTGCTCTGGTCCACATTAATAAAAAAATGTAATCTAAACATGTCAATGGGAAGTATTATGTTTAATGAATCACTTCAAACACTCTAGTAAAAGAGTAGGCCTACACACACTTGAGCCGTTTATCTTTTATAAATCCTAAAGGCCGGCTTTAGGATCTACATCAGGCCCTGTCTGCTCGGGACTATGAGGAATGATGGAGAGGCTTTTTCTCTGCACTGCATGTCTTCCGTATGTTGCTTTCATAAAGTGCTGTGGACGTCACATCCTGAGCAAATGTGTCCATCCATTTCATTTATTTGAACAAACCTGTGCGTGGTGTTTGTGATTTCTGAAGGTTTCCTCACCTTTGATTGTGCCGTCATTTAACACCAAACACATCGAGGAGGAATGGGAGCCATTTCTGCCATCATGATCCGCTACATCATAAAAAGTTTAAATTATGACATACCAAGTAATAATTATGAGATCAAATTATTACTTAAAATGTTAAAATTATGTTAAGTCACAATTATGACATGCTTAGTCAAAATTAATGATGCCAATTTTTCTCTCATAATGTTCTGACTTCAATTTATGTCATAGTTTTCCCTTATGTGTTGGAAATGGGCTTCCATAAGGAGGGCAGAATTATTTTAAAGCCTTTATGGCACGGTTTGATCTCGTGGACATATGGAGATTATGTAGTTCCTCTTCTGATCATAGTTCTGAACTCGTGGACCAATAGCATCTTTCTTCAACAAACACAAGTGCAATTTTAATGTTGAAAAAGGAAAGAGTTGTAGAGGTGTGGATCTAAATGCAGCACAGTTTATTAACAAAGAGATACTCCAGAAGACAAGAAGAATGAATCCAGTCTGTGCTGTATGAGCAGTGTGAACTGGCATTATGGCTTTCTGTCGTCTGTGGAACACAGAAGAAGATTTGAAAACAAAACATCATCTGAAAAATTATGATGTTTTTTTTTTGTCCATAGAATGACAAATACTGTGGAAATGAATACTGTGATCTGACATTATTTGAGAGATTTACACACGTAATGTAGTGTGAAATTATTTATTTGTAATTATTATTGTTCAAATAATTATAAAATACATCATCATTCACTCACAGAAACTCGAAACATTCACCATAGTAGAAACTGAGCTAAAACCTATAAGCTTGTCATGCGTTCAGGGATTTAAAATGTCAATATTTGGCTGATATGACAGATGAAACATTGCCGTTGTAGAAATATAATTTAAAGTCAGGACTCTTTCTTCTGCAGGCCTCTGACAAACATCTGTCAAAAGTACCATCCGTTCAATCCTTGCCTTATATAGAGCACCTTTAGACTGAACGGTTTAAATAGCCAACCTTAGTTTCAAATGATCAAAGTGACATGGAGTAAATGTAAGATTGTATTTTTCTGATGAATCGAAGGGTGACACTAACATTTACAGTATTAGAAACAAATAAAGCCACAGGGATTTTAACTTACAAAAAAGACTGAAGAAAGAAAATGAATGAGCAACGTACTCCTGAAAAGTTGAACAGGTGTCAGTAGGAGAACTCATTGTTCCTCAGTGAGTCTGTATTTGTGTGTCTGTGGTTGGTTACAGCACTCAGTGCTCCCACAGGGAAGAGGCGTCCACGCTGCACCCATATGATATGCGCCATCACTGAAGAGCAATGAGAAGATGTCATAAACAGAGCGACTGGCGTCCAGTGTATGGGAGTTTTTGTGGTGACACACAAAGCCGTTGATTCTTTATTTTACATAACTTTTATTTGATGATTTCCAACAGGGGCGGATCTAGAAAATTATTTTTGGGGTGGCATGAGAACTATGAAGGGTGGCAACACTGAAGCAAGCATCAAGATGAAAAAACAAGATGGCGCCGCCGTGTTCGGTCGCCGTTCAGGTCGCTCCGCGAAGACTGTGCTTTTATTTATTCTTTTACTCTCTTTTGCTCTCAATTTTTACAAATGTATCATCTGCATTTATCTGCTATGACAGCAAAACTCTTTTGGACATTGGTAACCGCTACACTGGACTGTTTCAGGACACTTTCACCGATCCTCTGTGGCCATCTGAGATCCTTCGGAACGCAGAGTTGAACAATGGCCAGAGTTGACGGCGAAGAATCAAGAAACACCGCGGGAAATGTGCTGGGATTCGCAACAGACTGAGAAAAGGGGCATTCAGCCCTCCTCTCCCGAGCATTCTGCTCGCAAATGTCCAATCCTTGGAGAATAAGATGGACGATCTTAGAGCTGGATCAGTTTTCAACAGGACATGAGAGACTGTAACATCTATTGTTTGTCTGAAACATGGCTCACGCCCACGGTCCCGGACACAGCTGTGATGCCGTCGGAGAACTTCTCTGTTTTTCAGATGGACAGAACAGCCGAGGCCACTTCTTTATTTTTATTTTTTTTATACTTGATTTATTTATATTTCTACACATACATATATACACTCACCTAAAGGATTATTAGGAACACCATACTAATACTGTGTTTGACCCCCTTTCGCCTTCAGAACTGCCTTAATTCTACGTGGCATTGATTCAACAAGGTGCTGAAAGCATTCTTTAGAAATGTTGGTCCATATTGATAGGATACCATCTTGCAGTTGATGGAGATTTGTGGAATGCACATCCAGGGCACGAAGCTCCCGTTCCACCACATCCCAAAGATGCTCTATTGGGTTGAGACCTGGTGACTGTGGGGCCATTTTAGTACAGTGAACTCATTGTCATGTTCAAGAAACCGATTTGAAATGATTCGAGCTTTGTGACATGGTGCATTATCCTGCTGGAAGTAACCATGTAGAGAATGGGTACATGGTGGTCATAAAGGGATGGACATGGTCAGAAACAATGCTCAGGTAGGCCGTGGCATTTAAACGATGCCCAATTAGGCCTAAAGTGTGCCAAGAAAACATCCCCCACACCATTAAACCACCACCACCAGCCTGCACAGTGGTAACAAGGCATGATGGATCCATGTCCTCATTCTGTTTACGCCAAATTCTGACTCTACCATCTGAATGTCTCAACAGAAATCGAGACTCATCAGACCAGGCAACAATTTTCCAGTCTTCAACTGTCCAATTTTGGTGAGCTTGTGCAAATTGTAGCCTCTTTTTCCTATTTATAGTGGAGATGAGTGGTACCCGGTGGGGTCTTGTGCTGTTGAAGCCCATCCGCCTCAAGGTTGTGCGTGTTGTGGCTTCACAAATGCTTTGCTGCATACCTCGGTTGTAACGAGTGGTTATTTCAGTCAAAGTTGCTCTTCTATCAGCTTGAATCAGTCAGCCCATTCTCCTCTGACCTCTAGCATCAACAAGGCATTTTCGCCCACAGGACTGCCACATACTGGATGTTTTTCCCTTTTCACACCATTCTTTGTAAACCCTAGAAATGGTTGCGCGTGAAAATCCCATTAACTGAGCAGATTGTGAAATACTCAGACCGGCCCGTCTGGCACCAACAACCATGCCATGCTCAAAATTGCTTAAATCACCTTTCTTTCCCATTCTGACATTCAGTTTGGAGTTCAGGAGATTGTCTTGACCAGGACCACACCCCTAAATGCATTAAAGCAACTGCCATGTGATTGGTTGATTAGATAATTGCATTAATGAGAAATTGAACAGGTGTTCCTAATAATCCTTTAGGTGAGAGTACATATATATATATATAGTACTTTTTTATTCTATTTCTATTATAATTTCCTCCTTGTGTTTTTAACTGTGAATTTGCACTGTCCATGGAGCGGACCTGTTTACATTTCACTGCCGGTTGTATATTCTGTATATAACTGTGTATGTGACAAATAAAACTCTTGAATCTTGAATCCTTGCATAGTTCTTGTGTAATAATATACATATTCAGTGTATATACACAGGGCACACATTTTTTTAATGGTCTATAGTTTTGTGATAGATTTTTCCTGAAGCTGGACTGGAAACTTAAAGTGAGTACAAGTTCATATCAATAATAATTTACAAAGCATGACAAGCAATACAGATTATATTTACATTTAGTCATTTAGCAGACGCTTTTATCCAAAGCGACTTACAAATGAGAGCAATAGAAGCAACTAGAAACAGTCAAGGGCAACAATATGCAAGTGCTGTAACAAGTCTCAGTTAATCTAGCACAGAACACACAGGACAGAACAATGTTTATATATTTTTTATTTTTATTATAAATAGACAAACAGAAAACGAATAGAGTGATAAGTGCTATTCTTTATTGGTCAGGAGCTGCTGGAAAAGATGCGTCTTAAGATGGTTACCGAAATGGTTGCTCGAATTGAGACAGGCAGGTCATTCCACCAGGTGGAGACAGGCAAAGGTCATTTCATGCCTCTTTGGGATGGTGCCACGTTCACTTGCAGAACGGCTTCTGGAGGGTGTATAAGTCTGAACAAGCAAGTTTAGGTATGTTGGTGCAGAGCCAGTGGTTGCCTTTGGGAACACCAGCGCCTTTGAATTTGCTCACTTGCAGCAGCCAGTGCAGACTGATGAAGAGAGAGGCGTGACCTGTGCTCTGCTCATTAAAGTTAGGCATCTGGATCAGTTGCAAGGGTTTGATAGTGCATGCTGGAAGGCCCGCTAGAAGAGCATTACAGTAGTCCAGTCTGGAGAGAACAAGAGCTTGGACCAGGAGTTGTGTGGCCTGCTCTGATAGGATGGGTCTAATCTTCCTAATGTTGTATAAAGCAAATCTGCAGGACCAGGTCGTTGCAGTGATGTGGTCAGTGAATTTTGAAGTTTGAAAGTTGAAGGTGTTGTTCCTTCATCCAGGCAGAAATATCTGTCAGGCAGGCAGCGATACGAACACCAACTGTGGGATCATCTGGTTGAAATGAGAGGTAGAGTTGAGTGTCATCAGCATAGCAGTGATAGGAAAAGCCATGTTTCTGGATGACAGATCCCAGTGATGACTATATTATATAAGGATATAAGCCTCAATGCATCAAGTACTGGTTTATTTAATCACCAACACACAGCAAATACATATAAACCACAAGTTGTAGTGCATCTAGATTAAGATGTGGTACATTCAAATCACCAACAAATATTAAAGAATGAAATAATAATAATAATAATAATAATAATAATTCACAAGTTTTAGTGCACTACAGCAACAAAAGTCAAATATCTTGGATGTTGGATGGAAAAAACAAAAAATCCTATTCTTTCTTTTCTTTTTGTTACACAACCACCAAACTTGGAAGAAACAAACAAACAAACAAACAAACAAACAAAACAAAAAAAATCACAAATTTAGCTGTAACAAGCTTTTGGCCAGCAAACGAATAAATTGTCCAACAAATTAGAAATGTCCATGACTTTAGTGTACAATTGCAGACACATCTACTACTTGCATCTAAAGGATACAAGTGACTTGAATCTACAGCAGCTTAATGCGGCGATTACCCTGCAAACCTTTTTACAAAGTCATCTAAATTCAAGGCCTTGGTGCGTTTTGACTCAATGCTGAGAAGAGACAAACTCGACAATCTACTCTCCGCCATTGTAGCCCATTGTAGTGATTTTTTATAATCTTCAGAGCTGAAGAACTTCGTTCACCTGTGGCGCTGCTAACTGGTAACACAACTGCAAGTTTGCACAACCTGAAGAGTTCAAAGAAAACATCCTTATATGGTTCCAGAAAATGAACAAACTCAATCAAAGTGGTAGGACTTTCTTTTCCATTCATCTTAAAGGGATACTTCAGCGATTAGCATTGAGCTTTGTATCAGTAGAAATCAGTACCTGAATTTGTTGATGTGATCTTCGCTCGACTCCAGCCCCATATGCGACGGAGAGCGCCAAATGAGTCGGTGTCATGTGATGTCACTTGTCAAAAGTCTGACAATCCTGAAAACTGATACTAAAGAACGAACTTTTGAAAAAAAGATTAGCGTTGAACTG
The DNA here is from genome assembly GCA_018749465.1 of Paracanthobrama guichenoti. NCBI lineage: Eukaryota > Metazoa > Chordata > Actinopteri > Cypriniformes > Gobionidae > Paracanthobrama > Paracanthobrama guichenoti. The sequence goes on from CM031945.1 coordinate 26,293,798, forward strand.
TTTTTCCTTAAGACGCGCAAAGATAATGTCAGAATAAACTATAATAATATTTACATGTATATTTATACAAATGCTTCGATTTGTTAAAATAACCGGATAGAGACATCTATTCGTGATCACGCTGGTTGAATTGCGGAGCATGTTCAAATCACTTAAAGTCATTTGGACAACTACACTACTGCTATTTGAACCGGAATAACTGTTACACTGAAGATGAGCTTTTAAAACGTGAAAGGCAGGAAAATGTGGCTGAACAGACTGGGGCAGAAGGGCGGAGGAGAGCAGATTCGAACTGGTGAGTCGGAGAAGAGTCAATTCACACCCAGCGGTAATTCAAGGAAAAAATGGTCTTCCGACCTTTTGATTTTGATTAACGTAATATGTGAACTATGCTAAGACAGTGCTTATTTTAAAGACGCGATCTGCTCGCTCTCTCTCTGTCACTCAGTTAACATGCGCCCTGTCACAAGCAGTCGTCTACATCACTCATAAATCACAATAACTGATCAAATAAAGCTTTGGCCGGACAAACATTTGTTTTGGTGGCCGCCAAATAATTTTCAATGCAGGAAAAACCCTGCACACGCTCCGAAGCCTCGGCACAGAACGTAACATCACTAGTATTTTGTAGCATAGAAACTGTAGATAAACGATACCGACAATTCCACAAGTTTATTTTAATCAAAACTACCTCACCAGAACTCTACAACAAAACTACTAACGTTACTGTATAAACCAAATGGTCGAGCAAACCCCCACACTCAGTGATTGCATTTCACAGGTAACGTTAGCTAAAGACAACAGCAGTGCTTTTTCAATCTGGTCGTTCAAGCTAACTAAAAATAATAACGTTATACTTACAGCCATGGGTGATGATACACTTCGTCCTGTCTGGCCATATAGACGCCGTACCGCGGTACGGGTAACACTGTCCATGTTTTCCAAATAGACATCTGGTCCAAAATGCTCTGAGCAAACACGCAATTTCTTGATTGAATCTAAGTCATCTGTGTTTTGATATCTATGTTCAGAGCAGCCAGCCATTGATTCTTTCATTCCTTGTTTTTCATTGGTATTCTGTGAAACATGATGGTTACAACACACAGAACCGTGGCTAATCGCACAGGTAAATCCCCAACCTAATTTGCCTGCTGGAACTCAGCATTATCTGCAACTACACAACCTTAGTGCCATTGGAAGTTACCTATCTGAGGACTACTTCCAGGCGCTGCGTAATATCATTGCGCCGCTGCACCCATGGTATGGCAGCAGTTCCGTGATTATTACGCAGGAATGAGAGAATAGTTCCTAGCCATATCAGTCAAGGTTTAAATAGGAAAAATATTGAAAGTCTTTGGTCATGTTTTTGAGCGTGATGCTAATGGTGTAATCCAGTTCAGTGATGTATGCTAAGATATGCTAAAAGTGCTACCGCTTTCAAAAACGGCAAAACTCAACTTTTTAACTCTAAGGGACTTGGAAAATAAGCCTATTTTCAAAAAAAGAGGAGTGTTCCTTAAATGTGCTTTCTCGCTACAATAATGCGCTCTCGACATTTGACAGGAAAATAACGCCATAGATTTTTCCTTCGCTCAAACGGACCGACACCAAAGCCAACAAACCAGGCGTGCACCTCCTCCATTTTGTTGCCATGGTGTAATGCTTATTTGTTTTCATTGTTTTGACCTGTGTAACATTAAATATGTAACAATAAATAAGCAACAACAATAGTAGATAGCAGTGAAATTTCACAATTCTCAACTGATATTCCACAGCGAAAACTACAAGCCTAATAATATAAAACATCATTGAATACAAGTGAACAGTTAGCAATAAAGTAAGAACAGTGCTAAGAATGAAGTGCTTGAAGTTGCAGGTCACAGTGATTCAGGCACAGAAACTGAATCATCAAACGTAATAACATTGCATAATCTTCACTTATAAATTAAATATAGATTAATGCATGTTAAATCTAGCGACAGAAGTTATTCAGTCAAGTTTAGTGGGTGATTTTGATTTTGAAAAAATATGGCAATTCATACCGTGAGCGGTACACTCCGGTTTAGAGGAGTAACTCAGCGCTCCTTAAGAGTTGATCAAAATGGATAGATGCATTGGAAGACTGAGATTCTAAGCTTTAGAATGAGTTCATTGAGTTATTATATAATATAAATAATACTGTAATAATATAATGTCTTTATCAGCAGTTTCTCAGCATTAGATTGTCAAATGTAATAAAATGTTTGCTAACAAACGATACCTACCTTTTGACTCTCCTTGCTATAGTTTGAGTTATGAGTCTTTACTGTTGTGTATGACAGACTTCTTTATCATTTTCTGTCTTTATCACATACCCTGCTTGAACCTTACTAACTGAACACATTTTACTGCAGGAAGAAAAAAGAAGAATACTGTTTGAGACAAAACTCTTAGTGACTTCAAGCACATTGGACAGGCCTGCAACTTCTGTGATGGTACAATCTTCAGATCTGCATTTAGGGCACTGCCTTGAGTTCTCTTTTGAGTGTGTGTGTGTGTGTGTGTGTGTGTGTGTGTGTGTGTGTGTGTGTGTGTGTGCTTCAGAGTGTGTGTGCTTTAGAGTGTGTGTGTGTGTCAGAGTGTGTGCTTTAGAGTGTGTGTGTGTGTGTGTGTGTGTGTGTGTGTGTGTGCTTCAGAGTGTGTGTGTGTGTGTGTGCTTCAGAGTGTGTGTGTGTGCTTCAGAGTGTGTGCTTTAGAGTGTGTGTGTGTGTGTGTGTGCTTCAGAGTGTGTGTGTGTGTGCTTCAGAGTGTGTGTGTGTGTGTGCTTCAGAGTGTGTGTGTGTGCTTCAGAGTGTGTGTGTGTGTGTGTCTGTGTGAGTGTGTGCTTCAGAGTGTGTGTGTGTGTGAGTTTGTCAGTGTGTGTGAGTTTGTCAGTGTGTGTGAGTGTGTCAGTGTGTGTGTGTGTGTGTCAGTGTGTGTGAGTCAGTGTGTGTGTGAGTGTGTCAGTGTGTGTTGTTGCTGCTGATGTTGAACTACAAGAGATCTGAGCTAAACTGACGCTTTGAGCTTGAGTTATTTCACTTCATTCAGTTTCAGTCACACAAAGAGTAGCAGTTTAGTTTAGTTTATATTCAGAAATATTCAGTGTTTAGTGACTCAGATCAGTTCACAGTGATAATGCACTCGCAGCACTGACAGGATTAATATTAGTTATGAACTTCAATGCTTTAAGGACATTTACAGTGAAATCACTGATCCGGATTACTTTTACAGATGATTATGGTTTTAATTCAACAAAACAGACATTTTCTGACTCCTGCTGCCAAAAAACTACAAAAAAAGTGCAGTCGTTCGTGTGTGTGTGTGTGTGTGTGTCAGTCATTCAGTCACAGTGTGTGTGTCAGTGTGTGTGTGTCAGTCATTCAGTCACAGTGTGTGTGTGTGTGTGTGTGTGTGTGTGTGTGTGTGTGTGTGTGTGTGTGTTGTTTAATGTGACACAGAGACACTGAAGAGTTTGTATAATAAACTGTAAATCCAGCACAGAGGGGTTCAGTGAATGTGTGTGTGAATGTGTGTAAGTGTGTGAGTGTGTGTGTGTCAGAGACGCTGTAGAAGGACAGAGTGCCGGCCGACACGTCCACAAACACTCCTACTCTCTTACAGGAGACAGAACCAGCAGAGACAGCAGTGTAGTTATAATTGTGCCAGACAGTGAGTCTGTGATGAGAGCAGCTCAGACTCCAGGACTTCTCATTCGCTCCAAACCAACAGTCAAACCCTCCTCCTTTCCTCTTGATTCCTTTATAAGCCACTGATATTCCAGCATCTCCACTCCATTCAGCCTCCCAGTAACAGCGTCCAGTCAGACTCTCTCCACACAGAACTTGAGGATACCCCTCAAATCTCTCTGGATGATCAGGATACGACTGCTCCTCTCCCACATTCGTCACCTTTCTGTTCTCCTCAGACAGAACGAGTCGAGTGTGTGCTGTGTTTGGATCCAGTGTGAGATCACAGGCGTCTGAACACAAGAACACACATCACAACAGAAACATTTACAACTGGATAAAAACATTCAAGACAAGCGTTTGAGAGTTTGAAAGCTTAAAGTGTGAAGGTTTTGAAGGCAACAGAGCAGGGGTGGAGCGGGTGGAGGGCGAGCGAGGGCTGCCTCAAGGGAGGAAATCATCTACAGGGCCACGTGTTCGATACACGCAACAATATTTCAGTTATTATAAATATAACATGAGCTGCTTTTACTCCTACTTTACTTTAATCTCCATCATATGCAAAATAATACAATATCTGGATATCCTGGTTCAGTTTCAACAACCATTCCTAAAAAATATGAAAATATATATTGAAATGTGTAGCTTTATAATGTTCTCTCTGAAAATCACATGGCACGCTTCCTGAATATTAAACGTCCCAGTTTCCGGAGTCACGTGCCACAGGGGCAACAGTCAGTGTTTGATTCGGTCTCATGGAAAGGGACAGTAAAGCTCTGAGTTTAAGTTGAGATGCAAATGTACATTTGTTTAAATGAACTACATCTGTAACAAGTGTCAAAACTCAATATTACTGAAATATGTCAATATTCTGACAGTGGGACTGAGTCGGGACGGGACAGCCCTCGCTTCTGTTTTTATTTGCTCATTAAATGTCCCATTTGTTCTTCAGCGGATCATATATTTGTGGATCATGGTAACCGCGGTAAAACCATGCATGGCTCTTCACCAGCACAGTAAAAATAACGACATGTTCTCTATAAACCTGTGGCTTTAGTTCTGAGAAACAGCCCAAACATTTCATATCAATAATAAAACAGAAGAACTGCCAGTGCTTCGAAACACAAACATCCTGTGATTATATTCATTACTCCTCCTAGGATGTCGCTAGGGTGTTTCTATGCGGTTGCTAGGGTACTTGGGGTGGTTGCTAGGTTGTTGTTATGCGGTTGCTATGGTACTCAGGTGGTTGCTAGGATGTTGCTATGCGGTTGTTAGGGTACTCTGGGTGTTTCCTAGGATGTTGCTAGAGTGTTTCTATGTGGTTGCTAGGGTACTCAGGTGGTTGCTAGGATGTTGCTATGCGGTTGCTAGCGTACTCAGGTGGTTGCTAGGTTGTTGCTATGATGTTGCTATGTGGTTGCTAGGGTACTCTGGGTGGTTCCTAGGATGTTGCTAGGGTGTTTCTATGCTGTTGCTAGGGTACTTGGGGTGGTTGCTAGGGTACTCAGATGGTTGCTAGGTTCTTGCTATATGGTTGCTAGGGTACTCGGGGTGGTTGTTAGGATGTTGCCATGCGGTTTCTAGGGTACTCAGGTGGTTGCTAGGTTGTTGCTATGTGGTTGCTAGGGTGCTCGGGTGGTTCCTATGATGTTGCTAGGGTTCTCGGGGTGGTTGCTAGAATGTTGCTATGGGGTTGCTAGGGTGCTCGGGGTGGTTCCTAGGAGGTTGTTGCTATGCGTTTGCTAGGGTGCTCAGGGTGGTTGCTAGGTTGTTGCTATGCGGTTGCTAGGGTGCTCGGTAGTCACCTGAATTGTTTTTAGTTTTAGTCGACTATAATCTAATGAGTTTAGTTCAATTGTAATGCATTAATTGAGCATTTAAGCATTACATCGCCGACTGTTACTTGAATACATGTTAAAACTGACATTTTGACATAATTGTGTTTTTGACCGTTCAAGCGCAAAATTACACCAAAGAGCTCAAGTCACTGTTTTTGTTTGTTGTTTAAAAACATCTATATAGTTTTTATAATGTTGTATTTCTGTTTTAGTCAGTATATCAGGTTAAGCTAAAGCTTCAATTAAGTTTAAGTTTATTTAATTTCAAGTAATGAATATGTTTTACACACAATCACAAACATGCACAGCGCATGACAGAAGACAGAACAGGGTCAATATATAGTTTTTTATTATTATGAATCTGGTGTTATTATGCGCAGCTGAGTAAATGACGTTTGGGTTTGCTGTACGTGTGTCGGGTGAAGGCGGCTTTCTGCTGCTTGTAAAGGGACTCTTGAGGAGGCGGTGGATTGCTGTTCATCGGTTGCCCTGATAGCAGCTCAATGCACGAATACACTGCAGGCTCGCTCTCGCTCGTATCCAAGGTAAATCGTCAACGCTATCATCCCTTACATGTGTTTTATTGAACTAAATACATTATAATCGGCTGAAACGAATGCACTGGTTGCTTTTCTGAACAAGAGCGCACGAGTCCGTGTTTCTCACACTGTTCACGTGAATCGCGGCTGCAACCGAACTCAGAGCGCCTCCTCCAGGCAGTCTCGGGTTCGGTACCTCGGCGCTTTCGGGCCCGCATGACAGCTTTCACATTACCAATTTTTCATGCGAACCGTTAACTTATGAATGAATACAAACGAAACATCAAAATGATTGAGTTTGATAAAAGTACAAGAATGATGTTTGACAGCGAACGCATCTCCTCAGCAGAACCGCCAAGCGCCAGACGCAAACATTAAACATGTTTAATAAAATCTTTGTGAGGACGACTGGCAACAGCCGGTTCTTAAATCTAAGACTCTTTAGATACAGCACACACTGCATGATCTTCACACCGACTGCAAACACAGACTGAACACAACTGTCCCCGATTCGGCTCGTTTGAGCATGATCAGTCGTAACAACCCAAGTCCACTCATAATCGGCCCAACAGTCGTTAGGTGTGTCCCCGGCTTTAGTTATCGTCTCGTTTTCGTCAGTGAAAAACTATGATGAAAATTATTCAAAGAAATTAACACTGGACTAATGAGCCTCACAACTGCCAAAGTTTGAATTCTGACCGTTGTAGTTTGAACAGTCGCGGCTCATTTGAACATCCGTCAGTGTCGGATCAGTTTGAAAAGATAAAGCGGCACTAACTCAGAGTCTGAAGGTCTAGTCTGAGTTTGGTGGAGAGAGTTCAACTCTAGAGGAGCAGCATCTAGACATGTAGTCTAAGAAGAAGAAGAAGCTTGAATAGTAGATCGGTTCACTTTTTCAAGCAAACTTAACAAAACAACAAAACTAAAACTGTGTGTTTGAGGACTTACATTTGTGTAGTCTTGATGTAATCCTGAACTCTGCTCCGTGATCCACACTAGAGACACACACACACACACACACACACACAATGATTGTTATACTGTACAAACTGTATATTTGATCTTTCAGCATGTTTACATGTTCAGATAAGCATCATCTGTGAGCCGCCTGTGAAACCCCGGCTAAAGTCCATAATCTAATCCTGAGATTAAGAGTCAAAGCAGTCATAGACATAAACCTGACCAAAACAGGCCATCTGTGTTTACTGCTGTAAATGAGAGATTATACCAAGGGCTTCGGGAGTCTTCATTTATAATATGATAAATACTGAAATTAATGATTTTATTGACACTTCATTTGATTATTTTGCAGAGAAAAACACCAGACGTGGGCTTCTTAAATATTGATTTGAATGGTCTCGGTTTATTTTAACCACAAAAACGCGTCCTGTGTGAATGGCCCTAAACTGATTAAAAGATAAACATTATCTTATAATTTTTCAGCGCATTATTTCAGTGAGCTGTTGAGCAGACAGTTTGCCTCGCACATTCAGTTTAACAGCATTAACAGCAAGCCAAAGAGGGCAGGGTTTCAACTGAACTATGCGTATGCCTTTTAAACACTTACATTATGTTCTAGCTCTGTCCACGCAATAAATGCATGTTCTAAAAGAGCAAGTTTTAAAACATTTTTTTTAGCTAATTTCAATTTGGCATGAATAAAAAAAACATTCAATCGGGGCTGTTTATTAATATTTACAAGATACATATTCACGAATACAACTCAATTCACACCTTAATGGCACACATATTTTTGCCCGTTTTCACTCGTGTGATTGCCAGCCTCTGCTTTTCTGCTACAGTCTGAAGCGTGCGAGTGCGCCGTTACTTTCAGTTAATAAAGGAAAAAATACTGCAAATTACTGGTGTTATTTTTGTGATTATTTAGGGCATTCTACAGCCCTTCTTCAAACCTTTCAACACATAGCCCACCTCAGATGGTTTTTAATCAATGCACAAATCGTAAAGACAGATTAACACCACCTTTTCCTAAATTATGATTGGGTGGGCAAGGCAGACGTTTGGGCATGCCTAGATCCGGCCCTGTTCTGGACCCTTTAAATAAAGTGTTACCAAGGGATGTAGAATAAGGTCATGCAGAATAAGGCATTGATATGTGCTTTATGAGTATTAATAAACAACCAATATCCTAGTAATATGCATAATAATAAGCAACTAGTTCATAGTGAGAATTGGGCCCTAAACTAAAGTGTTTCTTTTTCACTTGTACAGTAGCACACGTGTGATAGAGCTTTGCATGTGCGTGAGATAGAGCCGCATGTTAAGTGAGAGTTTATTTGACAGTTTTCTAAACAGTGATAAAGGCCAGGTCGGTTAGCGCTTCATCTAGGGCTCCACAATTAATCGTAATTAACATGAAATCACACTTAAATCACTTTGGCTTATCGCGATTATGAAATCGCAAAGGATGCGATTCTTTTTTATGTGCAGTTTGTCAGTGCAGGACGGCTCTGTGATCAGTAGTAAACGCTGCTCCATCTGAAAGGACTGCAAGTTTGAGTCGCTTATAACATGCTATAAAAAAGCAACACGCATCAAACATCTTTCCAAACATGAGAAGCATTTAGTCATGTTTAATCAAAGCGCTTTCAATCTTCTGTTTAATCGGCTCACTGATAGCATGATGTTCATAGGGATTTCCTGGAATGACATGCACTATCGTAATTCTGCGGTGCATATCTGGAGTTTCAGCGTGAGAGCGCCTCTGGCTTTCAGATGGAGCAGCACTTACTATTGATCACAGCACCGGGCTTCACTGAGAAGCTGCGCATACAAATTTAATAAAGTAAATAATAATAATAATAATAATAATAATAGTGCATCATAAATATACTTTATTCTTATGAAAATATCAGAGGTGTCTAGAAGAACACAGATAAAGTATAAATTGTCGCAATCATGTTTATTGTCTTCATGTTTCATCAGTCAAACATCTCGATCTGCGTTTGATTCAGATAAACATACTCCGACTAAGAGTATGAATGAAAAAGACAATATGTGTACTCACTAAATGTGGGCTGGACTCACTCCAACTCTAATATCAGTTTTTTTATATAATCTACTATCCTAAACCCTGGAGCTGTAAGTCAACTTCACAGTAGGGCTGAAACGATTCCTCGAGGAACTCAAATTCAAAAAGTCATAGAGGCAAAATCATTTGCCTCAAAGCTTTGTTTAGTCAATTTAACTCCACACGGTCATGTTGCAGAAAGACAATTTTTGTGTAAGGACTCGGAGTATGGGCGGATTGCAGTTATATCCATGGGTCAGGTGGGTCAAGTAATAAAAATTAACATTCCAAAAATTGCGGGAGGATGAGAGATAAATCATTAATGCAATGAATGTGTGTCATCGTTTGCAGCTAATTTCAAGATCAAATACGAGCAACTCGAAACACATGAACAGCATGAATGGAGTTTGCTCAGGCATTACCGTCATTGTGATGTGCGTGTGAAATATTCAATGGGACTTTATAGATACTTGATATCTTCGAAATACACCATTAAAATGTTCTCAAAGCTAAGCGCAACAAATAGCAGAACAAGCTGTAACTGTTGTGTGCGCGTGATGGGAAGCGCTCCTGCTTTCAGAGCTGCGTGTTTTCATCGATTTGCTGTCATGTGCGGGTGGATGGTTTGCTTTTAACAGCGGATTCGGTGACGTTAGAGCTGATCCGCACATCTCTAGTGTGCCCATCTCTACTCTTGCTCTTGTTCCAAGTTTCCTTCCTGTCCAACATTTTCAGCCTTCAGAAGACAGTAAAGGCTTATGTCATGCCTGAGCTGGAGCTGAAACTTGAAAGTTGATAAATGCAATGTTTAGGTATTATTATTATTATTATTTATATTACTATTATTTTGATTTATAGGTTGTACTATGTTTATGTAAATTGAAATGGATTTTTATTTTTTAATTTATGATTTTTTATTTATATATTTGTGTTTGCATTTTGAATATAATATGGCAACTGAATGAACTAAATTGGATTAGTTTTCACAGATATTAATGTGTGCAATTTCAGCAATAAAACTTAACATTTTCCTAAAAGGAAACAAATTAGTTGTTCATTTTAAGATACCCGTCTTATTTCCTCTTGTATATTTAGTATTGCTCTTTAATAAAGAAAAAGTACTTCTTATCCGACTACTTGATTAATTGATGAATAATGGTAGAATACTAGATTACTAAAATAATCGATAGCTGCAGCCCTACTTAACAGGAATTAATAATTCAACCATTTAGGAAAAAGTTTTAACAGACACACACCACCTCTTTCGAATGTTTGTTGACTACAGTCTCAATTAAAAATTCAGTCTCTCTCTCTCTCTCACACTCACACACAAACACACACACACACACACACACACACACACACACACACACACACACACACACACACACACACACACACACACACACACACACACACGAGACCGGATGATTCTTACTGATTCACATACTTGAGTTTGTCCAGATGGTTGAGTGTATCTGAGAGCAGCTTCAGTCCTGAATCTCCTGGGTGATTGTAGCTCAGATCCAGCTCTCTCAGGTGTGAAGGGTTTGAACTCAGAGCTGATGCCAGAGCAGCACAACCTTCCTCTGTCACTATACACTGAGATAATCTACAACAATAGTAAGTGTTCTTATTCAGTCAGTATACTTAATTTTTGGAGAATATACACATATAATAAATAACAAATAAATTTGACCCATCAACTAGACAAAGACATCTGATTGATTGCAATGAAATCATGGTACTGCCTCATATATGAAAGTACTTTCGGAAAGTTATGCTTTTAAATGACATCTGTTTATCAAAATACATGAACATGAACCACCACGGCCATCAGACCCTGCAAACTCCCCTCATCAATGTATGCCTTTACAATGTCCCAGAAGAGTTATTTCTGACAGCAAGGAACTTGCTTTACTCTTTACTTAACATTACTTAGTGTCCAGAGGGGATGGGATGGCGTCCATTAATAGATTGGATTGTCGGAGTATAATAAATAGATTTATTATAATCAAACCAGTGTGTGGTGCCTGACACACCCAGTAATGTAAATCAGGTACACAGAATATTAGAATAGAACATTTCTATGACAGCGTGTATGCTGGTATTTTGCACAAACCAGTTGAAACCCCCTTAAATACCTCAGTATGTTGAGTTGACAGCTTGGACTCTTCAGTCCAGCACAGAGCAGCTTCACTCCCGAATCCTGTAGGTCATTGTTGCTCAGGTCCAGCTCTCTCAGGGAGGAGTTTAATGATTGTAGAGATGAAGCCACAACTTCACAGCACTGATCAGTGAGATTACAGGCTGTTAATCTGCAAAAGGGGAATACGCTGGTTATAAGGCATGCTAGTTTGCTGGCGTCCTTGGTTAACCAACTTCAACATAAGCTCATGCTGATTGACTGACTGATTTACTGCAGGAAAGTCAAGCAATTAAAGTGAAAAGGTAAAGATACAACGCAGACAGGATGATTCTTACTGATCCACATACTTGAGTTTGTCCAGGTCAGCTGAGTGTATCAGAGAAAAGCTTATATATCCATATTTAAAACTTTATAAAGTAAATGATCTAGCTCCAGGACGATCGCGTTCCGTATTCAACTTACGGAAAAAGTGTAGCGCCTCTCGCAGTTCAAAATTCTTATGCTACGTCTGACGACATTGCACACCAGTTACGCTCGTCAGATGTAGCGCAAGCATTTTGAACTGCACTTTTTCCGTAAGTTGAATATGGAAAGCGATCAGCCAGAAGCTGGATCATTTACTTTATAAAGTTTTAAATTTGGATATTTTTCTTACACAAACGCATTGATTTGCTTCAGAATGCCTTTATTAACCCCCCAGAGCCGTGTGGAGCAGTTATATGATGCATAGATGCACTTTTATGGACTTCAAAAACAAAGCAACAATTCACTGCCATTATAAAGCTTGGAAGAGCCAGGACATTTTTTAATATAACTCTGATTGTGTTCGTCTGAAAGAAGAATGTCATATACAGCTAGGATGACTTTAGGGTGAGTAAATCATGGGCTCATTTTCATATTTTGGGTGAACTATCCCTTTAAATACCTCAGTATGTTGAGTTGACATATTGGACTCTTCAGTCCAGCACAGAGCAGCTTCACTCCCGAATCCTGTAGGTCATTGTTACTCAGGTCCAGCTCTCTCAGGGAGGAGTTTAATGATTGTAGAGATGAAGCCACGACTTCACAGCACTGATCAGTGAGATTACAGGCTGTTAATCTGCAAAAGGGGGATACTCTGGTTATAAGGCATGCTAGTTTGCTGGTGTCTCCATCACATTGCACAACTTCCTTGGTTAACCAACTTCAACATAAGATCATGCTGATTGACTGACTGATTTACTGCAGGAAAGTGTATCTACAACAACATTAAATGTTCTTATTCAGTCAGTGTGCTTTATTATTAAAAACAAAATAAAACCTTTCCAAAAATGGTGTTTGTATTCATGCAATACAAAATTTAAAGGGGCCATGTTAGGAGGAATCAAATGTCCTTGATATTTGTACATATAAAAGCTTACTGCACTCAGAGGTCGTTTTCATTTTTTTGTCCATCATTTTGAGAGATTGCACTGAGGGTGACCTATGGTAACTTGTAACTGTAATTTCTACTCGTCCAGTTGCAATCTAGTGTGGCAGCAGAGCCTGAGTTCAAAACTTACAACCAGAAGTCTGTCCAAATTGATGCATTTGATTACACACGGGCGAGCACCCAGTTTAAGTCCATTTCCTAATAATAAAGTTATAATACTTACACAATTAAGTTTCTAAATTTGTTTTGTTTTAAATCGTGTCTGTCATAAAAAATGTAATGATTAATTGAACCATACACAAAAAAAATGTGATTATGTAATATGGTGTGTAATTATTTTGACAAATGGCTTTTCTGAGGCTTTTCTGTTACATGAAATTGTTGGCAACATCAATGCCATAGAAACATACAAAAACAATGATAACAGCAACATAGAGGAGTTTGCAATACAGATGTTGTCTTATTTACAACATGACAAGCTGCTGCACTGGACGACCGCATCCTGAGGCAGCAGGAGAAATGTAGATGGCTGGTATGAGCGGCTTTATTCTGTGCTGTCGTCTCCACCAGTCTCACATCTCTCCCTTATATTGTAATTTTCTGTTCGTCTGGCATTTTGCAACAACACAACCTTGTTTCTTCAGTGACTTTTAGCATGTTTCCTATAACATGTGGTGAACAGCACATTCAAGGGAACAGTTTATGACTGGGCTCCTCTCTGTCCGTTACAGTGAACAAAGGTTTGCTACATTTTGATTGGATCTTGGTGAACTAACACAAACTGTTCACGTACAAATGAATGAATGCATGACAGTTCAATCTTTTTCCATCTTGATTGAACTCTATTAATTTAGAATATGGTCAAAGGCGGTGGTCTGGAAAGTGAGAGATACATTGGTAAAACTTTAAAGACACCTTAAAGACTTCTAAGGTCCCGATCAGACAGAACACGTTTTTTGTGGTGAGAGGCACCTTTTAAAAGTGTTCTATTGTCAGTAAGCATTTTGCACGCTTTTTATGCAGCCCCCATATTAGCCGCCTGCTGCATCTCATGTTTTTTTAGGAGCGCTCTGAGGTTGAAAAAAAATTAACTCACACAATGCCATTTGCACTTCTTTTTTTAATCAAATTAATGGAGAGGCGGGTCTTCCGTTGTGGTGACAACGACTGCAATGATAGAGGAGAAACTTGTGGTGGCAGTCATGAGTTACCCAGAGCTGTATGACTTCACAAACTACAACTACCACAGTGTTAACAAAAGTTTCTGCTAATATGACCGTTTAATTAACAGCAAACCAGAGATTCTAGAGCGTTCGCTCAGGGGAAAGAAGGGTGAAAAGAAGGGCTTCTGATGCCAGCAGCCAATCACAGCACTCGTATGGAGAAGTGCCAAATTGCAATCCCTCATCGGAAAGGGATGAAGGCACCCTTTCAACAGACACTCCTTGTTTTGGGTCTCTGGTTCATCTAGTGGGACATTAACAGATACATTCTTGTTCTGAGTCTGCCCTGTAAGGGGATAGACAGAAACAGATCAACCAGATTCTGAGTCCCGACCCACAAGTGTGAGACTATAACAGATACAACCACGTTCTGAGCCTGCAGCCCGTTAAAGGGAAGGCAGCTTTCCCCCAGCGAGACAGTAACTAATACAGCACGTCCTGAGTCTCCATGCCAGTGAGCCAAAAGCGGATTGACCAAGTTCTTAGTGTTTGGCCCAGAGAGGCAGAAGACACAGAGACATTTGCAACAAGGTTAAGCTCAGGAGAGCAAACCTTTACTTCAAGGTTCCTTAGTCTGCATGTTCCAGATTGTTAAGGACCTTCTGGACCTACTTCAGGGCCTCATCAGCATGTTCTTGTTCCGGCTCCTTTCTCCACTACATTGTCACCCAGCACACACAGTGGAAGGAGTCATTGCCATCAGACTGCTTACTCAACCACATGGAAAGTAAGTATCACTTTACCAATCCTCTTTCCAGAAACATTGGCATTTTTGTATTAGTATACGATTAATCGCATTTGCAATAAAAAAAATTAACCGCAATTATGCAATTACACTCTGGTCACGTGACACACAAGAGTAAAACAGTCAGCTCTGAGGAAGCATCAACTGAGAAAACATGGCACACTACGAAAACAGAACAGTTTGTTTAATCTATCTAATATTGTGTTGGTCATACTATACAATAGGGATGGGAGAAAAGATTCTCTCCGACGATTCTAGATCGATTCTGAGCTTTAGTTTTTAACAAAAGATGCGTAATGGCGCTTGCATGTAGAAACTTATCTATTCCTATGGCTTCCAATTCCCCACACACAGTCACACCACTCAGTAAAATAATCTTTCATAAAGTTCGGAAAGGTTGAAGCGAATTACAAGGACATTCGCGGTCTTCATTGCACAGGATATGCGCTGTGTGTGAAACGTGCGCTTTGCTTGATGTTATGCGCGTAGTGTGTGGGCTCGTGGTATTTTCCTTACAAATGCATCGTTTATGTAGTTTGGAATGCAGTGGGCATATATATTAAAAATATTAAACTCACTGACAGAAGGCTGCTTTCAGGACAAACCACATCTTATAATTCAAAAGAGATCTGTACATTAGTGTGAATGTAGCTTATTAGATCTCCCACTGTCTATGATATCATCATAATAATCAAACAGCAAATAAAAAAAAGTTATATTATAGGTAATATAACTTCCGTAAGGTAATATAACTCTGTCATAGCCACACCCAACTTAACCCTTATGCACTATGACTCTTTGATTTCCATATATGGTTTGAGTGATCTGAACCATATACTTATATACTTTTCAAAATATTTATGAAGTAGACATCCAATTCAGAATTAGTTTTGGCAGTAATGGTAATATTTGATTTCAATCTCTAAAACACATGGAAAGAATCAGAGCACCACATCACAAATGAATAATCTATTGCTATTTATCTATTGCTATGTAATTTCTTTTGAAAATCAGTCACCAAATATGAAAACTAGAGTCTGAAAGCTTTCAAATGCTATATAGTTTATCAAAATTACTTAGGTTTAGACCAAAATATTATTATTATAAATGTATAATGGTAAGTGGTGTCAGGGAGGGGCAGTCTTTTAAAAAAAAAAGAATGCAGTGGATAGGCTGGTTTTCCTGGCATAAAACTTGTAAAGTGTAGTTTTAGTGTAAATGACCAAGGCCAAGTTGTTTTTGTTTTTTTGGCTGTTGTTGGCATGCCATACCTATTTTTAAGTTCTGTGATTTTTACACATATTGTTTATAAAGGATCATATTAATAAAGTAAGCTTTTTGTTGTTGACATGCCATATTTATTACTGTTTTGTGAAAATGTTTTTGCCATATCTATTTTTAAGTTCTGTGATTTTTACACATTGTGTTCATGAAGGATAATATTAATGTTTATTTTTGTTTCTGTTAAGTTTCTGTTTGTACTATGCTGCAGTTCGCATATTAAAAATTGTTTACATTCTGCAACGGTTTCATGCATTCTGATTCATATAAAGGAAAACTGTGACAAACCATGAAACCGCCAGATTCCTAAAAAAAAAAAAGGTGATACAGATTTTTTTTTTGTCAAACCGCCCAGCACTAACTTAAAACAATCCTCACATAAACCCATAATTAATGTCATATTTACCTGTGCCCTTCATTTATACAGAATTTGAATAAAGTTACGAACAGTCTGCGCTGCATAAATTATAAAATAAATATAGATTAATCCTTAAAACTACAAGAGTTCTTTAGTCAAGAGCAGCGAGCAATCTGCTCTGTTAGCTTTATCCTTTGATGAACATTAATGACAGACAGTATTAGTGGCTGCTGTCACTGTTGTACTTACACTAGGCATGGTTGTCTTGTAACGAGCCCAATTGTGATTGTCCCCGCTCCCCACTCCCCTGCTGGCCTGCACTCACATTGCACTTAACATACAGGGCCAGAGAATGCTTACGTCATTCACAATGCAACTTTTTGTTTTGAAGAAGACAAATCGCTTTCACTAATAGACTGCCTAATAGATTTATAATTTATGCCACACAACGATTTTGACTTGATTTTACTGCACATAACAGAGGTTATTACGGAGGCAGCTGACGTTAATGGAGGAATTTGCAGCTTTACTCGCAAAATACAACGCCTGTTCGTCAATAAGGTGAGAACCAGACCCGTTATTAATCTAAATATATTAGAAATAGTAGTTCGGTGTTCACTGTCGTAGTGATGACAGCAGTGCACAGCTGTTCCGTGCTCCGGCACACTTTGCAATCACCGCGCCTGAGCCCAACTGAACCATGCTCTGGCCTACCTCTTCCAAGCGGGCCAGGGACGGCTAAAAGAATCGCACCCGAGCACAGTACGGAGCGACCCTACTAGTCAAATGAACTAGACTTTGGGGGTCAAACATGCTTGGGTCACCTTTAGATCACCTAATGCGAGTACCCTCTTCTGCTCATGATGCGGATCTCACACGCGTCTTGTTTTCAATTCTTTACATTTGTTTAAGGATACTTGTGTGTGTGTTTTTGTTCGTTCAAGCACAAAAGAGCTTGAGTTTGGTGTTTATAAAAGATATATAAATTAAAGATTGCACGTTATTATTAACGTATTAATGAATGTGAAACTCAAACCTCAGTATGGTGAGTTGACAGTTTGGACTCTTCAGTCCAGCACAGAGCAGCTTCACTGCTGAATCCTGCAGGCGATTGTTGCTCAGGTCCAGCTCTCTCAGGGGGGAGTTTGGTGATTGTAGAGCTGAAGCCACAACTTCACAGCACTGATCAGTGAGATTACAGGCTGTTAATCTGAACAAAGAGAATACTCTGGTTATAAGGAATGCTATTGTGTTGGTGTTTCCACCAGATCACATCACTTTCTTAGGTTACCAACTTTACCATGAAACATCAATGTTGATTAACATTCTGGTCTTCAATCAGCAAGATTCACTTAAAGATTGAGGATTATTCAAAAATGGAATAATGTCAATATCAAAAGTAGCATCAAGTATCTTGTGTGGCCACCAGTTGCTTTAAGTAGTACAATGATTTTAATTCTAATTATTTTGGTTATTTGTTTTAATCTGTGGACACTCCTAATTTCTAAAACAAAAATAAATTAAATAAAATTAATTTGGTCATTACAGTAGATTTACCAGAGGAAAAAACTATTAGGCTACATGGGGGGCATTATGTACATATTTTCATACTCACAAAGCCTTTCTGCAGTTTCTCAGAGCAGGTAACAGCCTCCTTTGGCCCTCTTTTGATGATGTGATCTTGTACTTTTTAAGGTCAAACTCATCCATCACCTCCTCTGACATCAGGATCATGTTTGCCAAAGTTGAGCATTGTGCAAGAGTAAGTCGTTTCTCTTTTGTTCCAGATTTTAAAAATGGCTGCATTTTTTCAACAACAGAATTATCCTTCATCTCAATCAAGCAGTGTGACACATTCATCCATCTTTCAGGACTGACATTGTTTTTTTGACCTCGTTTGAGTTTGTGGATTATTTTCTTGATGCTCTCTGGGTTGTTCTCTGTGTGAATCAGCACATCCTGTAAGAGTCTCTGATTGGACTCCAGTGAGATGCCATGAAGGAATCGAAGGAAAAGATCCAGGTGTCCATTTTTACTCGTCAAGGCTTTATTCACTGCTCCCTTCAGAAACACATCCAGAGGAACATTCCCACACTGAGTTCTGGACTTTCCTGTCAGGAACATTTTCAGAACATCACAGTTTTTGTGCAAATAGCAGAAAAACACATAGAGAGCTGCAAAAAACTCCTGAAAGCTCAGATGTACAAAGCTGTAAACCTTCCTGTGATAAATCACAGATTCCTCCCCCTAAAGATCTCAGTGCAGATCCCAGAATACACTGAGGCGTCAGTGACGCTTCTATGCCGCTCTCTCAGGTCCTCCTCATAGAACATCACATTGCCCTTCATCAGCTGAGTGAAAGCCAGTTCAGCAAGTTTCACAATCACGCCTCTGTTGGACTGCAGGAGTTTCTCTGGATCTCTCTCTTCATACTTATGGTTCCTCATACTAGTTTGAATAAGCAGGAAGTGGATGTACATTTCAGTCAGAGTTTGAGGGATTTCTGCACTGAGATCTTGATTCAGGATGTTTTGAAGCACAGTGGCTGAGATCCAGCAGAAGACGGGGTATGTGGCACATGATGTGGAGACTTCTTGCTCTTCTGATGTGTGAGATGATTCTGCTGGCTTGATGCTCATCACTGATTCTCTTCCTGAAATATTCCTCCTTCTGAGGGTCATTGAATCCCTGAATTTCTGTCACACGGTTGATGTAGTTAGAGGATCTGATTGGCTGCTGCTGGTCTGGTGGTGATCCAGATGAGAGCAGAGGGAAGCAGATCTCCTTTCATGAGGTTTGACATCAACACACCCACTGATGAAGTCTCAGTCACATCAGAAACTTTCTCACTGTCTGAAAACATCAGTGTAATTCTGCTTTCATCCAGACCATCAAAGATGAACACAACTGTACATTCATCATAAATCTTTGAGTCCAAGTATTGAAGTTCAGGATGAAAGTCCAGCAGAAGTCTGTGAAGACTGTACTGATGATCTTTAATCAAGTTCAGCTCTCTGAATGGAAGCAAAAACATGAAATCTACATCCTGATTGGCTTTTTCTCGGCCCAGTCCAGAATGAACTTCTGCACAGAGACGGTTTTTCCAATTCCAGCGATGCCTTTAGTAAGAACAGTCTTGATTTTGTCTTTCTTCTCTCTCTCTTCTCCTCATATCCTGGTTCAGGTGAAGGATTAAAGATGTCATTGCAGTTGATTGGAGTGTCCTGGAATGTCTTGTAACTTTTCTCCATCTGTAGCACCTCATGTTCTTCATTCACCCCTTCACTCTCTCCCCTCTATGATGTACAGCTGTGTGTAAATCCTGTTCAGGAGCCGTCTGATTCTCTTGTAGTTTGATTCCCTCAAATACGCTCTCATATCTGTTCTTCATGCTGGTTTTGTGCTGGTCTTTGACTCTCTGCAGATCATCATGCACTGGTTGGTGAGAGGAGCTGCAGGGCTGCTTCTGTGTCATGATGACTGATGTGTTTCTGACAGGAGGAGGATGTGCTGGGCTGATAGGACACATCTCTGATCTGGTCAGCACTGCAGCCACTGAAAACACATCTAGATGAACAGAGACACAAACCATTGTGAAAATGAAGAAAATATTTAAATATGTCTAATATGAAAATCATACCACATGTAGAAATAAGTGTTTGCTCTTTTGGACAGGTTTCTATCTATTGTGGCCCTCTGACCTCCTAATATCACACATGGAGATCCTCAAGATTGTGTTCTCGCACTGATAGTGTTTACCCGTGTTTCCAACAAACTGTAAATTAATCAGGCATTGGGGGAAGATACTGACCTCCATATTTAAAGCAGGGAGACATCAAGATTTCAGTTGTCAAAATAAGAGAAAAGGAGAAAGAAGGCTAAAATTCTTAGCAGAAAGTTTTACCAGAAACCATTCTTTTAAAATATCACAGAAACACTG
>CM031945.1:26323203-26336612 GCA_018749465.1 Paracanthobrama guichenoti
GTGCCCCCCGGCCTGCGAAGGGCGTTGGGGGTATGTGGCGAGGCGGGGGACCGTGAGAGCGGGTCGGTGGCGAATGTTAATGAGCGTCAGCTGTGTGCCACACCGGCCTCGCCTCATGGAGGAGTGACGGGAGTATAAAAGGAGGAGCGACGACATGGCAAGACGAGAGAGGACCAGGCCTGGTTTTTATGGTGTGTTTTTGCTTTGTATGTAGGCGGCAGTCGGCCGTGAGGGGCTGCCGCCATTATTGTGTTTGGTTTTGTTTTGTTTTGTTTTTAGGTGGCAGTCGTCCGTGAGGGGCTGCCGCTGACGTTATGGTTTGTTTTATTTTTGATTAAAGTTTTTAAAATGTTCGCCGGTTCCCGCCTCCTTCTTCCCTGACTGATTGATGGCGTTACAATGCCAAACAAATTAAATATGTTCATGTCAATAATCCTGCCATAGGAGTGCAAATGATATGGCGTCGCATTGAAGACTGCTACGGCTGTCCAGAGGTCATTGAGCAGGCAATGTTAAGGAGACTTGACATCTTGACAGACTTGACATCTACTTTCCCTCACATCACAAACAAGGACACCTATCGTCTGACAGACCTTGGTGACTTGTTGCTTGAACTGCAGTAGGCAAAGCAGAGTGGTCGGTTACCTGGCCTCACTTACCATGATACAGCGAGGGGAGTTAACCGCATCATAGAAAAACTCCCATTCAGTCTTTAAGACAAATTATTTACTTAAGGTTCCAGGGATAAGGAGGACAATAATGTGTATTTTCCTCCATTCAGCTTCTTTGTCGAATTTGTTTGAAGACAAGCAAGAACTAGAAACAATCCTAGTTTTGCACTTGCTTCAACTGGCCGTTTGAACAACTCAAAATTTTATGGAGCTGTCAGGTCGAATAACAGAACATTTATCTTCGCCAAGAAAACTCAAATAATGGATGCGCGACCAAATAAAGACCGAAACCCAGACGAGAATGTAGATCCAGATAAGATTTGCACCAGACAAAATAAGCTTCATCCACTTCACAAGTGTTGAGAACGAAAAGCGCATCTGAAGGAAAAGTCCATCTGTTTTAGATGTTGTGCTTCCACTAAGCATGCTGCAAGAGACTGCAGAGCATCTGTTAAGTGCAGAAAATGTGACAGTGACTGACACATTGCAGCCATGCATCCGGGTCCTGCTCTGTGGTCCATTGAAGCATCTGTATCAACAGCAGATCAGATCATGGAAAAAATAGATGGGGACACTGCCAAGGTTAACAAGTGCACTGAGATTTGTGGAGATGCTAGTAAGCCCAAGTCGTGTTTGAAGATTTGTCTCGTAAAGGTTTATCCCTCTGATCAACAGAAAAAATCTAAACGTATCTATGCTGTACTGGACAGTAATAGATCATTGGCAAAGTCACAGTTCTTTGATTTGTTCAACATCATTAGCAGTTCTTCCCCATATACACTGAAGACGTGTTCGGGCATTATGTCCACAGTGGGGAGGAAAGTAAGTGGGGAGGTAAGTAAGTTTTCAATTGAGACACCTGATGGGAAAACTGTAGTTGCTCTTCCGCCCTTGATAGAGTGTAACACCTTACCGTATGATAGATCTGAGATTCCTACGCCTGAGGTATCTTTGCGTTTCCATCACCTCACTGCAGTGTCAGATAAAATCCCACCTTTAGATCATAGCGCTTCTATCCTTCTCCTTTTGGGATGAGACATTCTTAGTGTACACAAAGTGTGTGAACAGCACAATGGACCCCAAAACACATCTTATGCACAACACTTGGACTTAGGGTGGGTGATAGTGGGAGAATTTTGCCTTGATGTGACTCATCGGCAGTCTAGTGTGAATGCTTACAAGACCAACATACTTCCAAATGGATGAACTTAATTCTTCTCTTCATACACAAACGACATCAATGTTGTAGAATGGGGTGATCCTCTTTTGTCATATTTACCCGATCCACCATGTTCTCTCAAATGTTTAAAATCTAGTGAGAGCTATACAAAGGAGAATGCCTCTTGTAGGAATGTGTTCTTCAGATCTCCAGAGGATGATAAAGTTGCTTTGTCAAAGGAGGATACAGTCTTTCTAGAAATAATGGTAAAAGAGGTGTATATTGACGAGGATAACCACTGGGTGGTGCAACTTCCATTCCGCTCTCTAAGAATTCAACTCCCAAACAATAGAGACCAAACTCTGCAGAGGCTGAACTTATTACAACTTACTCTCTTAAAAAAAAAACACAAATATGAAAACACATTTCTTTGATTTCATGCAGAAAGTGATTGAAAATGAGCAAGCAGAACCCGCTCCACCCTTGAAATCCGGAGAAGAATGTTGGTATTTGCCAGTTTTCTGAGTTTACCACCCCCACAAACCTGACAAAATTTGTGTGGTCTTTGATTCAAGTGTCCAGTGTGGAGGGATCTCCCTAAATGTTGTTCTGAGCAGACCTGACCTCAACAACTTGGGTATGCTGTTGCATTTCTGTAGGGAGAAGATAGTGGTGATGGCAGACATAGAACAAATGTTCTATTGTTTCAAATTAAAAGAGCAGCATCGCAACTATCTTCGTTTCCTTTGGCATAAAGACAACTGTGTAGAAAAGGACCGTCATGTCTTTGGCAACAGTCCTTCGCCAGCAGTCGCTATATATGCTCTAAGACGAGCGGTAGAGCTTATGTCGGAGTGTGGAATGGATGCCAAGGATTTTATATTCTGCAATGTTGATGATGGCATCACATCTGTCCCTATTGAAAGAGAATTAAGACGCATGCAGACAATGTTGACGAAGTCAAGCTTAAATCTGTATAAAGTGGCCTCCAACAGTTTTCATTCAGACTGCTTTACATTCAGAGTTTCTCAGGATTACAAACCCTTCAACCGCAGAGGCATCCTTTCTCTGGTCAGTGGTTTGTATGATCCTCTTGGGTTTTTCTGCCCAATCACCATGCAAGGCAAAGCTCTAGTGAGAGAACTTTCAACAATGCAACAGGATTAGGACACCATTCTTCCATTAGACAAAAGAGACCAATGGATAGCATGAACTTCATCTCTAGCTGAGCTTGATCAGCTGCAAATACCCAGAGCTTATGTCCCAACCTCAGTATTTGGAGCTCAGCACGAGGTGTGCGTTTTCTCAGACGCTTCTACTTTAGCTATTGCTGCAGAAGCGTACTTAAGAGTAATAGACTCAAATGGACAGCCTCATGTGGGGTTTGTAATGGGAAGATCCAAGTTGGGCCCTTTTCCTGCTCACGCTGTTCCACGCCTGGAGATATGTGCAGCGGTGCTTGCTGTCGAGTTGATGGATCTCGTAAAAGAATAACTTGACACAGAGCTGCACAACATCCATTTCTATACTGACAGTCGTATAGTGCTCGGTTACATTCACAATGTGACACGATGAATCTAGATGTATGTGGCTAATAGGGTTTGCGAGCATAAGAAAAAAACACAGAACCTAACCAATGTGTCTGTTCTGAACAGAACCCAGCAGATCATGCCACCAGGTTTGTGGCAGCAGCCCACTTAACCCTTACCAGCTGGTTCTCAGGTCCAGGGTTCCTTAAGGAATGTGGTCCTATAGCATGTAGTATAGAGGAGTCGTATGGACTTGTCAAAGCAGAAGAGGATGTTGAAATTCACCCTCAGTTGAACACACTGGCGACTAACATTACAGAGCAGTCACTAGGCTCGAGCAGATTCAAAAGTTTCTCAAGCTGGAGATCTTTAGTGAGGGCTGTCACTACCCTTACTCACATCGCAAAATCGTTCTCACAATCTCTATCTAACAATCTTTGCCGAAAAGTGGCACCGATATACTGAAACCTCAGATCTGAACATATCACAAGCTAAGTCAACTATAATCAAAACTGTACAGCGAGAAGTATTCATAGAGGAATTTGAGAGTCTGACCAACCATGGTAAAGTCTCGCAGCGTAGCACACTCCAGAGACTTGACCCTTTTGTGGATGAGATAGGGCTGTTCAGAGTAGGGGGTCGAATTCACTGTGCTGATGTCTCAGATCCAGAAAAGCATCCCTTGATAATCCCACCCAACCATCACGTGGTTGATCTCTTAATTCAGTATTACCACGATCAAGTGGCTCATCAAAGCCATCATTTTACAGAGGGTGCAATACACAATAATGTGTGTTATGTGTTACATCCTGCCTATTCTAGGCTATGTAAACAGAGAGGGAAGACCACATGGATTGTTTATATAGAGAAATATATTTATTAAAGATAAAGAATGAACAACGTAAGTTAAATAAAGTCAGTATATATGTTAGGTTGAGAAATAAAAAATGTATGCAACACGAGATATGAGGTGTCATGCATAAGGAAACAAAACTGTCAAAACGGTGCGGGAGAGAAGGAGAAGCGGCGGCCTTCTCAATCAGGTCTGGAGAGATCTTTAAAGCCAAGGATACTGGAAGCAATCACACACGATCCTGCACAACACACCACACCTGTGCTCCCTCACCTGTAGGGGAGACGTAATGAACAGGAAAAAGCAAAGAGGAAACTTGCACTTGGCTAGATTTACCGTGAGGCGAGCATCCACCAGCCTCGTAAAAAGAGCCTGAATACGGTCCAGATGTCCAGACCACTCGTCACTATACACAACCACATCATTGAGGTACACCGTGCACCCCTGCAAACCAGAAACAACATGGTTCATAAGTCGTTGAAATGTGGCTGGTGCGTTTTGTAAACCAAAACTCATAAAAGAGTAGGAATACAAACCAGATGGTCTCATGAAGGCTGAAACCTCCTGAGCCCAAGATGACAAAAGAACTTGGTAATAACCTTTGAGCAAGTCAAATTTACTCACAAACCTTGCGTATCCAACCCGATCAATACAATCTTCAACCCTTGGAAGTGGAAAAGAATCTGATTTTGTGATGTTATTCAGTTTACGGTAATCGGTACAGAATCCATATGTTGCATCAGGTTTACTGACCAATATACAGGGTGAAGCCCAACTTGAATAGGAGGGCTTTGCCAACCCATTATCTAACAGGTACATCACTTCTGCCTCTAGATGTCGCTGTTTGTCTGGTGACACCCGATAGAACCACTGTCTTATTGGTTCCGCATCACCGACATCAATATCATGCTCAATTAAATGAGTGCATGAAGGTGTATCTGAAAACAAGGAGGGAAAAGCAGACAGCAAAAAAGATCAAATCTCCTTTATTTATATAGTGCTTTTTACCAGTCCAATTGTTTCAAAGCAGCTTCACAGTGTTAACAGGAAAATAATGCAACAGAATTTGATTCGGCTGTACAGCCGCTCTGGTGAAAACAGTGATGTTATACAGCTAATTTCAATTATCATATAGTGTCAATGCGGGCAGATCGGTAATATAGTTGAAATTTAGCAACTGAGCAAGCCAAAAGCCAAAGCAAAGACATCATTTCTGATGCCCATTCATCTGACAAATGCCCAAAGTATTCAACTCCGCCAGTTTCTCAGAGTTCCTCAAACGAGGTTACAACACACAGTTATCAGGACCTACCACATCCTCACCACTACTTGCTGCCACCATGTAGGGAGTCTCCCTAGGAGTCTCAACAGCTGCGGCTAAAGAAACGGGCATAACCAGGTCATCAGACTCTGCTGCCCCAGAGACTGAAGACCTGCTGTAATAGGACTTCAAAAGATTAATGTGACAGAGCTGTGTACAATGCCTACGATTTGGTGTAGAAAGTAAATAATTCATGTCTGACACTTGCTGAACAAACCTATAGGGACCTGTGTATTTTGCCAAGAAAGGGGAATTGGCTATCAGCAATAACGCCAAAACCTGATCACCAGGACTGAACACACTTGGCTCAGCTCGATGGTCGTACCAACTCTTCATTTTCTGTTGGGCTTTAGTCAGGTTGTTAGTCGCCATCTCACAGGCTAAAAACAACCTATGACGAAAACCATTAACATAGTCCAACAAGTTAACAGGAGACTTGAAGGAGCCAAAGACCAAATCATTAGGTGAGAATCCCATGCTCTCCTGGGTTACCTCTCATGCCGCCAACATTAGCCATGGGAGCACTTCCTCCCAGTCTCTGTTAAGCTCAACACAATAACCCCTGAGAAGTGCCTTCAATGTCTGATGAAAACGCTCCAGAGCACCTTGGCTCTGGGTGTGATAAGCACTACAACGCTGATGTTTCACACTCAACTGCTCAAGCACCTCTCTGAACATGTGTGACGTAAAGTTAGAGCCTCTATCACTCTGTATAGTGTGAGGGATACCAAAGATGGAAATAAACTGTGAAAGGGCTTTCACCACAGATCTAGTAGAGATTGTATGTAAAGCATAGGCAGCAGGCTATCAGGTAGACTGACGCATCACCATCAGCAGGTAAACACACCCTGACTTAGATGGAGTCAATGGTCCTACACAATCAATTAACAAATGTTCAAATGGTTTCCCTATAGCTGGAATAGGGTAAAGTGGAGCTGGCTTTAACAATTGATTAGGCTTCCCCGTTAACTGGCATACATGACACGTCTTAATTAAGCATGTCACCTTCTTCTTTATGCGAGGCCAATAGAAGTACTTCATAAGCCGGTCATAGGTCTTTTTTATCCCCAAGTGCCCAGCTACATCCCCATGAGCTGTCTGTAGGACCAGTTCTCTAAACTTAGATGGCACTACCACTTGAAACACTGGGTCCTCGACCCTTTCATCAGTGTGAGAAGACCACTTCCGGATCAACAAGCCCTCCTGATCAAAATAACCCCTTGCTGCATTGTGCAACTCCTCAGGTGGCAACACCCCAACAAATAGATATTTTAATGTTGCATCCTCCTTTTGAGCTGCAACAAAATCACTATGGGAGAGAGAAGGAGGTAGATTAGGCAAAACAATAGACTTTAACTCCCTAGTCTGTGAAACATCACCACTAGTGGCACGGCTCATAGCCCGTGTCACTGCACAAGCTGTAAAGACAGACAAATTCTGACAACTAACATCACTGTCAGCTGGAATAGAGGGAATATTCTTAACAATTACTGGGGGTGGTATATCACCCCAGACACGCTCTCCAGCCAGGTTGTTACCCAAGAGGAGATGGATGCACTCTACAGGTAAGGAAGGGCAGACTGCTATGGCTACTTCCCCCTGTACCAAATCAGTCTGCTTAATCCTGTGCAATGGAACAGAGACGGTTAAGCCTCGACTGCTATTAGGAATGAATTCCCAAGGTGGGAAATAATAACTGGCTTTACACTGACAGCTAGTGTGTACTTGCTATCAGGGTTCTGGCCTTAGCCGGCAGTACCTGAGGGCAGTCTCATACCCTAGCGCGACGAGGCGCCGCTTCTGCTATGCGGTCCCTATGGAGAGGGACCTGCTTATATTCAGCCTACAGCATGGTTTACCTACCAGGCAGGTTTAGAGCTCCCCTTATTGAGGGTAATTTATGAGCTTGAAGCTGCCTGAGTCTGATCAGATGGTAGTAGGCCTCTTGCGAATGTCCAGAGGCTCTGTTATCAAACAGACAGGGTTGGCTAGGCCAAAGTGTCCCACAGAAGCGACACCAGGCCAGGCCTCCCTGGTGGCATTCAGTGAAAATAGTGGCTGGCTGGGGCGCCCTCGGTTCCCCTAGACACATTCCCTTAAAGGGACCCCCTTCTGTTGAAGTAGTTGGTCCCAGGCCTTTGAGCAGCCTGGGTTATGAGACCTCATGTTCATCTGCCATTGGGCATGCACTCCCCTCAGCATGGTGTAGTGGGTATATCGTTCCCCATATGCGTTCTTGACGCAGTGCAAGTTCCCTTTTGAAAGAACAGGGAACGAGACACTGCATCTCATTGCCATGCCTCGAGGCCTGCCTGCCTGCCAAACAGTTCCTTCAGATGAAAAAGATGGTGTCATGTTTGCAAGGTGCCCTTATATACTTCCTGGTCGCACATTGATGACATCATAGGCTGTCGCCGGTCAATAGGACTGACGTGATTCGATAGTAGTTCAGACACCGGTTACGCTGGAGGCATTCCCCATATGCGTTCTTGATGCAGTGTTTCGCTCCCTGTTCTCAGGGAACAGACGTTACATACATAACCTGAGACGTTTCTATAGATCCACGTTTTACATACACAGGTCTTAATGTTTTCGGTCCATTCACTGTGGTGACACGCAAGACAAGAGGGAACAGAACTGAGAACAAGCGATGGCCTGTCATATTCAGTTGCTTGAGTACCAGGGCAGTTCACTTGGAGGTCATGGAGTCTCTATCAGCATCAAGCTTCATTTTTGCTTTGCGACACTTCTTGGCTGTTAGAGGACCCGTGAAGCATTTTCGTTCAGACAGAGGGACAAATTTTGTCGGAGCAGAACTCCAAATTGACAGTACCGACTCTGAGTTGAGGTTCTTGCAGAACCATATGGGGGGAGTGTGGGAAAGATCGATAGCCAGACGTATTCTGGAGGCTCTCTTGATGAAAACTCCCACAAGACTCATGTATGAGGTCTTAACAACATTACTGGTGGAAGTCATGGCCATTATGAATTACTTAACCCCAATTTCAACAGATGTGGGCATGCCCCAAGTGCTCTCACCAGCGATGCTCTTAACTCAGAAGGTGAGTGTTGCACCAGCTCCTCCAGGAAACTTTGAGTTAGGTCACCTGCACAAAAATCAATGGCGTCAAGTCCAGATGTTGGTAGATTAATTCTGGAAGCGATGGAAGCAGGAGTACTTGTCTATCTTGCAACCCAGGAGGAAATGGACAGAGGGGAGAGATAATGTTCAGGAAGGGGATGTAGTTCTGTTGAATGATGGGGAAGTTAAGCACAGTGAGTGGCCAACTGGTCTCATAACAAAGAGTGTAGCCTCATCCGATGGGAAAATTTGTGAGGTTATCTGCTAAGCAGGGAAGTGTCAGAGAATACCCAAGACAGTCTTACTTTTGTCAAGTAATCAGAATGCATAGTGGTATAACACAAGTTATACCAGGCGGGGATTGTTCCACTGCTCAATAGAATGCAACAGGAAGCATGTTAAAGCAGTAGAAGAAGAGACTCATTTTCTGTGATATGTGTTTTGGATGCACATCATTGTTTGCTGTCTAATCCTTGGAGTAGATACAACCACAAGTTATACATTTCATATTAAAAACAACTGTAGTATTGTTGTGTTAGTTTAATTAAATCTGGCCGTTACTGAGATGCTTAGAGGTTGATGTGCAATCCTTTTTTCTTCAAGCATGTGTTTTATAATATTAATACATATTGATTGTTTATTTAGTTGTTTAAATGTGTAAGTGGATGTTTGTAATTGTGAAAAATATCCATTATATTTTGTGAATCACATAATTTGTATATTTTGTTTCTTTCAGTTTTACAGTAAAGTGTGCATCACATAAGCACAAAAGACGAATGTGTGATAGAGCTTCATTTCTGATAGCTATCTGTCAGTGCTTGGTTCAGGACTCTATTGCCAGGACAGAATACTCTTAGTATATTGTTTTCCTTGCTAGAGCACCAACTGTGTTCATTCTCCCTTATGTTTTTTTATCTAACTGTTGACACATTTGGCCTTGAAAGGAGGTAAAAACACCTACATATATGGTAAACGGAAGTAGGAGGCCTTATGAAAATGTTCGTTTGTTTATCCAATCAATTGTAAGAGTCTTTGCTCTATATCAAATGAATATGCATAACAAGAAGAGTTTATAAAAGCTGGATCTGACCAATACATTTTGAAGAAGAATCAGATGTGAGGAATGCCACTTTGAGTTTGTATCATTCTTCCCTTGTTGGACTGCATGAAAAAGATCTGAAGCAGCACAGACAGAACAACAGAGCAAAGTTGGTGTGAAAAGATTAACTAAAGAATAAATTTTTCTTACACTAACCTTAGCCAAGATATGCTGACAGACAGTTCTTGTTAAATGCATGTTACAGTAATACAACTTATTGAGCCTTTTCATGAAATACAATTTTTGGTAGCCCTTTGATCCAAATTTCACAATATTTTACCTGATTTGGTCGTATTTTAAAAGGAAAGGCAAGATGTTTTGTAACTCATTAAGTTGTGAATTGTGTTCCTGTGTCCGCTGTTTGAAAAGAATCATGTATCTTCTATGGCCTCTCCTGTTTCTTCATGTTTCAGCACAACGTTGGACTCTGTTTGGTTAGTAAACAAAACTTTTCTTTTTTTAATACGTTGTTTGCAGCATTTGTATTTACAGGTTTGTCATTTTGCATTAAAAAAATATGCAATGTCTCAGTAATATTTGTAAACATTACTTATTTTTTTATGTTAATCTACAAAGTCTTACACATTCAGTGGTCTATTGGAATTTAACAACCAAACATGTCTGTTGCAACAACAACTGCACAGTTTAAGGTTAAACAACACATTTTATTGACACTTTTAAAGAATTTTCCAGTAAAATATTTAAATCTTTAAATCTTCTGTCGCTGGATGAAGAAGACCGACCAAAGCCAACACAAGAGGGCAGCGTGAGATTGGTGGGGGATCATCCTTCATCTGGGCGTGTGGAGGTCTATCATGATGGACAGTGGGGTACAGTTTGTGATGACGGATGGGACCTGGCCGAAGCGCAAGTGGTGTGTCGTCAGATGGGTTTTCTTGGAGCGATATCAGTTACGCCTGGAGGACAATATGGTGAAGGTATAAGATCTTCAGTCCATTTTATGATAACATTAATTGTCTAATCTTTTAACCCAAATTCTATTGATTGTTCAGGCTCTGGTCCAATCTGGCTGGATGACATGAACTGTAAAGGCTCTGAGAGCTCATTGTCTGATTGCAGCTTCAAAGGCTGGGGTGTTACTGACTGCTCACATAAAGAAGATGCAGGAGTGATCTGTGAGGCTGGTAAGAAATTCAGCTACCAGATATATTGCAGTTGTGCAGTTGTATTTTTATCATTTATATAATTTGAATCAATTTTATTACATTTTCCTTGCAGGTACAAACATAACCAGCAATCGTCCGTTCTCTGTGGACAACAGTCTGGGTTTGTCTGCTGATCTTGGTCTTCTGTTTGACAGTGGAGACGGATGTGATTTCAGCATTAATGTACGAGACCTCAGTGAAGAGGCAGAGTTGGTGTTTTGTGTGCACCATTTGATCCTGATGATTTATCCAGAACTAAACATAACAAATGAGTCCAGAAACCTCACAGTGGATGTCAGCCAGACGTGCCATCCTCATGTCCCTGCTTTTCTCAGGTAACTTTCTGAAGACCACTTCACTTCCTATAGAATCTTCACAATCCAATAGAGAATGTTGCTTTGAACTGTGCAAATCAGAATTCTACTGACTATATGATATCAGTATTAGACACATTATCTGAACTGTTTTTCTCAGGTATTTGTACACACGTCAGATTGATGTTTCCATCACATCGGCTCAATGTCTCCATCAGCTGGCGTTTATCTTTGGAGTGAAGAAGCTTATGGAGGATGTTGGCAGGGTCTTCACTTTACTCATTCCTGAAGACAACACCTTCCGGACACAGGTATCAATGTACGAGTATGGCGTCCGCACAGGTGACCTTGTTCTGCAGGAGAACGTCCTTCAGTATCTTTCCTGGAACTGTGAGTTCCTCATAAGCTCTCCGCTGTGGAGCACCATCTCCTTTCACATGATGGACGCTCTGCTGCTGCGCTCAGACCTGGTTGTGAAGGACGAAGCTTTACTTCTTGAAGCTCTGGAGAGATGGATCCAAGACAAAGGTGATGAAATTAGTTCAGAACAACAGGCCAGCCTCCTGAATCACATCCGCTTCCTCTTGATCCCAGTGGATAAACTGTATGAAATGCAGTTTTCCTCAAGTGTTCTCCATCAGAGTCATGAGAAACTGTACCTAACTGGTCTGCTCAGAGGTTTTCAGTTCAATATTTTGCCTTTCTCTAAGATCAGGAATAAAATGGACAACATGAGTTATGATTATCTACCCAGAATCTACACTGCTGATGAGTGGAGTCTCAATGACACAACCCGCGCTAAAACTATCAGCATCCAGAGCTATGAATATGACTACAGGTATGGCCAAAATATCAGAATCCAAGTTCCTACCTTCTCCACTCCTGCACACCCTAGTGCTCTTTACAAAACGCAAAAGGTCCAGTGGCAAGCCCAGGTTTTTCGTAATGCTCGGGAATGCTCTAACAATGGTATTTCATGTAAATCTTTTCCTGTTGCAAGATTAGTCGCAAGTGGCAATCAGAACAGTTACGCTAGCACCATTCGCTACAGCAACAGGTTGATTCTCACCTGTAAAAATCAAAACAATGTCTTTCATGTCCAAGACTTCAAAAACAACATGGCGGTGATTCCAAATAACAGCAGTATGGGCCTGTCTATCCCCTGTCCTGATGACTACAGCTTTAGATTTGTAGTGCGTCCAGAGTATATCTGACTGCGCAGAGATACATTTGGCTAAAGGTAGTTTCCTACAGGCCTTTCAGTCTAATCAAATCTATTAAATCAAATCTAGTTTAATTGAATCTATAAAATTCATGTTATTCATTGAGTGATTTCTGTAAAATGTTTGTTGATTTTTTTAATTTTTCATTTATTTTAGCAATACAAATTCTTAATTTTGAAAGTGCACTTCAAAAATAAAAGTATATAACGTGCATTATCTTTGTCAGTTTGATTCCTCTTGAACTGAGCAGTCCCAGCAGGCACTGGGTGTCAATGTAACGGCCCATAACCTTTCAACGTAATTGCGTATTACGTGACGTCACGAACACGCATCACAGAACAGAACAAGGCGAGCATTTGTGCTTATAAAACTTAAACTTTTTTTTTTTTTAATGACTGATCGTTTTGCTAGATAAGACCTTTATTCATCGTCTGGTATCGTTTAAAGCCTTTTGAAGCTGCACTGAAACGGTCATTTGGACCTCGAACCGTCTGGTGCCCATTGAAGTCCATTATATGGAGAAAAATCCTGGAATGTTTTCATCAAAAACCTTCATTTCTTTTCGACTGAAGAAAGACAGACACGGGCATCTTAAATTACATTGGGGTAAATTGGAGTCAATTATAAGCAAAAGTTTATTTAAAAGTGAACTAATCCTTTAAGCTTGTTTCTATATTAGTTAATTAAAGTGTTAATGTATCATTAGTCTTGCATTACTTCCTGCATAGTTATTTATTAACAGACCATTATTCTAAAGTGTCACCCAATCTTCCAGTTTCCTATAATTTGTCATTTTGTCATAATTTTATTCAATTATTTGTGCTGTACTGCTGCATAGGAATGCTATTTTGTCCTTTTTGAAACTGGTCTTGTGACCAGACATAATGCCCATTTTTTCATGGACTTTTCAATTATTATTATTTTTTACATAATTTACATTGATTGTTTAATATCCTTACAAATACCATTTAAATTCATATATGTCATCTCTG
>CM031945.1:26339995-26409995 GCA_018749465.1 Paracanthobrama guichenoti
ACAGTTAATTCATGCTCATGACCTCAAGGCTAGATTACTGTAATGCTTTACTGGGTGGTTGCCCTGCTCACTTAATAAACAAACTCCAGCTGGTCCAAAACGCAGCAGCTCGAGCTCTTACTAGAACAAGGAAGTATGCCCGGTTCTGTCAACACTTCATTGGCTCCCTATTAAACATCGAATAAATTTTAAAATCTTGCTTATTACTTACAAAGCACTAAATGGTTTAGCTCCCCAGTATTTGAGCGAACTCTTAACGCATTATACTCCATCACGTCTATTGCAGTCTCAAAACTCTGGCCAGCTGATAATACCTAGAATATCAAAATCAACTGCAGGCGGTCGATCCTTTTCCTATTTAGCGCCTAAACTTTGGAACAGTCTTCCTAGCATTGTTCGGGAAGCAGACACACTCTGTCAGTTTAAATCTAGACTAAAAACGCATCTCTTTACTATGGCTTACACATAAAACATTATCAATTTCTATTATTCAAATCAGTAAATGATTGTCAGGCTGCATTAACTAGGTCAGCCGGAACGGGAACACTTCCCATAACACCTGATGTACTCGTTACATCATAAGAAGAATGGCATCTACGCTAATGTTAGTCTCTCTGTTTATACCGAGGTTTACTGCAGTCAGCCGGATCCAGGCCGATGCAGATCAGATGGTGGACCAGCGCCTGACATGACCAACGCATCCCTGAAGTGTCTGCAGAGAACATGTCAAATAAACTCCCCGTAAATGCTGCATCGACACGACATCCTCATTAAACCCGCGTCTTCGGCGTGACGACTCCAATCTCTCGAATAATCTAACAAATATCTATTTGCCTAATATGAAGTAAGACCTGCTATGTTGCCAGAATTATAATCATACACTGTTTGTTTGTCGGCCAGAGGAGAACTGGCACCCCGACTGAGCCTGGTTTCTCCCAAGGTTTTTTTTCTCCATTCTGACCCTGAAGGAGTTTTGGTTCCTTGCCACCGTTGCCTCTGGCTTTTGGCTTGCTCAGTTGGGGACACCTAAATTTCTTCTATATTACCGATCTGCCCGCATTGATGCTATATGATACTTGAAATTAGCTGGATAACATCACCGTTTCACCAGAACGGCTGTACAAATTCTGTTGCATTATTTTACTTTTAACAATGTGAAGCTGCTTTGAAACAATTGGACTTGTTAAAAGCGCTATATAAATAAAGGTGATTTGATTTGATTTGATTTGAATATCTGTAATTTTTTTGTGATTTAAACTTTTAATTAAATGGTAAAAGGTAAATAGAAAAGTTATGTGATAGTATTATGAAGAAACATCTAAGACTCTGCATTATTTGTAGGTCACCTGGGTAAAATATAAGCAGGTTTTTCGACGTTTATAAGCTTTAGCTTCAGACACATTCTCGAATGATGCTGGAGAACATGATCGTTAGGTTTTACACAAACGTCATGTTAGCTGGAGTGCTGCCGAGGGTCATGCTAAATTCTGCATTTGTCTATTCACTCAGATAATTATGGTGATAATAATATAATTTGTAATAGAACAAATAGAAAAGTATAATGAAAATTTGAAACATTTAAAATATGACCCTACTTTCTGAATAATGTGGTCATGCAGTACATATATAAGGTTTATATAATATGTTGACTGATACGAAAAAAAAAGTACTGTTCTGTTTGTCAGAAATGTGATCTGAACATGCTTTGGTGCAAAGGCCTTCTCAGCCATTTGCCCACAGGCTATCGGCACATCAGGCAGGTATAAAAGAAGTCAAACTGTAACCAGACATGAAAGCGCAGCTTTCTCTCGGTCCTACATCTGAAACCAGATGAAGGATCTTCCTGGCCCTGGAATCATTACACCTTCAAAGGTAATTAACACATGGCTTTTGTTTTGTCCCGATGAGCCCCAGATTGTGAAGATACAGCTGTTCTCAGAAGCGAACGACAGAGACAAAGAACAAGGTGTGCAGAGACCGGCTTTCATGTCAGCAGCAGGAGCTTGACCTTTGCCCCGTCCCTGACCTCAAATCTATAGTGTCAACGCTTTTCTATGAGCGCAAAGCAAAAATTGAACATGTGGAGTGGGGCCACGCCTGCTGGACCGCTAAAAAGTTGAATGAGAGAAGCCACCTGGTAAAAACCCGACTTGTAAAGACGACATTACATTTTCACATAGCATTTTACCATACGGAAGCAAATCACGGTAAGTGAAAAGTGAGAGAGAAAGTGAGAATTAGCTTAAGATTTTTTTTGATTGAATCGTCTGCTCTGTAACTATTGTCATGATATTGTCAGGACACATGACTTACATGAATTACACAGCAAAAAGGCTTTTCTTAGTATTTTTGACTTGTTTCCAGTCCAAATATCTAACATTTCTTATAAATCAAGATACTCACTAGATAATTAAATTGACATAAGATATTCTTTTCTTGTTTTCTGGGGGGAAAAACCCAAAATGAAGTAAAATGCAAAATGATCTGCCAATGGGGTAAGAAAATGAATCTTGCTTCTTTCTGGGTCAGAAACAAGATTTCAATCAGAACCAATCAGATTATTTTTATTACCCCATTGGCAAAAAAATCACTTTATTTAGATTTTATTTTCCAGAAAACAAGAAAAATATCTTAAGTCATTTGACTTATCTAGTAAATGCATCTTGATTTGAGAATTTTTAGATATTTAGACTAGAAACAAGATAAATGTACTAAATAAGACAAGCATTTTTTGCTGTGTAAAGAAAATGAATGCAGAAGAATATCAGGTCAGCCATTCTTTTACATGTTCTAACCACTTTTATCTCATCATTTTGCCTTCAATTAGTTAAGCTCATAAACAATGCATGCATATTAATTACGAAAACAATTAATTACAATATATAACAAAATGGTATTTCAAATAGTTTTGTATAATGTATCAGCTCAACAGATAAAAAGTAAGCACTGGGAGTTTTATTTGTATTTTAAAACCAAAAGTATATTTTTTACTTTTAGCATTAACTTATTTATTTTGTGTGTAATTTGAAGTGATGTGAACATCTGTAGTATTTTCTGCGATGTTTAACGTGCCTCATCCAGAAGAAAAAGCTTGGATAATTTAACATCTCACCTCCTCACACTACATTATGCACTTAATATGAAATAAACATAACACACTGTGACATCTAGTTATCTTATGTGACCCTGGACCACAAAACCAGTCATAAGGGTAAATGTTTTATTGAGATGTATACATCATCTGAAAGCTGAATAAATGAGCTTTCCGTTGATGTGTGGTTTGTTAGGATAGGAGCCGAGATACAACTATTGGAAAATCTGGAATCTGAGGGTGCAAAAAAGTCTAAATATTGAGAAAATCTCCTTTAAAGTTGTCCAAATGAAGTCCTTAGCAATGCATATTACCACTAATAATACAATTTTGATATATTTACGGCAGGATTTTTGGCATAAAAGAAAAATGGATCATTTTGACCCATACAATGTATTGTTGGCTATTCCCACAAATATACCCGCAGGACTGGTTTTGTGCTCCAGGGTCACATATAATGTGAAACAAACTAAAGGATCAACATGAACAAACTACATCACAGATGTATTTTTGAGGTTGGTATTAAAAATGAGATCCTTCATTTTCCCCTCTTAATTATTTATTAATAAATTTGATTAAATATATTTTACATAATCATTACAACATGTGTTTAAAGGCTTGAACGGCCAGTCGATGTCTTTCCCTTTAAATGGACCAGCAGCAGATGGAGGATTGATCAATAAAGAGCTCACGTTTTATTTTCTTAAACATGTCTATGTGTGACCCTGGAGCACAAAACCAGTCATGCGTCTCACGGGTATATTTGTGGCCAACAATACATTGTGTGAGTTTTTCTTTTATGCCAAAAATCATTAGGATGTTAAGTAAAGACCATGTTCCATTTCCTACCGTAAATATATCAAAATGTATTATTATTAGTAATATGCACTGCTTTAAAGGAGATATTTAGATTTTTTTGCACCCTCAGATTCCAGATTTTCAAATAGTTGTATCTCGGCCAAATATTGTCCTGTCCTAACAAACCACACATCAAGAGAAAACTTATTTATGAATCTCAATTTCAAAAAAATTGACCCTTATGGTTTTGTGGTCCAGGGTCACATAGTAAATCATGGTAAACTGTAAATCATTGAAAAAGACTGGGCTGAAACTGTGGATCTGTCTGGCCTGTATGGTAGTAAAATCATGATTTAAGTTTTTTTGATATTTAGACTGGAAACAAGACAAAAATACTAAGTAAGAGAAGCATTTTTTGCACATATATAGGCATATTTTCAGAAAATTTATATATAAATATGAGACAGAGATTGTATTTAATACTGAAAAAGTAGAAAGTCTGATATCAATATTGATTAAAAGTTCATAGCTATATGAACTAAGGGTGTGTTCACACTTGGCATGTTTGGTTGGATTAAAATGAACCCTGGTGCGATTGCTCTGTTAGTGAAGTTCATTTGAATAAGTGAACGCTGACGTCTGAACCCTGGTGCGATTGCTCTGTTAGCGCGGTTCATTTGAATAAGTGTGAACGCTGACGTCTGAACCCTGGTGCGATTGCTCTGTTAGCGCGGTTCATTTGAATAAGTGTGAACGCTGACGTCTGAACCCTGGTGCGATTGCTCTGTTAGCGCCGTTCATTTGAATAAGTGTGAACGCTGACCTCTGAACCCTGGTGCGAGTGCTCTGTTAGTGCCGTTCATTTGAATAAGTGTGAACGCTGACGTCTGAACCCTGGTGCGATCGGTCTGTTAGCGCGGTTCATTTGAATAAGTGTGAACGCTGACGCCTGAACCCTGGTGCGATCGCCTGTTAGCGCGTTCATTTGAATAAGTGTGAACGCTGACCTCTGAACCCTGGTGCGAGTGCTCTGTTAGTGCCGTTCATTTGAATAAGTGTGAACGCTGACGTCTGAACCCTGGTGCGATCGCTCAGTTAGCGCGGTTCATTTGAATAAGTGTGAACGCTGACGTCTGAACCCTGGTGCGATTGCTCTGTTAGCAGGGTTCATTTGAATAAGTGTGAACGCTGGCGTCTGAACCCTGGTGCGATTGCTCTGTTAGCAGGGTTCATTTGAATAAGTGTGAACGCTGACGTCTGAACCCTGGTGCGACGCTGTTTGCGCGGTTCATTTGAATAAGTGTGAACGCTGACCTCTGAACCCTGGTGCGATCGCTCTGTTAGCAGGGTTCATTTGAATAAGTGTGAACGCTGACGTCTGAACCCTGGTGCGATCGCTCTGTTAGCAGGGTTCATTTGAATAAGTGTGAACGCTGACGTCTGAACCCTGGTGCGATCGCTCTGTTAGCGGGGTTCACTTGAATAAGTGTGAACGCTGACGTCTGAACCCTGGTGCACACCAAACAAGAGGACGAGACGCTGAAAAGATGGGCCTCGCTCCACTTCCAAACCAACTCTGGTGAGATATGAACAACACGCAAAATGAACCAAAACCAGGAAGATGAGACCCTAAAAAGGATGCAAGCATACCTGTTTTTTTTCATCTCCTCACAGCAGATCTGTGTTTGTGTGTGTGACGGAAGGATTCCTGCCGCTGTTTTGACTCCTTTACACATTTTATAAGCTCTTCACAAGTTCTCAGCTGCTCAAAACACCATCATATGAAGCTACACATGTAAAACCAGTGCATTTATCCCAGCACACAGCAATGTTTTGGATGTTCAGTAAGTCCCATCATGAAATATACATCATTAATAAAGCCGACCAATCAGGTTGTGAACTTATCCCTATGCCTTTAGGTTCGGTGATAAAATGCCAATTGGTGTCTGACTTGGGTCGAGACGTGGGGTGATGACATCACTGTTTCACAAAATATACAAATTAGCTGTACACACGAAAACGCAAGGGTATCGTTTTCAGATTTATCCACTCTGGGACCCGGTTTAAAAACAAATAGCGGTTTCAGGCTCCCAAAGCGCTGGATCCGTCTGGACGAACCGTCAATACGATACAACATTTTTACGTATACAAACTTTTCTTTTTTTTTTGGTCTGGCCCAAACGAACTAAGCGAACCGAACTATAAGTGTGAACACACACTAAAAGAAATAAAAGCCCAGTTTTGATTTAATGTGGTCTTTAAATAATAGATTTCAATGGTAAATGAGTATCTATGTGAAGATGGAGTCCATTTATCTTTAGCCTTGACATATTCATAATGCATCAGTTGTCTACAAAACTGTTTGAGATGTTGATAAAGCATGTTCCTTTCAACAGACACATATGTCCATTGTAAAAACATGCTTCATGATATTGTAGATGGAGCTACTATCAAAGTGGATCCTCTTCCAAGTGTAGCCGACCTGCAAACTGACCAATACAACTGATGGAACGGTGTGTTTGAAAGCAAGCTTAGTGACGACACACACACACACTGAACTCTCGAGCAGGCGTTCAGTTCTCAGGGTCAATGGCCTGTCTCAGAAGAGTGTTTGATGGTGGCGTTTTATTGTTCCATAAGGTCAAGTTCTTCAAAGCTTTCCGTCAGCTCTCCACGGGGAGCGGGAGCTGCAGCTGTCAGCACACACTCTGCTTTTGTTTTTATATGAGAAGAGAAACAGGTCAAAGCCTCCCTCAAAAAACGTGCTTAGGCACAAAGTGAAAGATGTAATATTGTTTTTCTCAGTTTCTCCGAGAAGGACATGAATTGTGCAATTCCATATAATTTAGACTTTACCTTTTTTTTGTGTGTGCAAATGTTGTGTGTGAATCTGTGAACATAATCGAGGCTAGTATGTAAAAAGATGCAAAAGCCGGGCCGACATTTTGCAAGCATGCCATTGAACCTATCAGTTTTTACTTTACTACAATGGGAACAAATCTTAGTCAAATGGAATGGAGGCCAAATGAATAAAAATTAAAAAACAATTAAACCCCATGTGCTGTAATTAGCAAGATTCTCTTAAAGGCACAACCTGTAAGTTTTCGCCGCTAGAGGTTGCATTTTCAAAGGCGAATCATGTTACCTGTACGTTTGATCACACTGTCTTATGTCATTGTTAATGCTGCACAGTTTTACGTGTTTAAAACAATGGTACTAAAAGTAAATTTGAAAGATCTCACAGTATTTGCAAGTGATGGCTAAATATCTTTGTGCAACACAAACTGTATGTAATTTCACTGCCATAGACTGTCACCAGACTTGATAAAAAGCATTACTGTACAAACAAAGTGCAATATGACTGTATGTGTAATTTCATCAGCATTACCCATTAAGAATTATGTAGGCCTACAATATTTGCTTACCTGTCTATTAAAAAAAACATACGAGAGCGTTGTCTCTGTCAAGTACAAGTTTGTCGCAAAGCCTGCTTCCCACTTCGACCATCCGTGTCCGTACAACAGTGCATGCGTGAGTGAATTGAGCGCTCCATTAGACAGTGCGCATGCACCAAACGCATTTTTCCACTCTCATGGCCATAGAAGTATTGAAAGGCTTGCATCTGTAGAAAGTGAAGTATCCCCGGGGCTTCAGTTGATCTATGTTTACTTTTTGGGGGGATTTTCTGTACTCTCCAATGAATAATGAGGATCCATGATGACTGAATGACACAACAGCGGCATGGTTTCTACAAGCGGAAACCGCAGACATTATGCTGTTTATATTCGACAATGACAAGGCACAAGGCATAGTTTAAAACAGGAATTAATGTACACAACTGCATTAAATATATCACACTGTGTAATTTTATATTGTGCCTTTAAAACTATGTTGAGCTATGAATTGAGCTCTGACACATAACACAACGAGCAGAGTGTACTAGTGCTTACGTTACATATTGAAAAAAAAATATTGATGATGTAAGGATTACCTGTGGAATAAAATCCAAGAAGCCTCAGTGCCTTGATTGTGTTAGCTTAAACAAACAAAATCCCAACCCAGGTTAATTGGAACTGGGTTAGTGGTACTAAAAGGTTAAACCTCTATCAATAGGGATGTCCGATCACCGCCTTCCTCCAGAGTTTGGCTCCAACACACCTGCTTGGATGTTTCCAGTGTTCCTGGAGAGCTTGATTAGCTGGATCAGGTGTGTTTGATTAGGGCTGGAGCTGAACTCAGCTGGACGGTGGCCCTCAAGGAACAGGACTGGACACCCCTGCTCTATCGCATTAGAAATGAACGTGCCTACACTAAACCCTACCCTAAACCTAAGGAACAGCGTGAACAAAAACAAAAGTGAGATAAAAACCATGTATTTGCTGAAGCAACCATGCCATTTTAGATGGCTTCTACGAATCTTTGGCTATGTTCACACTGACTACGTTTACATGTGCACCAATAATGTGATTATTTCTAATAAGGTCTTAATCGCAATAAGATGTTCACATGACACGAGCAGAACTCTTCACCCCAGTTTACATGTCATTTTCATTTTTCTGATTATCCGCTAATAAGAATGGTTATACCACACTCAGATAGGCATGCAGTTTGTACCGTTCATTGTCTTTGCATGAACGCATTCATTGCTCATGCGCACTTTGGTCAGAGTGGTAATAGTGAGATTAAGGTGTTAAAGGTGCGATTAAAATTGGCGTATGGTTGGTTAGGACGATTATGAGCTTAATTGCATTACTTTGATCAAAGTATTGCGTTTACATGAGATACATGTTAATTGTAATATTGACAAAATCCAATTATAATCGCATTATGAGGGTGCATGTAAACGCTCTCACTGTAAGTTCAAATCCGATTATTTGTGCATCCGATTGGGATCTGATCTAAAATTATTGACTGTCCACACTGTGTATCACAACTGTTCAGATCTGATTTGTGTGTCCATGCAGCACTTTCGTTTTCCAAGATATCTGCATTGGTCTCTACAGCAATGATGTCATGTTGGTTTGACGTTTATGTTTTATTTGGTGTGAGAAAGTCACATAAACAATGTGAAATCAGATCAGAGCAGTCGGACTGAAATGGATTTCCAGAAATGTGATTTTTGAATAGGATTTCAAACCACATATGAATGTACCTCGAACTCGATTTGTAAAAATAAAATTTTTTGTGATTTTTTTTTTTTTTTGCTGTTCACACTTGCTAAATCTGATGGGATTTCAATCAGATTGGTACACATTTGAACTGACAGTCTGAACGTAGCCTTCACATCGCAAGTGCAATACTGTACCAGGTAAACTCATGAGCAAGTTTACTAAATCAGAAAAGCCATACTTATGGAGCCATACTTTATTAATTGATAATCTATAATTGGTAATCACATTTTATTATTGGTGTTTTACAGCCTCTAATTTCACTTGGAAACTTCAGTGAAATGTATGTAAAGGTATGTTTTTGAACATCTTTGTGACCTTTACAGGAAATGACCACAGATTGGGAGAACCATTAGGCAAGAGTCTCTGATCAACCTGCAGCCAAGACCCAAAATACACTTCTATATGTAAAGGTCCAGTCAGTGAAAGCTGAAAGACTGTAGGTCAGCTGTAATTCTCAAGTGTGCTGAAGGATGTTGAAGAGAAACATCCTATAAGTCTGGCACGCTTGACTGACCACCCTGTAGATCTCATGCAGACTCTCTTGCACTCACCCACACCCTTGCTCAAACATAACATCAATGCAAACTTTTTCCCTGCTGCCAGCAAACTGAAGAAGGCCTTTTTAATGCCGTTGCCAAGCATTTAGAGTTTCAAGTGGCAAAAAACACAAGCTTGAAAAGGTCTGTGGTTCGTGCCTTTGATAGCTGGAATGTGCTATTGGACATCAGTGCAAAAAGTTGAAATGCATCAAAGCCTCTGAATTTATTTTCCAATTGCGTGTGCTTATGGAATAAGAGCGACTTTGTTTTTGTACATGTATCGCAACAAATCAAGCTGCTTTCAGCAAGTTCCACTTTCATAGCCTAATACTAAAGTGAGCCTCACATTAAATAAACTCGTAAGAAAGAAAAATCATAATCCTATTTGTTTTTCCTAGAGAGGGATGAGACTTTTATCATTTCACACGAGTTTCAAATGAGATCTTAACAATGTCTCAAAATGTAAATCATGTTTCAAAAATTTGAGGAAATTGGCAGATATGTCCAGTTATTGCCAAAATATACTCTATGCGATTACTGTATGTGAATATAGGTGCATATTGCAACAGGTCAACTACTCTCATGGTGGAAGCAACAGTTTGCAGAGAACCGTTTCATATGTAAAGTCTCTAGGCTCCATCATACA
Organism: Paracanthobrama guichenoti; assembly: GCA_018749465.1. Classification (NCBI taxonomy): domain Eukaryota; kingdom Metazoa; phylum Chordata; class Actinopteri; order Cypriniformes; family Gobionidae; genus Paracanthobrama; species Paracanthobrama guichenoti. The sequence goes on from CM031945.1 coordinate 26,350,241, forward strand.
CCCGCGCGCAATGCGGCACCAGTCGCAACGCAAGTGTTTTTTGCTAGTTTCAGCCCAACGCAGTTATCATTTTCACATCCTGTGCCATGTTGTTTAAATAGCAAATGCCCTGGCGCTCATCTGTTTGCTCATGAAAACCAGGTGTGTTCAGGTGCACTGTTGACGCGTTGCTATTAAGAAACTAAAAACAACTGTGCCATTGACCAACAAAAACCTGGTCTAAAGTCAAGCGAAACTGGCTTTTAAAGGGAATGGGAAATGAGACTTTGATTGGTTTATTGCACGTTATGCCCAAAACACATTACTCATTTTGGCCCTGTCCCAAATGACACCCTAAACCCTCACGGTCTTCCTCTGAGTCCACACTTTCACAACGTAATGCCGCTTTGACTGCCGGGTAGAAGTCCTCTGTGTAGCTCGCAAACTTGCGGGCTCAGCTGAAGTCCGCATCGAGGGCGCATAGCAGCCACAAAGGGGGCGCTCACGAGCACCCTTCTTTAAGCTTAAATGATGAATGGGACACTCTACGGTCTTGTGAACTTAACGGACACGTGCACGCAGTGGCCATTGTAAGTCCACAAGACTGAAAGTGCACATGTGCCATTTGGGACAGGGCCTAAGAGACTAGGTACAACCCTTTTAGACTAATGTGCCTGAAGCACCAATCATTTTTTTTCCGTCATTAAAGTGGATTCGGATGCCCTAAGTGCACCTGCACCATGCGCTTCAGAGCATGTGCTCAGATCGTTAAAATAGGGCCAAATATGTTTACAACATCTAAATAACAACATACCCGGTTTCATGTAAGATACGGTTTCAATAATGTCCTGTAACTCTATTTCTCCCTTGACCACCAGACCAGCACAACAGCACATATCTCTGGTATGTTCTCATCCAGACCTCACACTTTGTTCACGTAAAATGAGTAGTTCACCCAAAAATGAAAATTCTGTCATCATTTACTCACCCTCAAGTTGTTCCAAACCTGTATTAATTTTTTTATTTTGCTGAAATCAAAGACTGAACTGATGTGATGGCTGTGTCCGAACTCACATACTCTCTTGAGTAGGTACTTATTTTGAATAAGTAATCACTTCACGACTGATAAAAAAGTAAAGCATATTCTAGTACACCCCAAAAACAAGACTAAAAAGGCATAATAGGACCCCTTTAATGAAACATAAATACATTAATTTAATCAAGTCTCCTGAGCTATGAAAGAATAACCTCTGAGAAGGGAAACGTCAGTTTGGGGGAAAACTTAAAGGACAGCAGCTCCAGCTCTCTTCTTGTAGTTAGGAATGTTACACTTTGACTCTATGCTTTGAGGCTTTGAGTCATATTGGAGCCATGTGGACTTTTCATGGTATACAATAAAGGAGATGTTTGAAATTCCTTTGGCCGGTCTCAAAGAGTATAGATGAGTCTGTTGAGGTTCATTAGCATCCTCGAATTTCAGCTTTGTCATTCTTAGTCATTTTATCGCTGAATGACGCAACGCTAACCAAATGATTATTTAACGAAGTCATCACTTCAGTGGGATGCATGTAACTTTCAGCATCACACACACACAATGGAAGAATAAAAGGCCCGTGTTTCCTTTGAGGGGTCCGTGCCTCGGCCTCTCCTTTGACTGTTTTTCTTTTGTTTGCTGATTGGAGCTCATAGTCAGACAGCATCACACGGGAGGAGGAGCTGCAGGAGCAGTAAGGGGCTTTCGGCTCAAACAAACGCTGTCACTTTGATCATTTCCTACTGCTCTTTGATCTTTGCTAACATCCAAATTTATCTGATAATGATGTTTAATTGATTATATGGAGTGAGGGAGTTCTGGTTTTGTTTTATAGTATTTGTCTTTTTCGTCTCTGGTCTCCAAAAGAAGATCATTGACACGCCATGTCGCCCCTTTCCCTTTCTTCTTCTAAAATAAATAAAGACATCAAACATCAAAGCTGTTCTTGGTTAATAAAAGAGGACCTCAAATATTTTCCATTATGTTTGACATGGTTTTGGGTTTCGCCATCCAGAACAACAACAACAGGCCGGAATACGGCGACACGCTTTTTTTGTTGTTGTTGTTGTTGCTTAGTGTCTGTGTTGCAGAGATTGAACAGACTAAACCGAGGCTTGTTTTGCTTTGATGTCGGTGGGTCTGATTATTCAAAGGTAGTCCCTTTGAGTGCAACTCTGTGAGCGCTGACCTCCTTGGGCCAGACAGAACCAGAGCGCTCTTTATGCACATACAGTGCATGCATGAACACAAACGCTGCTTCTGCTGCTTTATTTACTGTGCAAGCCTCTCTCTTGATTGCAACCTTAAAACAACAACAGCCAGCAATGGGATCTTTGTCCTTTGAAATCAATTGTGCTCTATGGCCAACAATACCCCTGACCTCTGCCCTCGATGGATTACTTTGATGGTGCATTTGAGCCGAGACAACTGTAAAGTCTAACTGAGATTAACCCTTAAATGTATGAATGTTTTGCCAGTTATTACATATTCGGGTCTTTAGCGACCCGGATCTATATCTAACACAGATGGATCTCTACTTGTTGAGATAATATAAAACTCTCTTGATATTAGATTAACAATCACAGAAGAATAAAATAAAGCATATTTTGTTATCTTCTGGAGCTTGGAAGGGTTCAGTTTGAGCAGATGTTTTATACCATCATCACTGTCCTCGTCAGAGCTCATTTCCCAGCACATTCAGCATCTGCCTCAAATTCACCATCTCAAACATTCTCAAAACCATCATCTTCAACATCTTCCAAATCAATATTTTGCTCGCTGACAGCACCTTCACAAGATCCACCATCAAGTGACAGCAACACTAATATCTGATTGCGTTCAGCACTAAATCGCTGAGCTATATTCAAGGTTTGCTGATGATTCTTCCTATTCTTTTGTTTTCTGCCTGCGGTAACTATGAGTGAAACGTCACTTCATCATTGAGTGTCAGACATTGACACCTTGAGGAATAAAGGTGCATTGCAAAGATTGCACACAGTCATCAAAGATTTTGTTGTGCAGAAAAATAAACTTACACTGTTACACATCTCGGGTCATTAGGGACCCTATACAATTCTTACAAGAAATGAACAGAAAAACAGGCATTCTTTTATCATTTATTGCTTGTTATATTGTTTATAATGAATTGATTGAGGAATCCTAAGAAGGTTGATGTCGAACTTTAAAAAATGAATGAGGAGGAGGGTAGTGAATGACGTACCAGGTCACTAAAGACCCAAGGTAGGCATTTAAGGGTTAAATAGATACAAGAAAATGCACACACACACACGACCGCAATACATCACTGAACACCAGCGGTTAGGCAGTTGTTTTCCACCCTCTATGGTCATTTAATGTTCTCTGCACATAGTGTTCTTTGCATGTTCAGAGTAGTTAAATATGTTCTACCAGTCAAAAATTTGGACAAGACTGACTTTATTTATTGCTCAAAATGATTGACCTGACCTGAGATTAATTTATGTGCATATGTTCCTTTATATCATCTAACTTTTTTTTTTTTTTTTTTTTTTTTTTTTTTTTTTTTTGAAAGTAGCAAAGTTGCAGCCAACAAGAATATACTTAAGTACGGGCTGAATGAAATGTTTTGGACACTTAACTGCATGTTAATTGGATCAATTCAATCAAAATGTATTATATTTTAAATGTATTTAGCTGAACATTAGAGTGCTAGAGTGCTTTATTGAACCAATCAGGTAGGACTTAAGCACATCTTTATGTGTCATAATTACGTCTTGTCTTGTATTTGCATTTGTGTATTGTTGAATGTACTGACAAGCACTAATGGTAAACTAAAATATACTTTATATAAATAAAATATGCAGTATAAAATATACTAATATTTTAATTCATTAGTATTTGTATATTGTGTATTTTAATATATTGTATTGTATTGTAATTATGAAATTATTAGTAATGATGAAATTACAATTAAGAACATTTAAAATATATGCAATTTGACAACACTTTATAATAAATATGGTTGGTTTAAAGCACTTAAGTAATGTCATTTTCCCATTTTCCGTGACCTGATCTAAAGCGATAATTATTTACAGTTAACAAAGCATTATTTAACTCTTTACATATGAGCTAATTACACAATAACACTTTGTTAATTACAGTGACAATGAATGAAGAACTCACTATTTGTATACAGTTCTGCTTGAAAGTTTGTGAACCCCTTGCAGAATCTGTGAAAATGTGAATAATTGTAACAAAATAAGAGGGATTATACAAAATGCATGCTATTTTTATTTTTAGTACTGTCCTGAATAAGATATATTACATTCAAGATATTTAACTATTGTCCATAATAACAATAATAAAAAAATTACCCCATTCAAAAGTTTGATTCTTAATACTGTGTGTCGTTCCCTGGATGATCCATGACAATGTTTTTTTTTTGCTTTGTGATGGTTGTTCTTGAGTCCCTTGTTTGTCAGTTAAACTGCCCAATATTTTTCAGAAAAATCCTTAAGCTCCTGCAAATCCTTCAGTTTTCCAGCATCTTTTGCATATTTGAACCCTCTCCAGCAGTGACGGTATGATTTGGAGATCCATCTTTTCACACTGAGGATGATTGAGGATTCAAACACAACTATTTAAAAAGGTTCAGACATTCACTGATGCTTTTGAAAACTTTTGAACGGGCTTATTTTGTTTAAATATCAAATGTTTTTAGACTCCCATCTGAGGCAACAGAAGATACTTGCATGTTTCCCGGAAGACAAATTAAGTACAAATGACCTTGACCTTAAAATTTATAAAGTTTTCAAGTATGGTAACACTTTATTTTGATTAGTCATTTGAGACATGTGCCCTAGACATACTTTAGATATTCTACTAACTATAAGTAACTTTGTCAACTTTATATCAACTAACTCTTATTAGAGTATTAGTAGACTATCTGGTTAATATCTGCTATCTCTTTATAGTGATGGTCCCCAACAGATATTATACTGACTATAAGTAACTTTGCAACTGCATGTCAACTTATTCTACTAATCCTAACCTAACAATCTAATACTCTGAGTTAGTTGACATGTAGTTGCAGAGTTACTTACAGTTAGTAGAATATCTAAAGTTGACCTTCGAAATAAAGTGTAACTTTAAGTATTTTACATGTGCTTCTTTTTCACAATTGAACAAATCCGTAAAGAGTTATGAATTGCGCTCTGACGCATGTAAGGTTGCCCATATACTTAAAGGTGCTGTATGTAAGTTTTTGACTGCACTGAAGCATAAAAATGCCATAATATATTTGCAGATATTTAGGAAACATGCTTAGTTCACATACTCGTTTCTCTGAAAAACAATGCTACAGTCAGTTATTTTACTTTGAAATGTTTGTTCCGTGTCTGAATGTCTGTTTTTGTTTTGGTCTGTGTGATCCCGCCCACTGCCAGTTTACCCAATAGTATTTCGACAGCGCAGGTTGTCAGGTGGCGGAAAACACAGCGTATTGCTGCCATCGAAGCCAGCAAACAAACCGGGTCAGAGATCGCAGATTCTTCTCGACCTAAAAAGCCTCGGCAGCCATCTAAAAATCTCTATGAACGGAAGCACATTAAAACGCGGTTAAATCAACTCATCAAGTCTCCTCACCTTCCATTGTCAATCGCGCTCATTCCTGTTGCGTGTCCTCAAACTGGCAACCCGCGTGAGCATCAAGTCTGAGGAGGAGGGGGCGGGGGCGGGGCAAACAATATTTACAATTTGGACTGCAGTACCCATTTCAACTGTTAGCTGTCATTCTTACATACAGCACCTTTAAACTAAAAATTTGTACCAAGTATTTATGCTAAATCACAGAACGAGCATGAACACATACATGGGATAACTTCATCAATATTGTTTAAAAAGCATCCGGATACACCTAATGAGTTGGTTGGGAGAAGCACAGAGTGTGCATCTTTCCAGATCTATTCATAGTTTTGATTACTTTACTTTTATTATTAATATTATCACACGCTGGGCTATTTCTATCCCGGCGTGATGCACATTTTTTTTTTTTTTTTTTTTTTTTTTTAGAGCTGCATACCTATCCAAGTACAATAACAGGAGTTCCAGCTCGCCTGAGAGTGAGAAATAGCGACTGAGACGACGGAGACAGAAAAACCATATCAACTGGGGATTACTACTTTGTTTCACTCAGTTAGAAACATCACAGATAATTCAGTCTACACAGCCCAGACAAGACCACTGCGGTACTATCTGTCATATTCAGCCAGGAAGCAAATACAGTCAGCAACATTCTTTACCTTAAATGCCTTTATTATGAGGTATCCGTGACCTCACAGGCTTTTGAACCATGTATCAGTCACACAGGCAGATCGGCGGACAGCTGGAAATTTCCTCTCTGTTACTAGGCATTGCAATGATTAATACGTCTCGGGCTACTGTATGTGGATATTGAGAGTTCACAGTGAGAGAACAGACAGCACGCCACTGGTATTTTTGGTCATTATGAAAATTACCGTTGTCATGTCGTGTTAAATGAGAACAAATATACCACACTGTCCAGGGAGAGACAAACGAAGATGTGCAGATTAAAGGTCCCAGGCTGGCACTCCCCTGCTGTCCCAAACTGCAATTATGGTCATTCCTTTCCTCTGTACTTTCAAAAGACTGTAGCATGCTTTTTAATGCAAGGAGAAAGGGAAATGCAGACTTGTTGACAAGAGTTTGACTAGTGTGCCCTGAAATAGTAAATGGCCAGGGTTGTAATTTGAAAAAAATGCCTTTGTCATTCCTTCAGTTTCTCTCGACAGCGAGTGGGAACCAAAGAGGCAGAGCCAGATGTGCATAACAGCACTGAATTTCTCAAGGTAAATTCAAAATTTGGTGTTTGCAGTGGATTTGTCTAATCTTGGGGACACAGGTGCTAACCTTGAAAGACACGACACAATACAAAGACAAACGCCTTCCCTATGCATGTGAACAAATAATTTCTTGTTGTGTATATGAGAGTGATGACCCTCTATGTTGAGCCACTTCAGTGAAAAGCAAAGCTGTACCCCACCAAAAAAACATTCAACGCTTCTAGAAATGCAGAAAATGCCTCACTTATGCAAAGCTTTGCTGCACATGACAAGACAACTTTGTTACATAGAGGACCTAGAGAACACTTCTCAATCATAAATGCAAAAAGGTGCCTGTTGTCAGCAAGGTTTGTCCACATGCTGTATTTACCCCGAGCGACCTCAAGGGGGAGTTCTCACAGCACAGGGATCTGTTCGTCAATACCCTGCAGAGGACAGGGAAAGATTTTCTCACCTAATTCTTGTGTCTCTAATCTCCCATCCTCTCATTTTGCTATTGTGTGACATGATTCAAACTCTGTGCATCATCCTAAATCATGCTTCAGTCAGACTGACTTCATCAATTTCAGTCTGTCGAGAAATATTCAATCTCACTAACATGTTTGTTCAGTTCCAAGAAGATGCTTTTTGCATGAACATCCCCATGCCGCTGAATGTATCATGTCACAAATACACACCGATCAGGCATAACATTGTGACCACTGACAGGTGAAGTGAATAACACTGATTATCTCTTCATCACGGCTCCTGTTAGTGGGTGGGATATATTAGGCAGCAAGTGAACATTTTGTCCTCAAAGTTGATGTGTTAGAAGCAGGAAAAATGGGCAAGCGTAAGGATTTGAGCGAGTTTGACAAGGGACAAACTGTGATGGCTAGATCTCCAAAACTGCAGCTCTTGTGGGGTGTTCCCGGTCTGCAGTGGTCAGGATCTATCAAAAGTGCTCCAAGGAAGGAACAGTGGTGAACCGGAGACAGGGTCATGGGCGGCCAAGGCTCATTGATGCACGTGGGGAGTGAAGGCTGGCCCGTGTGGTCCAATCAAACAGACGAGCTACTGGAGCTCAGATTGCTCAAGAAGTTAATGCTGGTTCTGATAGAAAGGTGTCAGAATACACAGAGCATCTCAGTTTGTTGCGTATGGGGCTGTATAGCCGCAGACCAGTCAGGGTGCCCATGCTGACCCCTGTCCAACACTGAAAGCACCAACAGTGGCACATGAGCATCAGAACTGGACCACGGAGCAATGGAAGAAGGTGGCCTGGTCTGATGAATCACGTTTTCTTTTACATCACGTGGATGGCCGGATGCGTGGCTAACCTGGGGAACACATGGCACCAGGATGCACTATGGGAAGAAGGCAAGCCGGCGGAGGCAGTGTGATGCTTTGGGTAATGTTCTGCTGGGAAATGGTTCAGGAATGGTTGTCCCAACAATCTGTGGGATGTGCCACCTCGCAACTTACTAACATCTTGGTACCAGATACCACAGCACACCTTCAGGGGTCTAGTGGAGACGGGTCAGGGCTGTTTTGGCAGCAAAAGGGAGACCAACACAATATTAGGAAGGTGGTCATAATGTTATTTGTGACCAGTCGGCTTATCTTCTTTAGTGTAAACAAGGCCACAGTTAAAGTTGCTTAGCAAACTGGATTTCTGAAGAACAACATGAAGAACAACTCCCAGATATTGGAGTCAGGTATCCTTTATGCTGGAGATTCCTTTGATGTCATGGAAAAGTGATGAATCTTTGTTGTATTTTATTACCAGTTGATGTTTGAAAGCACTCCTGGACTCTTTGAAGCCAGAGAGGGTCTGTTTCTTCTCTAGAGAGGTGTCGTCACATTATTTTTGGCATGTTGCCCCATTCTGATTGGATCTGAGGAGACAAAACAATATGGCTTAGCTTAAGCTGACTTGTTTATTATCCTAATGAGTGCACATTAGCAAATTAGCAGTTTCTCCCTTAACTATTATGATTGTTAGCATTTCATACTTGAATCTGGTATCTCACTTGATGACTTTTCTCTGAGGTTTGCCCACTATTAGTATTACTATTGCTCATATTAAGTGTTAAAGTTTAACAAACACCAAACCCTCACCATGTTACTCCTTCAATCCACAGGCATGAATAATACCTCATATGATGTGGCTTTTTGAGGTGTACTATTCCTTTCTGAGCAACTGAAAGCAATTGCGTGATATAAACTCAACCGAGAGATATAAAGTCAGAATTAAAGTCAGAATTGAGTGATATAAAGTCAGAATTGAGAGATATAAAGTCAGAATTGTGTGATATAAACTCAACTGAGAGTTATAAAGTCAGAATTGAGAGATATAAAAGTCAGATTTGAGAGATATAAAGTCAGAATTGAGTGATATAAAGTCAGAATTGAGAGATATATAAAGTCAGAATTGAGTGATATAAAGTCAGAATTGAGAGATATAAAGTCAGAATTGAGTGATATAAAGTCAGAATTGAGAGATATAAAGTCAGAATTGAGAGATATAAAGTCAGATTTGAGAGATATAAAGTCAGAATTGATTGAGATATAAAGTCAGAATTGAGAGATATAAAGTCAGATATAAAGTGATTGAGATATAAAGTCAGAATTGAGTGATATAAAGTCAGAATTGAGTGATATAAAGTCAGAATTGAGTGATATAAAGTCAGAATTGAGAGATATAAAGTCAGAATTGAGTGATATAAAGTCAGAGTTGAGAGATATAAAGTCAGAATTGAGTGATATAAAGTCAGAATTGAGAGATATAAAGTCAGAAATTGAGTGATATAAAGTCAGAATTGAGAGATATAAAGTCAGAATTGAGAGATATAAAGTCAGAATTGAGTGATATAAAGTCAGAATTGAGTGATATAAAGTCAGAATTGAGAGATATAAAGTCAGATTTGATTTGAGAGATATAAAGTCAGAGATTAAAGTCAGAATTTGAGTAAAGATATAAAGTCAGAATTGATATAAAGTCAGAATTGAGAGATATAAAGTCAGAATTGAGAGATATAAAGTCAGAATTGAGAGATATAAAGTCAGAAGTGAGAGATATAAAGTCAGAATTGAGAGATATAAAGTCAGAATTGAGAGATATAAAGTCAGAATTGAGTGATTAATTGAGTCATAAAGTCAGAATGAGAGATATAAAGTCAGAATTGAGAGATATAAAGTCAGAATTCAGAAGAGATATAAAGTCAGAATTGAGAGATATAAAGTCAGAATTTGAGAGATATAAAGTCAGAATTGAGAGATATAAAGTCAGAATTGAGAGATATAAAGTCAGAATTGAGAGATATAAAGTCAGAATAAAGAGAGATATAAAGTCAGAATTGAGTGATATAAAGTCAGAATTGAGAGATATAAAGTCAGAATTGAAGTGATATAAAGTCAGGATTGAGAGATATAAAGTCAGAATTGAGAGTTATAGTCAGAAAGTCAGAATTGAGAGATATAAAGTCAGAGAGATATAAAGTCAGAATTGAGAGATATAAAGTCAGAATTTGATAAAGTCAGATGAGATATAAAGTCAGAATTGAGAGATATAAAGTCAGATTTGAGAGATATAAAGTCAGAATTGAGAGATATAAAGTCAGAATTGAGAGATATAAAGTCAGAATTGAGAGATATAAAGTCAGAATTGAGAGATATAAAGTCAGAATTGAGAGTTATAGATAAGTCAGAATTGATTGAGATATAAAGTCAGAATTGAGTGATATAAAGTCAGAATTGAGAGATATAAAGTCATGAGAGATATAAAGTCAGATTTGAGAGATATAAAGTCAGAGTTGAGTGATATAAAGTCAGAATTGAGTGATATAAAGTCAGAATTGAGAGATATAAAGTCAGATTTGAGAGATATAAAGTCAGAGTTGAGTGATATAAAGTCAGAATTGAGTGATATAAAGTCAGAATTGAGAGATATAAAGTCAGATTTGAGAGATATAAAGTCAGAATTGAGTGATATAAAGTCAGAATTGAGTGATATAAAGTCAGAATTGAGTGATATAAAGTCAGAATTGAGAGATATAAAGTCAGAATTGAGAGATATAAAGTCAGAATTGAGAGTTATAAAGTCAGAATTGAGAGATATAAAGTCAGATTTGAGTGATATAAAGTCAGAATTGAGTGATATAAAGTCAGAATTGAGATATAAAGTCAGAATTGAGTGATATAAAGTCAGATTTTGAGAGATATAAAGTCAGAGTTGAGTGATATAAAGTCAGAATTGAGATATAAAGTCAGAATTGAGAGATATAAAGTCAGAATTGAGATATAAAGTCAGAATTGAGATATAAAGTCAGAATTGAGAGATATAAAGTCAGAATTGAGATATAAAGTCAGAATTGAGAGATATAAAGTCAGAATTGAGTGATATAAAGTCAGATTTTGAGAGATATAAAGTCAGAGTTGAGTGATATAAAGTCAGAATTGAGTGATATAAAGTCAGAATTGAGTGATATAAAGTCAGAATTGAGAGATATAAAGTCAGAATTGAGAGTTATAAAGTCAGAATTGAGAGATATAAAGTCAGAATTGAGAGATATAAAGTCAGAATTGAGAGATATAAAGTCAGAATTGAGAGATATAAAGTCAGAATTGAGTGATGTAAAGTCAGAATTGAGTGATGTAAAGTCAGAATTGAGAGATATAAAGTCAGAATTGAGAGATATAAAGTCAGAATTGAGAGATATAAAGTCAGATTTGAGAGATATAAAGTCAGAATTGTGTGATATAAAGTCAGAATTGAGTGATATAAAGTCAGAATTGATGATATAAAGTCAGAATTGAGAGATATAAAAAGTCAGATTTGACTGATATAAAGTCAGAATTGAGATATAAAGTCAGAATTGAGAGAGATATAAAGTCAGAATTGAGTGATATAAAGTCAGAATTGAGTGATATAAAGTCAGAATTGAGAGATATAAAGTCAGAATTGAGTGATATAAAGTCAGAATTGAGATATAAAGTCAGAATTGATTGATATAAAGTCAGAATTGAGATATAAAGTCAGAATTGAGTGATATAAAGTCAGAATTGAGAGATATAAAGTCAGAATTGAGAGATATAAAGTCAGAATTGTGTGATATAAACTCAACTGAGAGTTATAAAGTCAGAATTGAGAGATATAAAGTCAGAATTGAGAGATATAAAGTCAGAATTGAGTGATATAAAATCAGAATTGAGAGATATAAAGTCAGAATTGAGATATAAAGTCAGAATTGAGTGATATAAAGTCAGAATTGAGTGATATAAAGTCAGAATTGAGAGATATAAAGTCAGAATTGAGTGATATAAACTCAACTGAGAGTTATAAAGTCAGAATTGAGTGATATAAAGTCAGAATTGAGTGATATAAAGTCAGAATTGAGAGATATAAAGTCAGAATTGAGTGATATAAAGTCAGAATTGAGAGATATAAAGTCAGAATTGAGTGATATAAAGTCAGAATTGAGTGATATAAACTCAACTGAGAGTTATAAAGTCAGAATTGATTGATATAAAGTCAGAATTGAGAGATATAAAGTCAGAATTGAGTGATATAAAGTCAGAATTGAGAGTTATAAAGTCAGAATTGAGAGTTATAAAGTCAGAATTGAGAGATGTAAAGTCAGAATTGAGAGTTATAAAGTCAGAATTGAGAGATATAAAGTCAGAATTGAGTGATATAAAGTCAGAATTTAGATATAAAGTCAGAATTGAGATATAAAGTCAGAATTGAGTGATATAAAGTCAGAATTTAGATATAAAATCAGGATTGAGTGATATAAACTCAACTGAGAGTTATAAAGTCAGAATTGAGTGATATAAAGTCAGAATTGAGTGATATAAACTCAACTGAGAGTTATAAAGTCAGAATTGATTGATATAAAGTCAGAATTGATTCAAGATTCAAGATTCAAGAGATTTATTTGTCACATACACAGTTATATACAGAATATACACCGGCAGTGAAATGTAAACAGGTCCGCTCCATGGACAGTGCAAATTCACAGTTAAAACACAAGGAAGAAATTATAATAGAAATAGGATATAAAAAAAGTACTATCTATATATATATATATATATATGTCTATATCTGTAGAATTATAAATAATCAAGTCAAGAAAAAAAAAAAAAAAAGGTAACAAATAAGGATAAAGTGGAATAAAATAATTGAAGTAGACTTTGCAGTGAGTAAACTGTAGACTTATAAATATGTGGTTAACAAATGTATAAGAGTATAATGTGCAAACAGGTTTATAACAGGTTGTTACACAGTAACAACGAGAACAGAAAGTGCAGTGCAATGTCAGTGTATCGATGTTTATCCTGGCGTGAAGTCACGTGATGTTAAGTTCAGGAGTCTGATGGCCTGGGGAAGAAGCTCCTCCTGAGTCTCTCAGTTTTGGCCATCAGGCTTGGAGCGCTTACCAGATGGTAGCAGCGTGAAGTGAGGGTTTGCAGGGTGATTAGAGTCCTTGATGATCTTGGTAGCTCTACCTTTGCAGCGTTTGGTGTAGGCGTCCTGCAGAGACGGGAGAGCTGACCCTGAGATACGCTCGGATAAGCGCACTACTCTTTGCAGGGCTTTGCGGTCATGACTGGTGCTGTTCCCATACCACGCTGTGATGCACTGAGTTAAAACACTTTCTATCGCCCCTAAATAGAAAGTTTTCAGGATAGCTGGTGAAACCCTGAATTTCCTCAGCTGGCGCAGGTGGTACAGTCTTTGCCTGGCTTTTTCACCTGTGTCTGAATGTGAGCAGTCCAGGTCAGGTCCTTGGAGATGTTTACTCCCAGGTACTTGAAGCTGCTCACTCTCTCTACTGGTGACCCGCTGATCATGAGGGGAGTATGTCCGTTGCTGTCTCTTCCTGAAGTCCACAATCATTTCTTTGGTCTTGCCAACATTCAGAGAGAGACAGTTGTCCTGGCACCATGATGTTAGATGCTCCACCTCGTCCAAGTATGCCGTCTCGTTGTTGTTGGAAATGAGGCCCAGGACAACAGTATCATCAGCAAATTTGATGATAGAGGTGGAGCTGTGTGTGGACAAACAGTCATGCGTGAGAGATATAAAGTCAGAATTGAGAGATATAAAGTCAGAATTGAGAGATATAAAGTCAGAATTGAGTGATATAAACTCAACTGAGAGTTATAAAGTCAGAATTGAGTGATATAAAGTCAGAATTGAGTGATATAAACTCAACTGAGAGTTATAAAGTCAGAATTGATTGATATAAAGTCAGAATTGAGTGATATAAACTCAACTGAGAGTTATAAAGTCAGAATTGATTGATATAAAGTCAGAATTGAGAGATATAAAGTCAGAATTGAGAGATATAAAGTCAGAATTGAGTGATATAAACTCAACTGAGAGTTATAAAGTCAGAATTGAGTGATATAAAGTCAGAATTGAGTGATATAAACTCAACTGAGAGTTATAAAGTCAGAATTGTGTGATATAAAGTCAGAATTGAGAGATATAAAGTCGGAATTGAGAGATATAAAGTCAGAATTGAGAGTTATAAAGTCAGAATTGAGAGATATAAACTCAACTGAGAGTTATAAAGTCAGAATTGATTGATATAAAGTCAGAATTGTGTGATATAAAGTCAGAATTGAGAGATATAAAGTCAGGATTGAGTGATATAAAGTCAGAATTGAGAGATATAAAGTCAGAATTGAGTGATATAAAGTCAGAATTGAGTGATATAAAGTCAGAATTGAGTGATATAAAGTCAGAATTGAGTGATATAAACACAATTCTGAGGGTGACAAAAGTCCTTTTAAAAAACCTTTTAAATAGTTTCATTCCATGGTGGAAGCAAGCTTCCATATAATTCTGTCTCATTTTCTGTTTCCTTGTTTGTTACCATGGTTTCTGATTGAGTTTAACTCCTGTGCTTTGTTCTGTTGATTATCATTCTGTGTGTATTTAAGCCCTCAGTTGTTTCTGTTCATTGTTCAGCGTCGATGTTGAATGTGTAGTGTGTTTCCTCAGGTCTCTTTGTATCATTCATTCTGCTTCACACGTCACACAACCGTTTCTGTATTTCTGCTGAAGGGATGAAAGCAACCTTATAAAATGCATTATATTCATTCTAAATATAAAATAAAATGGTAACACTTTACAACAAGGTCTCATTTGTTAACATTATTTAATGCCTTAACTAAATGTTGTGATGTTATTTCCATCAAGAGGTGCATCAGTTTTTGGTTAAGATCTTGAATTGACAATGCAAGAGTCCAGCACTCTGTAATGTCTCCTCCAGCACATCCCAAAAACTTTCAATGAATTTAAGCTCTGGACTCAGAGGTGCCAATTCATGTGTGAAAATGATTAGGCTGCATTAACTAGGTCAGCCGGAACCGGGAACACTTCCCATAACACCTGATGTACTCGTTACATCATAAGAAGAATGGCATCTGCGTTAATGTTAGTCTCTCTGTTTATCCCGAGGTTTACTGCAGTCAGCCGGATCCGGGCCGTATCCAGATCAGATGGTGGACCAGCGCCTGGACATGACCAACGCATCCCTGAAATGTCTGCAGAGAACATGTCAAATAAACTCCCCCCGTAAATGCTGCATCGACACGACATCCTCATTAAACCCGTCTTCGGCGTGACGACTCCAATCTCTCGAATAATCTAACAAATATCTATTTCCCTAATATGAATTAAGACCTGAAATGTTGCCAGAATTATAATCATACACTGTTTGTTCGTCGGCCAGAGGAGAACTGGCACCCCGACTGAGCCTGGTTTCTCCCAAGGTTTTTTCTCCATTCTGACCCTGAAGGAGTTTTGGTTCCTTGCCACCGTTGCCTCTGGCTTTTGGCTTGATCAGTTGGGGACACCTACATTTCATCTATATTACCGATCTGCCTGCATTGACACTATATGATACTTGAAATTAGCCGGATAACATCACCGTTTCTCCAGAACGGCTGTACAAATTCTGTTGCATTATTTTCCTGTTAACAATGTGAAGCTGCTTTGAAACAATTGGACTTGTTAAAAGCGCTATATAAATAAAGGTGATTTGATTTGATTTGATGATTCTTCATTCTTTCACAGTTTGAGCCTGATGCATCTTGACATTGTGATCCTGGAATATGGCCATGATGTGTCTTCATACATGGTTGTTAAGAAATGGAACATTACACACTCCATCAGTTAGGGTTAGAAGGACTGTTGCCAAACATATAACATGCTAGAAACATAATAATCACTGCAACACAGGATTTGTAGAGTTGATATTTGTATTGTATGCACTTGAAAGTACTGTGATACTTCAAAATTGATCTGCCCTTCAAAAATCTACTTATCTAAGGGAATAAGGGAAGCAACACTTCCCTAGATATTTAGCTAAAGGCTCCCAATGCTGGTGGTTCATTATACTTTATGTTTTTCTAGTCATCCGCCAAACTGTGGTCACCAGCATTTGTCTAGCAGGTTTGTACAGCTTTTTCTAATGCCCCAACCACTCAAAAAAAAAAAAAAAAAAAAAAAAAAAAAAAAAAAGAGGAAGTTTTTCTTTCTTCTTAAAATTGTTCTCTGTTTCATCTGTCTTTTAAAAAAGCGTTTACAACTCTCATGTCCAAAAATAGCTTCAGAGAATGTTATGATTTTGTTTCTGTCTTGGACTTACCAATATAATAGTATATACTACCAATATACTGTAGTATTGGTGGAAAAGGAGGACGATTTCCTTCCAGTAAACATTTGGAGTTATAATAAGTTGAAAAGACAGCCTCAGTTACTGTTTGAAGTGGTTGGTTTTCCGACTGGAATGCATGCTGACGAGCCTTTTGCCGTTTGAAGCTCTTATTGGTAATGAAGTGGTAATCTGTCTACATGGAAGATCACCCTTGTATCTAGAGTTCACAGTGTCAGCTGTACAGTTTACAAACTCCTCTGTGACACTAATAATGTTGTCTTGAAAATCCACATTTACAACTTGCTGGATGAACTCCAGACTTGTGGCATTCTCTCCCACGATAGTGTGCATGTTTGAGGCCTGACCACCATTCTCTACGCAGTGTTGGGGAATGACTAAGTAATGGAGTGCTTTCAGCTATCTTGACTGCCTTTTTCAGTAAAATGCCAGTAGCTCTATTGTTTTTTCTCCTAAAATGTCAACTCTCTCTGATATGAAGCAATGAGAATCCGACATTGAAACAGCATGTAGTTATTTATGTTTTTCCCCTCTCTTTTCCCGCCAGCATTTAAAAAAAAAAAAGTTGCTAGCCAAAATTTTCACGGCCCCCAGAATATTTTGTTTTATATATATACACTCACCTAAAGGATTATTAGGAACACCTGTTCAATTTCTCATTAATGCAATTATCTAATCAACCAATCACATTGTAGTTGCTTCAATGCATTTAGGGGTGTGGTCCTGGTCAAGACAATCTCCTGAACTCCAAACTGAATGTCAGAATGGGAAAGAACGGTGATTTAAGCAATTTTGAGCGTGGTATGGTTGTTGGTGCCAGACGGGCCGGTCTGAGTATTTCATAATCTGCTCAGTTACTGGGATTTTCACGCACAACCATTTCTAGGGTTTACAAAGAATGGTGTGAAAAGGGAAAAACATCCAGAATGCGGCAGTCCTGTGGGCGACTGATTCAAGCTGATAGAATAGCAACTTTGACTGAAATAACCACTCATTACAACCGAGGTATGCAGCAAAGCATTTGTGAAGCCACAACACGCACAACCTTGAGGCGGATGGGCTACAACAGCAGAAGACCCCACCGGGTACCACTCATCTCCACTACAAATAGGAAAAAAAGGTTTTCAACTGCAAGATGCTATCCTATCAATATGGGCCAACATTTCTAAAGAATGCTTTCAGCACCTTGTTGAATCAATTCCACGTAGAATTAAGGCAGTTCTGAAGGCGAAAGAGGGTCAAACACAGTATTAGTATGGTGTTCCTAATAATCCTTTAGGTGAGTGTGTATATATATATATATATATATATATATATATATATATATATATATATATATATATATATATATATATATATATATATATATATATATATATATATATATATATATATCTCAACACTTGAATGTGGATAAGTTTAATGAAAAAAACTATATTTTGAGCAAAAAGCTGAGGAAATCGTGTTTTTGTCAGATCTGTTTCAGAACGATGATCAAACACAGATGGAGTAGATGGAGTCAATCAACAGCCCCAAAGCTTCACAGTCTCATCCTGGGTCCACATTTCATTCAGTAACATTAGGCAGTTTTGATTTATATGATGTTTAATGTTGATAA
Source organism: Paracanthobrama guichenoti (assembly GCA_018749465.1). Classification (NCBI taxonomy): domain Eukaryota; kingdom Metazoa; phylum Chordata; class Actinopteri; order Cypriniformes; family Gobionidae; genus Paracanthobrama; species Paracanthobrama guichenoti. The sequence goes on from CM031945.1 coordinate 26,368,382, forward strand.
TCGCGTTATTTTACATATGCATCTGCTTATATGTTTCTTCTTCTTCTTCACCTGTGTTTTGATCAGGAGATCCTGTACTCTTTCAGAAGATGTGTAATAGTGTCCCCTTACCATACAACTGTGAAACACAGAATGCCAGAAATGTCCTCCAATGGCTGGGAAAGAGTTGGCAATGCCAGGCTCAACGCAAGTGTTTTTTGCTAGTTTCAGCCCAAAGCATTTTCACATCCAGCCCCATGTTGTTTAAATAGCAAATACACTTGCGCCCATCTGTTCACCCATGGGTGTGCTGGTCTGAAAACCAGGTGTGTGCAGGCGCATTTTTGGCGCGTTACTATTTTGAGGAACTGAAAATGACTGCACCATTTACCAATAAAAACATGGTCTAAAGTTAATAACGTAGTATTTGTTGTGTTATTTAAAGGGCACGTTAGTAATATGCGCCTATAGGTGGGTCTTTCCGCTTGCAAATTCTGCCATGTAAATAGCGAATCCGCCATTGTGCAAACGCAACTGGCTTTTAAAGGGAATGGGAGATGAGACTCTGATTGGTTTATTGTACGTTATGCCCAAAACACACTCATAACTCATTAATGGCTTGTTTCCATTGAGCGGTGCGGTACAGTACGGTACAGTACAGTACGATTCAGGACAGTAAACCCTGATCAGGTTTGCATTTCCACCACCAACAGTACCCTTACTTGATAGGCATGGTAGTGTCAAAGTAGCAATCAATGTCAACTGCGAAGAAGAAAGCAAGGGCATGTGGCATGTGGCTGTTTGTCACAAGAACACAAGCCCTGACATTAGGCATTTCTCAATACCAAGTACGCAAAGTTTGGACTTGCCAAGTCCGACTCAGGAGAATAAACTCCAGAGGATGCAAATCCGGTAATTCTGCAAATGTACAGCCGCGTTCTTGATAGCATCACTCAGCTCGCTCTGCTACTCTGGTTATCTCTGTATGTATATTTTAGGCAACAATAAAACAAAATATGTTATAAGTCTGTCAGAACTTGTTTTAGCCAATTAAACATGCTGAATCTGTAATCTGGTGACTGTCGGCGTTGGTCTGCATCTGTCGGTGCAGTGTGAATTGGCCTTGAGAAGCTACAGTATCAAATTCTTTCTCTCAATGAGAGAACTTGCTGGTCTATGTTTACCAGCACTTTAAGAGTTACATTTGGACCACTGTTTTTTTTTTTTTTAAATGTTTTTTAAATGTTTTTTAAAATCAGATTTTTGTGGAGTCTAGCAGACCTAGATAATGTGATTGTGCTCGGCTTCATCCAGCTTGTTCACATTAATCACACCATAATTGGCCACGTTGTTGTGCACTTGTCCTAAAAGACAGGGGTGGTGTGTATTTAATCATTCAAATATATTAAATTTTTTTGTCTTATTACATGACTCTGTGGGATACTTGATTCTGACTGGTCAATCGCATCAATCGAAAAGAAGAGAGTCATATACATCTGCGATGATTTGAGGGTGAGTAAATCATGGGCTAATTTTCATTTTTGGGTGAACTATCCCTTTAAGGGTTAAAAGACACTTATTATATTGTTCGAATATAAAATATGAATTTTACACGTATTTGGTGGCACCTATTGTTGCGTTTTTATAATTGACATGTAAAAGTCTAGACCTTGAATATAAGATGAGCCCGTTCTTTCAGATGTATTTATAAGAAAAAAACATTGTCTCCTATTCAGAACAATATGATATTTGCTTACAAGTATTCTTGCACCATGAAAACTAGTAGATTACTGAGAGTAAACAGTGGACTAGAAGTATATAGCTAGTAAACTAATCTGTAAAGTAATCTGAACTTTACTTTTTAAGTTTACTTAATAAACTAAGCTTTAAAATATACTTTTTTTGTAAGGGATATGCAGCATAAGAGTCCCTGCCCTCAACGAAAAACCATTTACGAACAGAGTCACCCAAGATGGATGGTAAAATCAGGTGAAACAGGGTTGGGTTCCTCAGAATGAGTGTGTTAAATAAATTCAGGGTTGGTGTCTGTGAGAAACACGTAAGCATGGCATCATCATTACTGCCCATTGTAGCATTTTTCACTGCACTATAAAAGTCTGTAACCCTAAATATGAGCATTAGAAAGCAGCAGCGTTTAACCATACTTTATAAAGAGCTTCTTAACTGAAGAGCAAAAGGCAATAACAATAATCTCTCTCAAAGCTTTTATCACATGATACTGTTTGCCCAACTTTGTAACAGTCATTACGTTTTCATTATTTCAAAGTCTTTTTTCATTTATATCTGCATTCCTATCAATCTGCCTGCAGACCTTTAAAATATGAGAGGCTGCCTGTGGCATCAGAGACGCATATGATCTTCCCAAGTTGTTTCCTTTGCTTTGATGAAACCAACACTGCTTGAAAATCAATGGAGTGGCTCTGAGAGTGAGAGGTCAGAGTAAGTGCTCTTGTGTTGTTGCAGTCGCAGTGGTGTGATGGGAGCATGTAATGCGGCCCCTCACTTCAAAGGCCCAAAGAAAATACATAAATACAGAGCCATTAGGCGTATTGTTTTCTTAACTTAACATTTCAAACACATCGTCCACGATCATGTGTTGAATCTCCCCTCCACATTGCCTATGTTAATGCTGTTTTTGGGGCAGTCCGTGGCACAGCATGCTGTTGGTGGATCCGTAATATCCTCGAGAATGGCAAAAGAAAAAAAAAGGTTGAGCTGAAAACAGACTTTAGACAGAACAACAGCATGTCTTGTTATGGCTTTAATTGTCTACCCAACAGTAAAGGCCCAAATATACTTCATTTTTTTTGCATTCGGCGTTCCTTTCAAAGCTTACTGCATTGACTGTGAGCATGGATGGACATGTTTGACGTATGCACACTACCTAGTGGACTATTTTTTTGAGCACTTAATATAGTACATGCGCTGATGTTGTCCATATAAAAAGTCCCAAGTGGAAAGAAAAACCAGGCTGCCCCCAAACAATATGCGCAGATATCAGTGGACTGTGCTTAAAGGTATAGTTCACGCAACAATGCAAATTACCTATGATTTACTCACCCTCAAGTCATCCTAGGCCAGTGCTTCTCAAACTTTTTTGGTCATGCCCCCCTTTCAACCTATGAAAAAATGTGATAATATTTTAAGGAAAGCAAGTCAATGGTTATTTCATGTTTTCATGTTGGTCAATACAGTTTGGAAATGGCATATAAAAGTCATGTTGAGAGTATTTTAATGCTTAATATTACAGCCTGATATGGTAATTTAGGAGTGAGGAATAAAAATAAGTTGCAGAAGATAGTGAGAAAAGGAAAAATAATAGAACGCCAGCAAACACAGCTTGATAAACTGTGCTTGCTGGCAATACACTGAAGAGCAACAAGGGTTGTATATGACTTTACACACCCACTTAACTTACAATTTGTAATGCGTATAACGAATTATGCATAATGTATTATGTATAATGTGTATAACTTGTGTATCATGTATATGTATAATTGTGTTTTTTATGAGAAGCCAAAGGAGAATTTCCACATTGGTGGACAATAAATTCAAACCAACCAGCCAACCAACCAACCAATCTCTGACTTTGGTTTGTTGGCAGGTGAATATTCCCCATTGTGAACAGCCCTGTAGGAATGCATTTTCTATTAAAAATTTGCATAGAATATTCACATTTGGTGTAGAAGGGGCATTTTAAATAAGATAAAATAACATAAAATAAGATGCATAGTAAAAAGAAAACAGCCATTATCTATGTCAATATATGGTCACCGTGGTTTTACCACGACATGTTTCTGGATCAGCATCATTTTTCTGACATTCCTAACCCTAAACCTAACCCTACCCATAATTTATCCCAACAATCTGAGTGAAATTATATTTAAAAAACAGATGTAGAAGCACCTAACCCTGGTTGTAAGCATAAACTTGAAAACATAAACTGTAAACTTGTCCCTCAAATCTGATTGGTTGTTTGGAATGTTGTTCCAGGATCAACAAAGATGTTGATCCATGATCATGCTGTACTTCACATTCACCATGGCGGCTAGCATCAACATCAAAGCCATAATCCAATTTCAATGTTTCAATGTCTGACAGTATCAGACTTGTTTGTTCAGCACATCCCACAGATGCTCGATTGGATTGAGATCTGGGGAATTTGAAGGCCAGGTCAACACCTCAAACTCCTTTTTGTGCTCCTCAAACCATTCCTGAACCATTTTTGCTTTATGGCAGGAGCATTATCCTACTGAAAGAGGCACAGCCACCAGGGAATACCGTTTCCATGAAAGGGTGTACATGGTCTGCAACAATGCTTAGGTAGGTGGTACGTGTCAAAGTAACATCCACATGGATGGCAGGACCCAAGGTTTCCCAGCAGAACATTTCCCAAAGAATCACACTGCCTCCGCTGGCTTGCCTTCTTCCCATAGTGCATCCTGGTGCCATGTGTTCCCCAGGTAAGCGACGCACACGCACCCAGCCATCCACGTGATGTAAAAGAAAACCGTGATTCATCAGACCAGGCCGCCCATGACCCTGTCGCCGGTTCACCACTGTTCCTTTCTTGGAGCACTTTTGATAGATCCTGACCACTGCAGACCGGGAACACCCCACAAGAGCTGCAGTTTTGGAGATCTAGCCATCACAGTTTGTCCCTTGTCAAACTCGCTCAAATCCTTACACTTGCCCATTTTTCCTGCTTCTAACACATCAACTTTGAGGACAAAATGTTCACTTGCTGCCTAATATATCCCACCCACTAACAGGAGCCGTGATGAAGAGATAATCAATGTTATTCACTTCACCTGTCAGTGGTCATAATATTATGCCTGATCGGTGGATTTAGTATCAGTATTTCTCAATATTGAATTAAACGTTCAACAACCACTGAATTCCATTGAATAGCAATAGAAATAGTAATGAAATTACTGAACATGTTCAGGTTCAGGTTATTAGTGGCAATCTAACTGCTCCTTCTATCACAGGTGATGATTCAGATCCACTTCCCAGAATGAACGTCAAGGACTTTTTCCACTCCTTGGAAACAGGTGGGAGGTGCTGTGAAAACAACACAATTGTTCTGTTTTGAGGGAAGTTTGTATTCTCCCTGGTTTATGTGTCTATGCTGTGGGGTTGTGGATTATTATGGTTTCTTGTTAGTTTCTGTGTGGTTGTCTGTGTTCTGTGGGCCATCTGTGGGTTGCGTGATTGCATTTGAGGATGGTTGTTCTGTTAGCGGAGTTAAACAGGCACAGTCACGAGCTCTCCCTGACGCCACGGGCACAAGTGTCTCTGTCTCACTGAGTTTACACATACACGCACACACACACATTATACAATACCTTGGTAAGAAATTGGTCAAACATTTATACAAACACATTGTACACAAACGCTCACACACTTCGAAACGCTTATGACTGCCAGATGGGGGTAAAGACCCTTACTCCAGAAAAGGCCCCAATATACTCACAACAAAGTTATTTTTCATTCTTCGCTTGGGGGTAATAAGACATTATCTTTGCAGTGATATAGCAAATATCCCAGTGCTATCTACACTGCTGAGAGTGGCATTTAAATAAATATATAAATATTTGTTATTGAAATGAAAGTGTGCAGCACAACAAAAATGACAGCAGTGAGAAAACAGCAGTTTAGAAAGCATCTGATCATAGCGATGTGGATGTTTGCATCAGCTCTGCAATTTGGCACTTCATTCATGTCATGTTAATTTACTGGACTTTATACAACAGATTTCTTTAAAGCAAGCAGCTTTACAGTATTAACTCTTTCTCCACCAGCGTTTTTTTTTTTTTTTTTGTTTGTTTGTTTTAAGTTGCCAGCGACTGCCAGCATTTTTTGTTAATTTTCACAAAGTTTTCATGACCCCCAGAATATTTTTTGTATGTATATCTGAACATGCAATGTATAAAATGAAAGAACAGACCCTCTGCTGTTTTTTTCTAGCTTCATGCATTCTTTTTTATCAACACTTGGATGTGGGTACGTTTCATAAAGCAACATTTTGAACAAAAAGCTGAGAAAATACATTTTTGTCAAAGACTACATCCAGATGGGATTCAGAACGATGATCAAAACACAGATGGAGTAGATCGAGTCCATCAACACCCCCAAAGCTTCACAGTCCTATAGTTCGTCCTGGGTCGACATTTTATTCGGTAACATTAGGCAGTTTTGATTTATATGATGTTTAATGTTGATGATCACATTATTTTACATACATATATCGCTTGTTTCTGCTTTTTCTTCCTGTGTTTTGATCAGGAGATTCTGTACTCTTTCAGGAGATGTGTAATAGTGCGCACCCCTGCCGTATAACAGTGAAAACGCAGAAATCCCAAAAAATCTGTCAATAGCGGGGAAGCGGGTTCTCACAAATAAAGGAAATTTCTGTCAATGGCGGGGAAAGATTTATACAGTGTCAGTGTCACTTTCAATTGGAATTACAACTTCATTTTCTTCTGTAAAGCATCTCTCCTGTGTGTTTATGTTTTTACTCTTGTCTGATCTTGAAGGACTGAACAGAAGAATAAACCAGAGAAAATGTCAAATTTTCAAAGTTCACTTCGGCAAGCTGCTTCAAATTCCTGGAACAAACTCCAGACACACTTCGTTTGGCCTGATTTTTTTCAAAATTATGTCAGGCCAGTTCATTCTTCGTTTTCACTTGAAGTATATCAGGGCCTTAAGGTGAAGTTATTGTGGCCTCTTCCACTCAAAATGGAGATCAAATGTTTTTTTGAGCTTTGAAAATGCTTGAACTGCATCACTATAACTAAGCATCCAGACTGGCAGGATCTGCAGAGATTGTTTGTGTGAACGATCCCAAAGCTGCCAGAATCCCACGTTTGATAAATGCAGCCCAACCAACACCCAAGCTCTATTTATTACCTGAATGTGATGACCGTAGTAAAAACCTTTGCACACTGTCCAAAACTTCATTTTTATTTGTAATATGTGGCTGTCCAATGCTTTAATACCCTTTTATGGTTCTGGATTTATTTTATTTTAGAAGAGTGGGCATCTATTTAAAAGCATTTTTGTTTTTATCTATATCATTCCCATTTGTGAAAGCACAAACAACAGTGAATTATTACTCTCTAAAATCCATCAGTCACATAAGACTTGCACTTGTTAGCATAAACACAAACTACACACTAATACTGCCTTATCCTTAGAAACTGGAACTGAAGTTTTCCGACATCATCTTAAAAGTCATGTTCTTTTCCCTGATGGAGGAGTGAGCATAATGAGGAATGAGTCTGATGGATGAAGAGCATAATGAGGAACAGAGTGTAAACAGTACAGCATGATGTTAAAAAGAAGGGGAAAACGGAAAGAGATCAAACAGCCTGTGTAATTCAACTTTGATGTCTTTGTCTCTTGCTCAATCTTGTAGTGGTTGGGGTTTATTAGAATATTCCACAATGAGGTCTAGGCTCCACAGTCTGCCAAAGTCTCAGCATGCCTGCAAGTCTTATCTATGCACCATGGAAGTCCAAAATTGGATTATTAGATCAATACTTTCAAATGCTGTTAGTGGTAATAGGAGTCACTCAACATTTCACATTCTCACATAAACACTATAGCTTGGAAAGACTAGTGCAGTTTGGTGTAAGCTGGAATGCTACAGTTTTTTTAATTATCTGGTGAAAGCATATCTAGATATGTCTACAAGACAATGAGTAGCTCCGGGTATAAGTTTATGAGATGTATAGCATTGGTGTGTCTTACAGAGCTGGCCATTTGCACAGTCCGAACTGAGACAGGTTGTAATGTATGATGATAGACTCAATTAAATGTAGGCTTTTAAGAAAATTACAACTTGGTGAGACCAAAACTATGCCTTGTATTCTCACATGAATTGGCAGGTAGGAAAGAGGCATGGACGGCAGGTCAAGTACAAAGATTGTGGATGAAGGATTTTCTCATATTACAAGATGATAAGGGCCTGGAGGAGAATCTGTGTAATGGCATTGGGCATCCTTATGGTAGGCCCTGACCATAAGGTTCTTGTAATATGATTCACAAAGGAGAGCCTTAGGTCATCTAGAATAACACCTATGCTGTAACACACCTCAAGAATCAACTATACATCCGCAACTATACATACAATCAACTAACCATCTGCTGTGATTGAGAATTTATGAGTAAGTCTCTTGGGGGTGGAAAAGGAGCTTGAGGTGATGATACATCCAGTTGAATATGTTCAAGAGTTATGTAGAGAACCTAAGTGATAACAGATGAAGAACCAGAAGGTGAAAATTTAATTTAGAGTTTAGGGTCATGAGAGATAAGACAAGTATGCTTTTGGACTGAGGAGAGAAGTCTTAGTAATGTGGGGATGCCCAAACCTGCTCCTGGATTCCTGAAAGTTTCTGGTGCATCTAGAGACCTTGATTGGTCCAGGTGTGTTTAGTTGGGTTCATAACTAAACTCTGCAGGATAGTGGCTCTCCAGGAGCAGGATTGGACCCCACTGTAAGCATGAATGACAAGACTTAGCTTGATGGGTCAAATTTGATTGGTTTGATTCATTGTGAAGCCAGGTGGATGCACAGATCCTGGTATATTTTAGTCCAAAAAGACTCCTGCGACCCTATAGGACAAGCGGCTTGGAAAATGGATGGACAAATGGTTTCTAAAGATGATGATACATGGGGCAATTGTTTTGCAATGTTGCCGTCAATGGGCAACCAGGTGAGACACAGTCCGATCTAAAGTCCAAAACAATGCTGTTTGCTGGGCTCAATGCGCTGGTTTTACGTGTGTAGCCTGCATATGATGGTGTTTTGACTGGCTTGTGAAGAGCTTATAAAATGTGTAAAGGAATCAAAACAGCAGCAGGAATCCCTCCGTCACACATACTAACACAGATCTGCTGCGAGGAGACACGGTTCTGACGCCTGTACCGAACTGTGATGGGCAACATCACGACTATGATAAGAAAAGGTATGCTTTGAGCATTCTGTACTTTTTAGGGTCACATCTTGTGACATCATGTCCCATTTCTGGTTTGCTTACGTCTTTGGTCCATGTTCATTCGAACCGCAGCAGAATTCGTTTGGAAGTGGACCAAGATCCATCTTTTTTTCCAGCGTCTTGGTCCACTTGTTTAGTGTGCACAAGGGTTTGGATGGTAGCGTTATTTAAATGAACCACACTAACAGAGCAATTGCTTCAGGGTTCATTTTAATCCAACCATTTAAGGCTCTCCAGGAGCGATGTAATAATGAGCAAGTTGAAAGCATAATTTGACAAGGGTTGAAGCCTTAGATTGATAGTTAAAATTTGATTGGTTTGATTCATTGCGAAGCCAGGTGGATGCAAAGAGCCTGAATGTTTTAGTCCAAAAAAGTCTCTATTGGTCTTATGGCCCAAGATTCTGGGAGAGGCTCCAGCATCCTGCGACCCTATAGGACAAGCGGTTTGGCAAATGGATGGACGAATGGTCTCTAAAGGTGGTGATACACGGGGCAACTTTTTGAGCAAAGTTGCAGGGCAATGTTGCCGTCAATGGGCAACCAGGTGAGACACAGTCCGATCTAAAGTATCAAGATAGAATTTGTTGCCCATTCTCAATGGGGAAGTAGCCAAAAAACATTGCTTAAAAATGTTGCCTTGTGTATCATCACATTACGTTAGCAGCGGAGAGGGTGACAGAACCAAAAATGCATCAGGAATATGACAATTTTGTTTTGATTTGGGTCATGTTATCCTGCTCAGAAACCATGGATGCTGAAGGTAGAGAAGAGATGGTTGAATGGAAGAATGGTGACATTGCTGACTGGATGCCTTAGCATTTGATCTCTGAGAGGTGTGAATAATGATCAAAACTTCAGAATAAGTGGAAAATCATATGGTTATTCAATAGTTTTCAGATTTGTTAAAAGCTATTTCTTAGTTTTGTAAACACCTACTTTTTAACCTAGAGTGTGTGTAAACATGAAAACGCAATGCACATTACTCTGAGGAATGTGTATGTAACATTGGTACTCAGCGGACACATGGTGCATGAGTCCACGAGACAGACAGTTTAGTCTCCATGATGATCAAAGCCAGGAAAAGGGTGGAAACATGAGGGTGCAGAAGGAGACACACTCTTTGACTAAATGTAAACCACAAGTGAGTCAATGGCATTCTTTATAACACACAAGATGAAGGAAAGAAAAAGAAACAAAACAGGATGAAGGACACAAAACATCAAACTTACTGTACACTCATTTGAAAAAAGGGCTGGGTTGCTCACTCTTCTGTAATTAGGCCTTTCATATTGGTTTTGGTTGAATTAAAAACAACTATTGCAACTTTGGCGCAAAACGTTTTTTATACGTCTCTTCAGCTTGTGGTGAGGGATGAAAGGAGAATCTCCAGACCAAGTTCTCCTGAAAAGTCCGACATAAAGCAAAGGATGCAGGGAGGGGAGCCTTTCAGCCCTTTGTCTCTTGTGTCTCCTGACTCTTGAATCAATCAGATACATTCTCTATTCTTTTGCCCATTATCTATTCTTCATGGCATGTCTCTTTGTCCCAACTGACTCACCACAAGTCCACATTCTTTAAGGTAATGGTAATGTTGGGCAAAGATATTTTTTTTGCTTCAAGGCAAAAGTAATGTTTGTTCATATGTTAAAGCCCATTCAGACTCTTCCTTATACCTCTCTTCCACCATAATGGCTCACATTCTTGAGCCAAAGCCTATTCTTTGCCAGTTCTAGCCAGGCAAGATCATCGCAAACCGGCTGCTTGTTTCCACAGACTTGAGAAACGAACAATGATGTAACGGTGCTATGTGTTTTGTTTACCTAGAGAGTGTAAAAAACATTGCACATCCTGTTTTTTCTCAAGCATTTGTTTTACTTTCACAGTACCAGGAGTGATTCCAGTGTACCGGTGGCTCTCATAATGCCGGTACTCTCTTCTGTCCCTTGATGGAGTGATATTGAAAGTAAAACCTCTGATTCACTCACGATCTCACGAGGTGGGTATCTCACGCACAGTTATATATATTTAGACATATATATTATATATTGAGACAGCTATAGACAACATCAACACTCCCCAGCTTCGTTTGAGACTAGAATGTTTTTAGGGCCAGATTTTCGTGACCCCGAACCCCCCATCATGCGGTGGAAATGAGCGTAACGCTTCTACAACTGGAACCCACATGCAAACCATGTTGATGGAAAAGCGCTACCTGTGTCTTTGTGTGTTGTCAGGCAAACAGTTGAGCTTGCATTTTTTGCTTTAATCTCATTTCATTTGTCAATAGTGCCAAAGCTTCTCCTGAGAGAGAGTATGGTATGACAATCACATTCAAGTATTTCACCAAGTGAAAATCTGTTGACAGTAGTTCAGACCAGGGGACTGCAAGGCATTAGCTGTGGTTCCGTGGTTTCTCCCTCAAAGTAAAGCTCCAGGGCAGTTTTCTGAGTTCAATCACAACTTGTGTGCCACTTCCAAGGGTACGTTTGAAATGACAATGATACACTGACATCAGGACCTGATGTTTTCCTTGAAAAATGAAGCAGAAAAAATAATAATGATACAATAGGACAGCACCCACTGATTTTCTAGGAACACTAGTTTTTCTTTGGGCTAATGGGTCCTTTTTTCTGGTCTATTTTCATCCTCCAGACATCCTGTCTTCCTAATGAGGAATGATCGTCATGTCTTCAAAGAACCTTATGATGTATAATTAATAACAGAAATCAGTAATTTGACAGAGCACCCAATAGTTTAGGAAGCTGTCATAGCCCCCCAGATAACTTTGGGCACTTGAATTACAATGAAAAAATGTACTTATCTTAAGTAACCCTTTCCACTCAAATTGGAATTATACAGAATAGTTAACCCTCAACCATCCCTCGGGTCATTTTGAAAAAAAAACTTGAGTGGTCCAAGACCTTAGGACTTTTGTCACACTTGAATCACGAATACACACAAAAATGATTGACTGGATCTGAGGAGTTTATTTGGCTTAAATAAAAAAAAAAAAGGAATGAATCAGACCCTCTCGGGTCAATTCGACCCCCTTAGGAATGCTTCATTATACATAGGAAAAACTTACAAAAATGCTCAAAATTAAAACTAAACTTTACCAAAAAATTATTTTATAATGTCTATGTGTGAATCTGAATGCATATTGAAGAGATAAACTCAAAAACTGACTTTAGGACCCAACGGAACAGCTCATTCGCTCCATATAGAGCTATAAGAAAATCTTATAGCTCTTTATAGTGGCAAGAGTAATGAAATATCATGTTATATTATTTCTTTTTGCACAAGAGGTTGGCAAAGACACCCAATGTGAGATATGCTGAGTATAATTTTAGGGCTTCGGGTCATTTTGACCCACAAGGGACTGATTTATTACAGAGTGCGAGAAACGGATGAGGGCTAAGAAGGGGTGAAGGGGTGAGTACTTTCCATTAGTTTGTTCCATGGGTATGTGGAAAGAAAACAATACAGTAGACAATGCACACTTGCTGTATGCATAAGCTATGTTCACACTGTCAGTCCAAATCTGATTATTTGTGCATCCGATTGGAATCTGATCTAAAATTATTGACTGTCCACATTGCGTATCGCAACGGTTCAGATCTGATTTGTGTGTCCATGCAGCACTTTCGTTTTCCGGAATATCTGCATTGGTATCTATGACAATGACATTGCATAGGTATGAGCCAAATACAACAACAACATCAGCAACATTTTTGCAATACAGATGTTGCTTTTTTTTACAACATGACAATGTATAGCCACAGTTGGACTACTGTGTCTTATGAGGCAGTGGCAGAAATGAAGCAGGCTGGTATGAGCGGCTTTATTCCGTGCTGTCTCTCAATTGTATTGTCATTTTCTCTTCGACCGGCACTTTGCAACAACACAGCCTTTCAAACCACATATAAGTGTAGCTTTTAATGTGATTTTTTTGCCGTTCACATTTGCCAAATATGATCAGATTCCAATTGGACATGCACAAAAATCGACAGTCTGAACCAGGCTATAGACCATTTGCAAAAATAATTGGGAAGGGGCTTTATTTGCTGCCATTACATGCCTCTATAAACTTTGCCAGCTTTGTTTACCTCTTGGAACTTGGGATAGGGAACAGGGATGGAAAGTTCTGCTGCTATTTTTAGTCCAACATTCCTCTGTTTGTTCTCTTGTCATTATCAGGATCATTAGACACCAGAATCGCCTCTTTACAGACATGTGCAAGTCTTCCACTTCATACAAATAATGACCTCCTCTGCATATGGACATGTGCATGAACGCCAGTGCGTGGACGTAAGGTTTGCATTGGACAATACAAAGTGTGTGGACATCAAAGCCATGGGCAGATTTCCTCATTCCCTAGAGTATGCCGTAGAAGGCTGCCAGTGTCATGTTGCTGCTCTCTATGTGGGTGGTCTTCGCTTCATTCCTCTGTGAGCATTCATTGTATCCGTTGCATGAAATGAGACACTCATTGTCATTCATCTGCGGGATTTGAATTGGATGGTGAGTGATGCAGGTACATCTTTGCAAGGCCACTTTCACATTGTCCAATATGGATGTGCAAGTAGGACTGAAGGTGCGTTTTTAAAAGAGTAGATAATTGTAAAGGATTCCATGGACATGCTTCGAATTGAAAAGGATGAAGGTCTTGACAAATGTACAGCAGGTGCGCAGTGAGATCCTGAAAACTGTAATCTCTCCTGAGTTGAAACCTCCTCTTGAAAAGGGAATTGTCCTTCTTAGTTTGAGTTGCTCAAAGGGAATGTGGATCATCCATGCTAATTTCCGATGCCTGTGACCCCATCAGTGTTTGATATTGGAGAGTTGGATAATCGAGAGAGCTTTGAACAACTTGGCCAAAAATAGAAGTAACTTATCTGGTTTGTCCAATGAGGTCCTACTTCTTGCTTTGGGCAGAGTTGATGTGTAAGATAACTGGAGGACAAAGGTGGAAAAAGGTGAATGAAAGACATTCACAGATGTGGCCAAAAGAGCCCTTATCTTCCACCATTCAGCTGGACTACCAGAATAATTACTTTCATCAAAGTGGATCCCTGACCGTGACACTGTCCCGAGATGCGTACCGTGATTTTGAACACAGTAAACATCCTTGTTGATCTTGGAGCAGCACAACTCATTTCATCCTACTACATAAAATACATCAGTAATACCCAGTGTGTGATTTGCCGGTCTGGTTTTTATATCACTGCCTGTACTATATTATTTATCATCAACCACATTCCTTGTTTTGTCAGAAAGCACTGTTTATAGTTTTATAGTTTTTTTTGCTCAAAACTCACTTTGAGTGATTGCAATGACTTCCTATTGCGACTTAATGTGGATTATCCCTCTGGTGCTCTTCACGTGTCGTGTGTTGAATTATTTCAATTAAATTAATGTACTATATTTTAGTTCGATAATGTTTTTTAATTAATATTTTGTATTTTTTTAGGAGTTAATGGTACTAAATTTTATTTATGCTGTCTTTATAATCCATTTATTAACTTATTGAGCATAGACCTGAAAATGAAATTCCCAACTTAAACTGTCGTAAATCTTGAATGCTTTCGAGCACAGACTTAAGTTTGATCTCTTTTCAAAGACGACACAATTGGTAGATTATTGTAAGTGCTTAAAGGGTTAGTTAAATGGGTACTTCGGCGCTGAGAAGAGGAATGTGTATTTAAACTGGGTCATTTATGTAATAGAAATGTGAAATAATTTTTTAATTTGATGCCTTCTAGACTGAGAAAAGCCAGAAAATGTATTTTTGGCTCATGTGGATGAAAGACAACAACTCCCAGAATGCACTTGCTTCGCTGCCCTACGAGGCCACTCCCAAAGCCACGGCTCCTGGTTCACTGGATCACTTGCCCACTGCGGCACCACCCCTACCGTTGTTTTAAATTTCATAATACAATCATTCTGAGTTATGTCAGAGCTACACCAGCTTATCATTGGCCGTTGCTATTCACGTGAGCATGACACATGCATGTGATGACGACGCAGGAGCTGGCCAAAGGAAACTGCATTGGAGACTGACACAGCAGAGAAGAAATTGTACTATTTAAAATTTTTATATGAAATATATTTTAAAAAACACGTTTTACTCTGAAAAAAAAAAAAAAAAAAAAATCAAAGCCATATATCTAAACAAGTCACGTCCCAAATTTGAGCTTGATATCTCCAAAAAATGAGCATTCGGTAAGATTTGGTTTTGGCACAGTACCAAACGTTTCCACTAGATGAAATTCACATTCCTCATTTTTGACCGCAAGGAGTTCAAGTGTGACTATTTTTTTCTGAACCATTTAACCTTTTCGAAAGACTGTCCATGATTTTTGTGTGTGTGTGTGTGTTCACATAGCAAGTGCCAAAACCTTTGCCAAGTTTCGTACAATTCCAATGTACGATGAAGTAAAAGATTCTGGAAAAAAATAAAATAAACGTACAAGCACCAGAGGGTTATGTATTTGTAGCTTTTTGCAATAAGTGCTACACCAGTTTGGTATTTCTCATGTAAGCATCCTTTCTTATAAAAATAAGTCAAGTCACCTTTGTGTTACATGACCCGCCCTTAAATAGACAGCCACAAGAACTCAGGTTGGTTTACATAGGAGTCACCAAGATTTATTTACGGCTCACACACACACAGAAGTAAATCACACACAAGTGAACACTTTACTCACACAGATTATCCAAGCAGAAGATGAGCATTTAAACCACATAAAGGCAAGATCAAATCAAACAAAATCAATCACAAAAGGAACCCATATAATGAATTCATTATGAAAAACAAACCTTGTGAATCACACAGTTAAACAAAACTAAATGCAAAAATAGCTCTAACCTCATAATGCAGTAATAAACAGTGGAGGAACAAACAATATACCAAAAATTAAATTAAATAAATAAACTAATATGCCCCAAAGGCCTTTAACATTTCTTTCTGCCCCATTACTAGCTCAAGCGTTTTGTATTTAGCTGTGAAAATTCATAAAAGTTGTGTTTGGAAAAATCCTAGGTTTTTTTGTTGTTGAGAGAGCCAGAGTGATAACTTTTGGCTTGATCTAAAAAAAAAAAAAAAAGGTATCCAAACCACCTTCCGTTTTCAACTTACGAAGAAAGTGTAATGCTTAAGCTTTTATGTCCGACATCATACGTCGTGCCAGTTACGCTTTTTCCATAAGTTGAATACGGAAGGCGGTCCGGCGGAAGCTAGATATTTTTCTTTATAAAGTTTTAAGATGGATATTTTTCTTACACAAACGCATGGATTCGCTTCAGAAGGCCTTTATTAACCCACCCGGAGCCGTGTGGAGCACTTTTATAATGGATGGACGCACTTTTTTGGTCTTCAAATTTTGGGCTGCTATTCATTGCCATTATAAAGCTTGGAAGAGCCTGGACATTTATTAATATAACTCTGATTGTGTTCGTCTGAAAGAGGAATGGCATATACACCTAGGATGGCTTGAGGGTGAGTAAATCATGGGGTCATTTTCATTTTTGGGTGAACTAACCACCAAAGAAAGCAGCTTATGTGATCATGAAAATGCATAAGCAGCATTCTTACATGTTTTCGAAGAGTGCGCATGTTGAAAATGTTCTGATAAAAGTGGTCTGTTTCTGTCCTTTCTCATTCTCTATCGCATCAAGTACTACCCCCTATAGATGACATTAGCATTTCAGAAAATGAAAGCCTTCCTCTCCCTACACCACAGCTTCATTCTGAAGAGACCGTTAAGTGGTTGTTTATCTGAGCAACGATGCAATCAGAAGGCCGGTTTCTCCAAACCTCAGTAGTTCCAACTCCTCCTCTCTCAAGTCGTATCTTTTCCATTCTCCCCTACCCTTTCCCTTTCACAGCCTCTTTCCCCACCCACCTCTCTTGATCATTATCCAAAGCCTCCGTGTGACCATTCTTGACCTGGGCTCTCTTCTGATGTGGTTGACGTGATCCTGAAGTCTAAAGTTTAATGAGTAGATTTCCATGATTAGGCCTCTAAAAATAAAGCTGTCATCCCCTCACCTAAAGACCCCTCGGGGGCCCACTATAAGTATGTACATGTGTATTAGCACATTTATTCAATAGGAAAGTGTGTGCAGTTGTGGAGAAAAACAACATGCTAATAATTTAGGCTGTTAAGTTGTGGTCTGATTCATGAAATTCCACCAGTCAAAAACAAAGTAAACAACCTTACACATGTGGCTACAATACTGAGTGAAGAGACTCAGGACCTGTCCTCACCTTGCCATGCAGATATACACTGTCAAAAATTGAATATTTATTTTACACTTTATAGCATTAAGTGTCCGACAGTAAGGCTCCTATTTATCTTTAAGCCACTGCATGCAACACTGCACAGTCGGTTGAAGTTTAGTTTTGCGATCTCTTTGTTGTTTGAAGTTGCTGATGGCTTCATTACACTCGGTTAACTCCTTGAGCAAATTACCATTTGCATGGCTACACTTTATTCAACAAGTCTCTGTTTTGTATATGTTTCCTGACTCATATCGCTCCAGGAAACTGTTAACATGGGCTTGGTCCTCTCTAAAAACAACACCTCCTCTTTTCTCCACAGTTCCACAAAGAAGAAGCGCCTTGTTTTTCAAGTGGTGGTTTTCTGAAGCCGCAGCATTTGATGTGGGCTTCCCTTAATCGCACAACACGCTCTCTAAACATGAAATGCATTAATTTTCTCCCAGACATTTTCCTGTCGCTGCTTTTGAACATTGTTGTGCAGTCTTAATATAGCACGAGGGACAAGACAATAAGGGAGACTCAAATGAAGTTATTATTTTTGATTGGGTGCATCTACCACTTAGTACTACAAAGGGACAGTGAACCTCTAATCCGAGATGGGACGCGAGCACTTTGTAGTCTTAATATCTTTCTTCCTTTCTGTCCACATCACTGGTTTATGGCTGCTGCGTTAGTATTAAACTAGGGCCTTGGAAAGAAGCCTACCATTAAGACAGAAATGTTGTGCTCTTTGAGGTCTGGACTTTTAATTACAAGCTGGGCCCGGATGGAGTCTCTGTCGTCGGACTGAATAGAGGGCTTGCACAACATCGTTTGGCAACCTGGTGCCAGTGTTAGAGCGGGAAACCAGCCCTATGGGTGGACAACAGACAAGGATGTCTTTTACGAGTCTTCCCCAGGAGATCAATGCAAATACAAATCTCAAAGATTTAGATCTCTATTACACTTGGTAATTTGGGGGTTGTCATTAAAGGATTACTGCGCATAAAATGAAGATTCTGTCATCGTTTACTCACCCTTTGTTGTTCCAAACCCATATTACGTTCTTTCTTCCGTGGAACACAAGACAAGATGATGTCTAGAGTGATCCTGCATACTCTGAATGCGGAAAGAAGTCCATACAAGTTGTGTATTTTATAAAAATAAAAAAAAAGTACCTTTCTTTTTTACTCTCTAGCTTGAAATTGTTCAACCAGCCAATTATAGATCATTCTTCATCCCAACCCCAGCTTGTCTCCTTTCCAGAAACTTCTTTGGGGACTCGGTTTTAGATTTTAATTTGTTTTGTTTTTGGGGGAACTCTTTAGCCGTACCCTGGATCCTTTGATGTTGTTGCCTGGGTGCTACTGGACAAAAGAGTCTCCCATCAGCTGGACTTAAGGGCAGGGGGAGCTGGTTGAGAGACAAGAGAGGACACACTGCGAAATAAAGAATCAAAGCAATACCAACAGGCCTTGGGGGGGCGGAGAACTCCATGTGAGACTAAACTATGTGTCCCATCTTAAATCTGACAAGAGGCTCAAATGATGCCTTTGTTATTTTATGCTCTTTGTTTGCTGCTTGCTTTTGTATGCAAGTGGGAGCGAGTTGTGTTTATATATGAAGGCGTAATATACACAAATGCATTCCTACACAAAAGCAGGTGATATGAAAGCGCCGCAGCTGGCGATTTGAGAGGCGCTGGCCTCCTTTCATGTCTCAGTGCTGTTCTTTGGTACAATGTTTATGACCTCTCCCACAGTAGCAGGGTGCATGCCCCTTTATTGGGTGGCTTTATGTTCATGCCCTGTGCCCCCAGGAAACAGAGCCACTTATGCCACAGCACCCTCTCACAGACCCATCACAGGCCCGCACCCCTCCTGCCTGGGGAGGTAGATTTAGGAAGCTGTCATTTAGCGGAGCTGGCATGAGACTTACTTTAGTGACAACCTCATTAAACCTGGAGCCATTTCCATAGAGGTCAGTTTATAGTTGTAGTTACTCGGTGTTGAATGGTAATTAAAGTCATCAGCAAAGTGCAAATAGGACTTCAAAGCAAGATACAGATAATAGTTAACCCTTTCATGCATGAATTATGACAACCTCAGTTAGTATTTTTTTTTTTTTCCTATGGGTTTTTATTGCTATTAAGGCATGAAAAAAACAAGATTTGAAATGTATATTTTTTATACATATTTTTTCAAAGAAATTTTCATATGTCCACTTGAGTGGACTCATGCATTAACTTAAGAGACTGTATTAAACATAATACAGTAATAACATCAATATTGTGTATTTAACAAACCAATGAATAAAATGATATAAAACCATGTGAAAACTATATATATATATATATATATATATATATATATATATGCAATGCAATTGAGTTTGTTCCTGTGAAGCTGAACTTCCTGTGTATTTTATATTAGAACATGAGGACGGGATTCCATCAAAGATCTCTACAACCGGTGAAGGTACAACTCTATGGAAGCCCAACTCAGACTATGTAGAAAACGCTCACACTCCCTCCAGTCTATCAGAGTATTGATTTACCCTTATTAGCTAATAATTCTGATTATGTTCAAGATGGACACATTTCTACCATACTCCTCTGAGAAAACCTATTGATGTTTTCAGACTGTGAAAAACCAAAAAACCAAAATAGTTTTTAATGTAATCTGAAATGAGCAGCGTTGGGGAAACACATTACAAGTAACATGCATAACATAATCAGATTACGTTTTGATGTAACAAGTAATTCATAAGTAATGTGCATTATGTAATCAGATTACTTTTTTGATGTAATGGGTAAAGTAATGCATTACAAGTAATGTGCATAATGTAATCAGATTACTTTTTGATGTAACAAGTAACGATAGGTAATGTGCATAATGTAATCAGATTACTTTTTGATGTAACAAGTAACGCATAGGTAATGTGCATTACATAATCAGATTACGTTTTGATGTAACAAGTAATTCATAAGTAATGTGCATTATGTAATCAGATTACTTTTTGATGTAAGGAGTAAAGTAACATGCATAATGTAATCAGATTACTTTTTGATGTAATGCATTACAAGTAACGTACATTACATAATCAATTTGATGTAAATGGAAATTACATTCTAAAAACACAAATACATTTATTTATAACCAAAAAGTTACTGCAGATGGAGTTTTCAAAAACAACAGTCACAGTAATAGTATAAATTGTAGATTAAATATGGCTAGTGATGCATGATGTATAATTTAGTGGGCAGATAAATTAATCATAATGTCTTCCCAATCTAAAATGGATACTTGGAATATCTCCTTGGTTAGAAGGAATGGATGTATATTCTGGGGAAACTTGACATACAATGGCTTGCCACTTTGTGGCAGTGTATAGGATGATGCACAAGGGTCCATAGTAGAGGTTCATGTGAAATTATGCCATAAAAACCCATGCATATGCAATAAAATGCTTTTTTAATAGCTGTCCACTGTAGTGACCTCAATGCATGAACATTCTTTAGAATTTTCGCTTGTACCCAACAACAGATATAATATTGACAAAATCCACATTAAAACATCTCTGCAAACTACATAGAGGTAAGCTTAGAAAAAACTTCCCTTTATATGAACACCCCACTACCCCCTCCAAACTACAGCCAACTCACATTGTCTTCTGAGGTGTGCATCCAATTGCGTTTACATAAAAATGACTAATCATTTGGCACTTTAGCAGTACACAAACCTATACCACTCACAGTGCTTTTACAGATTTATGGTGCAATAAAGATCCTTTAAAAGTGGAAAAGTCTGCTAATGCTGTTAGATTAAAAAGGCATGTGGATTGCCAGGTAATTTTCCACAGTAATTAGTAGATCAAAGTATGACGTTCCTCTTCTCTGCAGTCCTCTAATTGTGTGCTAGTATACATTCTCTGTTTCTCCACATTCTGAAGAGTCAACTATCTTGTCCACTAGGCATGGGCAGCAAATAGAGGTAGTACACAAGTGCAAAGAGTAAACAGTCACAAGATGTTAACAGCTGACCAAATTCCAATCAGAATATTTGCCTGCATGGCCACAATAAAGCCCAAAGCATACTTCAGTTTTTATATGTACGCGAGGATACACCTGATGCAAATTTCGTCACCAGAATAGTATGCACGTATACTGTATGTATGCCGCCCTATTTTTGTAACCACACATGCGCATTCAGTTTGTTTTGCACCAATCAGTAGTTGGCAGCACTGGCCCGGCCCAAAACAATTCTGCTTACCTCATTTCATAAAGAATAGTTCATCCAAAATTCTCAATTTTGTCGTTGTAAATACACTATTTTCTTTTAAACCATAAATAACACAAAAGGAGATAGGCAGAAGGTTACACTAAGAAAAGTCTGTAACAATAGGGTCCAACGTACTGTTAATATGAATACATTTTCCGTATTGACTTTTCACACCTTAATTTCGATTTACGCATTGCATTGTGTTGTTTTATTGGCTTAAATGTGGTTTGACACTGAGACACTATGAGAAGATGGTGTGATGCACTGTAGGACAAGTTCACAACACATCTTGATGAATGAAAATGAGATTCCACAACTATAGGGAAGATTGTCAATGAAGAATGCCATACATTTCAGTTCATTCCTTAAAGCGATTGTATGACCTCAGAAGACATACGTTGCATGGAGCATTTTAAATATGAGAGTGGCGAAAAAGATGTCACTATAGAACCAAGGCACACCTCTGTATTTGTGAGATTGAGAGATTATATCAAAGTGAGGGGATCGGTGTATACAGAAACCAATCTTTGTTGGTTTTTTATGATCCATTAGACTTCAAACACAATGTTTATCTATCTCTTCTTCTGTTACCACATTTTAGGTTTTCCCGTCTATGATCATGTCTTTCTCAGTATATGATCGACTTAAGTAGTTTATTCAGCTGTAGTTGGACAGGTCTTGTTTCCTTGTTAAATATCACGGATGCATAGAAAGGCAGGACTCCTTAGATGGCTTTGTTTTAACATTGTTTTAAGGGGCCTTGACTTCCTTTTGATATTATAGCAATATTTCCACAATCAGAAGAGATCGAGGAAGATGATAAAAAGCTACCAAGTCAGCATGTACTCAAATTCTTAACCTCAGAATTGTTTGTGTGTGCCATATGTTTATTCATAAAGCTAAAGACTGTAAAAACAAAAATATGCCTTGCTGACCATTACTACGGACTGCAACATATGCAACCCAATCCATTTCCCTGTTGTTTGTTTTTCCTAAGAAATACACTATATTGCCAAAAGTATTGGGACATATAGGGGTATAAAATCAATCACCTGGGCAGACGCTTCTACAAACATTTGTGAAAGAATGGGTCGCTCTCAGGAGCTCAGTGAACTCAAGTGTGGTACCGTGATAGGTTGCCACCTGTGCAATAAGTGCATTTGTGAAATTTCCTCACTACTAAATATTCGACGGTCAACTGTTAGTGGTATTATAACAAAGTGGAGGCAATTGGGAACAACAGCAACTCAGCCACGAAGTGGTAGGCCAGGTAAAATCACAGAGCGGGGTCAGCACATGCTGAGGGTTACAGTGCGCAGAAGTCTCCAACTTTCTGCAGAGTCAATAGCTACAGACCTCCAAACTTTGTGTGGCCTTCAGATTAGCTGAAGAACAGTGTGTAGAGATCTTTATGGAATGGGTTTCCATGGCCGAGCAGCTCATCCAAGCCTTACATCACCAAGTGCAATGCAGTGCTGTAAAGCATGCCGCCACTGGACTCTAGATCAGTGGAGACGTGTTCTCTGGAGTAACCAATCACGCTTCGCTGATTGCAACATGACTGCGCACCAGTGCACAAAGCGTCGGTCCATAAAGACATGGATGAGTGAGTTTGGTGTGGAGGAACTTGACTGTCCTGCACAGAGTCCTGACCTCAACCCGATAGAACACCTTTGGGATGAATTAGAGCGGAGACTGTGAGCCAGGCCTTCTCGTCCAACATCAGTGCCTGACCTCACAAATAAGCTTCTAGAAGAATGGTCAAAAATTCCCATAAACACATTCCTAAACCTTGTGGAAAGCCTTCCCAGAAGAGTTGAAGCTGTTATAGCTACAAAGGCTGGGCCAACTCCATATTAAACCCTACGGATTAAGAATGGGATGTCACTAAAGTTCATGTGCATGTAAAGGCAGGCGTCCCAAAACTTTTGGCCAAATAGTGTAATAATCAAAGATTATGCTGAACTACCTAATAAGGTCTTCTTTATGAGTCTTCACTGTGGTATCAATCACCCCTGAATTTGATGTTTTGGACAAAAAATATTTTTATTTTATTTTACTTTAGAAATGAAAAACATTCTCTTAACATTTTAATGACATAAGAGCATGAATACGGTTTAGATTGTATCAGATTGGATTAAATTGTATAATAATGTTATACATTATTTCTTCTTTCCACAAAGCACAGGGCCCGGATGCATGAAACCTCTTAAGTGGTTGTATCCCTAAGGGGGAAAAATCCCTGAGGTAAGGGATTTCTTTAAGAGCGTTGCAACAAACGTCTTAACCGTCACCCTTCCCTAAGTGTTTATACTAAGCCTTTCGCGATCGTTTCAGGCAAAACACGGCAATGGAGAAGCGGTTGCTATAGTTACGAAATCTCACACAATAAACAGAACATAATGGACTGCTGACTTTTAAACAAGTTTGATATTCACTAAACTGTACAGCTGTGCTACAATATTTGAGTTATGGAGAATATTAAATGCGGTGTGACGGACGACACAGTGCGTCCTCGAGCATTGTTTTTATGAGTCCAGCTACGACACCTGACCGAAATGTTCAAAATCCTGCCGCGCCACTCGCATCGGTTTCCATTAAATTACATTATGTACGTCCAACTCGTTGTTACTGTTTTGTACTCATGCATCAACACCTCTTTGTTCACAACTTCAGTTTGGTGATTATTCACTGAATGACGCGTTCGGTGTCCTAACCGGGTTTAAAGTAATGGAAACAAAAAAATCTAAACCAAACTGAACCACAGACAAACAGCATTTTTTTTTTTTAAAGACTCCCAAAACAGGGGAAAAACACCCAAGCCTGCCACTATAATCAGTAACTCACAAGATGAAAGCCTGCCATGAAATAAGTAATTCATGTGCACAGTGGAAGTAATGAAAAAAAATATGAAAACTTTGGTGTTGAATGTTTATTTAATTTGATTTAATCAATATACACCGATTCATGTCATACTTTCAACAGACTTAATTTAACTGATTGGTAAAAATGCACATCGGTGCTTTCTTTCTCAGTTAACATGAAATCATCCATCGCTTTTGAGTTCAGCAGATGACTTAAGAGACCCCTTCATTTTTTAAGGGCTAAATGGGCCCTTAGGGTTTTTTCTTGCAACCCATGTTTCCCTAAGGGTACACTTAACCTCATAACTAAGGGTTTTCTTAACATAAGGGCTTTCATGCAACCGGGCCCAGGTACCTTAGAATACTGCTGGTCACCCACAATCCCCATTTTCTACATATCCCTGTTTTAAGTACACATTCCCTTCTGTCAGACAGTGCAGTTTTTTTTTTTTTTTTTTACCACCAATCATAGAATATGACACTGGCTTAAGCTATGTCGGATACATTTGTAAACTGCGTTTTCATTTCAAAACACTTCTAGCGCTTTCAAGCGTTTTCCAAACGTTTCACATTCATACTGAGACACCGAATTAACCTTATTGTGCAAGCAAAAAAACTAGATTATGCAGACGGACAAGACTGTTGTTCTCGCAGGATCATGTTATTTAGCAAAATATCTCAGCATTCACTGATGTGTCCAGGTCACACTCAGTCACCATTATGTTTGCTCTAAAACACACGTTTTGCCACAGTACAGCTACTGCGAGTAAATTGCGAGAATCATCTCTGCAGGACTGTGATATGAAGAGCATATCTGTGTATTATTATTATTGTTCTCATTTTGGACTACTTGTTCAGCATAATTAAAAAAGTCAACCAGCAGATCTGGATTCTTTTAGAGCCAGCCTGGGTAATTGTTGGCATTGTAGTGTACTGGACTCTCAACAGCACAATCTGGACTGGCATGAAAGCCCCATGGTTTGATGGAGTGGCTCAGTCTCCACAGCTCAGTGCTCTGAGTTCCTGAGCCAGGGTCATAGCTCACTGGACGACAGGGGCACTGGTGTAGGGGGAAAATTTGGCCCTTTCTTTCCGAGCAGTCGGTCATACATACAGGAAATTGTACTCCCATTGATATCTGCTCAGAAGTTTCTTGCCAAACAAAGGTGAGGAAACACTAATTTCCAGGAGAGTCGAAGGGTTCACAAGATACATTACACTCATTTCCAAGGGAACCTTCAAACCACCACCATGACATGGTTGAGTAGGGCAACTACTTTTTTTTCTTTTTTTTTTTTTTGCTGTATGGACTTGTTTAAATATCCTCGTCTCCTGTGCATGCTAATGTTCAAGCACTCTGATTTGCTACCCAGATCACAGCCATTGTTCCACCTCATATTGTCTTTTAGGTTCTGGTAAAGTAAATTAATTCACTCTCATTTCTAATGTTTTGCCATCCTATTGATTTTAGTGACTATTCATGTAATGCCTTGTTTCCACAAAGCAGTGCGGTACTACAGTATCATTCAGTATATGCAATTTTTTCCGTTTTCATTGTCAGAAGTTGTGAATGGTACCCTAATTTCGAACTGTACCACTTTTTTGGGAACCCTTCCGTTGGGGTACCTAGTTCAGTAGTCCGGTACTAAAGGATGGAGCTAGACTCTGCAGAACGTTGATTGGTTGAGAGAATCGTCACAAGGGGATTGACAACACAAGAGACGGCATTTTTTAATACAGTTGAGACACAATACTGTTTTGTTCGAGAATGACATCGATCACTACTTTCCGGCATACACCACGCCTAACAAGTAAGGGTGCTGTTGGCGGTGGAAACGCAAGCCGGATCAGTGTTTCCCATCCCGAATCGTACTGAAATGTACTATACCACTTGGTGGAAAAGAGGCACAAGTGAACAGGTTAAACATTTCATGTAGCTTTCAAAATGGTAGCCTGACTTAAAGGTGCAGTGTGTAGTATTTATGAATATATATTGACAGAAATGCAATATAATATACATAACTATGTTTTCAGTGGTGTATAAAGACCTTACATAATGAACCGTTATATTTTCATTACCTTAGAATGAGCCGTTTCTATCTACACACACCGCGGGTCCCCTTACAGTGAAGCCGCCATTATGCCCTGCCATGTTTCTACGGTAGCCCTAAAGGGACAAACTGCTCTACAGAGCGCTAGCCACTCTCTGCTGTCTCAGACGATGACATCTTTGTCGTGTGTCGGCCACCGTAGCTTTTCTATGTGCTTCGAAAGGGAGGGGTGAGCAGTGGGTGGTTGCAATTCGCTACCTCACTGCTAGATGCCACTAAAATTTACACACTGCACCTTTAAGCCCAAAGTTCAGTTTTCTTATAAATGCTAGGGAATGTGCACAGTGTGCTTGACATATATTTCGTCATCAGCATAGTATTGCGCATACAACTTGACTTTTCACACTTGTGCCTCAATTATCTGGTCCACAAGGTGGTAATACTGGTCTGGACCATTATTTCACTGTCACAAAAGAAACTGAAGAGACAGAACAACATTGTCATACTAGCGGCAATAGATGCCCGTGTTGACGAGCATTTGTGTGAGGGAGTCAGAGATGCCCGCACTCTAGTTAAAAAGAGTACAAACACATTTCAAGAGTTCACGTCAAAACTGAAGTGTGGGCTTTAAGATGAACTACTTTTAAAATTACAGTAGTTTAAAATTAAAATAGTTTGGAACGCTACAGTTTCGGTTAGCTTCCACAACACTGACAGGCAGAGATAGCTGTTGGGTACCTCTCAATTTCTCAGCGGCATTCATGGATGCATGCCTGACTAACATCTGGCTGTGCGCTTGACAGCTCCCCAGACAACACCCCCCTCCCTCCCCCATTATGCCAATTCATGTCCTGCTCTCTGTCCCAGCATGTTGTGAGATGTTTTTCATAGCCAATAGCTAAAGTCTTTTTGTTTTATGTACAAAAAGGTGAACGCACAGGCGGCTCCTTTGAAGGCTTTGCAAATTTATTGCTGTTTTTCCAGCGGGCCGTTTTTTAAATTACAGCTCATTGAGATTGGATCTGCACTGGTGCTGTTTTTGGAGTGGGTTTACTTTTCATGTCTGGGAAGGAGTAGAACACTCAGATCAAGGAGGACGCTGAGTATGAGGGAGGACGGGGCCTGTACACAGAGGTTATTGCCGCATTTAACTATTTCCTTTCACATAGACTTGCCTCGTCTGGTTATATGTCCATATAATTACACTATAGCATCATTATACCTGTACGAAAAATAATTATGGGTGGGGAGTATAACTACAATAATTTATCACAGTATGAGTAATCATATATTACTGTAATTATCATAATATAGTTATCGCTTGAAATTCAAATAAATTTAACTGTTGGATAGTCTAATGAAATACCTAAATGCACTTCATCTCATTATATATATATATATATATATATATATATATATATATATTATATATATATATATATATATATATATATATATATATATATATATATATATATATATACACACACACAGTCAAACCCAAATTTATTCAGACACCTTCAACATTTTCCCACATTATCACAGTTTATTCGCTAGTTTATAAAATGGTAATAAAATATGACAAGAGCTCAGAGTTAAACTGTCAGAACAAATTAATCTCGATAATGTCAGATAACTTTGATAGAAAGGTGTGTAATGGATTACACTCAACCAATCAGCTGTTAAATTTAGCTACACAATTAGATAATACCAATTTAGCTCAACCAGTGACCAAGCAATGCTTCATTTTGTTCAGTCTGTGGTGTCAAAGGTCACATTAGCGATTAAAGAAACAACACTTCAGCAAAACATGCTCAGGTCAACGTGTCTGTATCATTTTGGTCTGATCATTTCACTGTATGAATAATTTGTGGGTATAATATGTCACATTTTACTTTATTTTGCTATCCTCACTTACAAAAACAGTTTATATCTGGGGTCTGAGTTATTTTTGGTTTGGTTGTATGTATATATATATATATATATATATATATATATATATATATATATATAGTGTTACTTGTTACTTTTTGTGGAAAGTAATGCATTACATTACTTTTGCATTACTTTTTCTCACCTGGGCTGGGCTTGCTTGTTTGTTTTGTTAATAACAACAAAAAAAAGTTATATTTGGGGCAAATGTAAAGGCCTTTTCACACCAAACGTAAGTATATAGAAGTATATTTGTGTAATTTAATATATTATTGCAGGTTTGCGTAATATTCTGACGTAGCATTTCACATTTTGATTTTCACATTTAGCATTTTGATTAATCTTTAGTAATACTGAATGCGTTTTGTTTTACTGAGATGTGAGATGAGTAAATGCCTGCTCACATTATTGTAGTCTAGATCTACAGTAAGCATCATGTTTACACAAAACGCCTCCGCAATTATTCACAATTCCTCTCAACATGGGGACTGAAGACATGTCAGTCAATAAATGGAGAAATAATGTAACTTGCATTACTTATTTGAAGTACTCAGATATGTTGTTGTAAATGTAAAAGTAATGGGTTACTTTACTAGTTACTTGAAAAAGTAATCTGATTACATAAATCAAGTTACTTGTAATGCCCCAACACTGTATAGATTGTATAAAGCACTATATAAATAAAGGTGACTACTGCTATTAACTCGAGAACTACTGCCATCGGATCACTGCTATACTTCTGATACATTTTATCTGTTATACTACTCTATGTACTCCATGTACTCTAGGACTAATTGGAGTGCTGGATGAGTTGGCAAAAATCTGCATCATAGGATGGATATTGGCTCATTTTGAGCCTGAGCTCACTAAAAAGAACAGTTTGTTCGCAAACCAGACAGCACTAGTTGTTACAAGTTGTGAAATATACAGGCACCAAAATGCCATCCAGTAATTCCAGAAACATTGTCTCAGTATTTTTTTTTTTTTTTGCACTGGATTTCGGGCAACCACAGTTTTGCACCCACACAATTGCACACCTTAAGTAAATTTCCAATTTGTAAAGCAGTCCTGCCTACTGATCTGAAAAGTTGGCACATTTCTGCCGTGGCATGTTAAATATCCTCCTGGATTGTCATGTGTTGAACCACTCTGTGAACCTGTCAGATGTGCCATGTGAGTAACAGCTCTACCCTCTCACTCCCTCAAACCAACCTATTTCCAACAGCTCTGCTTTATTTCAGCTCTGATGTCAAGACAGGTTGGTAAATCACCTCTGCCGCTCACTCTTTGTTTTATTAGATTTCCTGCCACAGAGACGTAAAAGAGGTTTGAATAGCGTCTCCTTG
The DNA here is from genome assembly GCA_018749465.1 of Paracanthobrama guichenoti. NCBI lineage: Eukaryota > Metazoa > Chordata > Actinopteri > Cypriniformes > Gobionidae > Paracanthobrama > Paracanthobrama guichenoti. The sequence continues at coordinate 26,398,125 of CM031945.1, forward strand.
GTCTCTTGCCATGAACAAAAAAGAGGCCTTGCTTTTAAGTACCTCAATTTTTCCTTCTTAACTCAACATTTTGATTCTTTTGAGGTTTTACGTCTTTCTATAATAATAAAAATCTTTATATCCAATACAATTTAACTACACGACAGGTGTACGTACTAACCACAATAAGGCAAAACGTTAGTCACAAATATTAATGTAAAGTATTCACATGCCCAGTATTTCACAGCTGAGACTTCTAAAATATCCAAGTTTTTTATGGTCACCATTTTATATATACAAAGTCATTTGGCGGGAGTGCATTTTCAGCTCAGTGGACGGATAAATTTGTTGCAAGGAAAATCTCTACCTCATATAATCCACGTGTGAGTGGTCCAGTAAAAACAGCTAAGCCCATCCTCAGTTGGTGTCTCATGTATATGATCATGGCGGTCTAAACCGAGCAAAAAGTTTGCACTGTCATCCTTTAGGCAGACAGAGGACAGTTCAATCCAATGTCAAAATGTATAAAGAACCATACAAGTATATAAAAATGCAATATCCGAAGTCTTTGTAATGAACAGATCAAAATTGAAATGTATTCACTGCAAATCTTCTCCTTCTCAAATCAAATTGTGATGTTTGGTGACAAGAATGAATGGCATTTGGCCCTATCATTTGGTAGTCCATTTCAGAGCTTCAGCAGAGAAAGACTCTAAATCCAAATGACTCTTACATATTTGTCTTTCCAGTGAATAAAGCACAATTTCTGAATCAGTTGGTGTTTACTGAATGAATCTGGACTTGGGATCAGTGCCAGAACCAACAACTCAAATCGTAGATTCCCATCCCTAGTGAATTAAGGCTTAAATTTTGATCATAAGCCCCGTCTCCACTGAAATTACCTGGAACAGTTTGTCCCAGGAACTTTTCTTCCCCACAAGACCTGTTGCTGTTTGTGTTTCCAACAAGGTCTGAAGTACCGTGAAGATTAGTCCGGTGACATAGGACTGCATGTGACTTTCCAGCTCCCGCTGGATTTCATCCTTCGCATATATCCTTAGTAAAGCCTGAACCTCACCACCGGCCCATCTGTCGTATTTTTTGAACTTCATTGTTAATTTGAATAGCAAACAACTCTTACTGCACGCACCACAACAGACTTTTAAAAATGGAGGTTGAAATGAAATGTTGCGTGGAGTCAGCCAATCAGCATGTTCAGCGCCCACGTCCCACCCCCGAAAGTTCCTGAACTTTGAAAAAGTACTACCTCGCAAGCAGGGCCGTTTTGAGGGGAACAGGATTTTTACCCAGAACTTCATTTGGATCCCAGTTCCTGCGGTTGAAACACATCGAGCACCACCCCAAAGTCCCTAGCTCCAGGGGAAAGTCCCTGCTGTGGAAACGCGGCTATAGTGAATCATAGTGGTTTGAGATGACAACTTGAATGGTGACAACTTCCATATCTAGGTGAACCCTTCCTCCAGAATTCCTCATTTGCCATAATTGTGATGCCTCACCTGTAAAACTACATTCTGGTAACATGAATGCAGGAAAGAGTTACAATCCAACACTTTCTCAAACAATGCCGGGGTAACCTTTGCTCTAACGGATGAGGTCTAACTGCGTGACGCCATACTGTGTTCACCACAAGCTCCCTGCAGGCTCCTAAAGAGATTTCAGTCATTAGTTGCTCCTTTTCAAATATCACCAGGCCACTGCCCTTTCAAGATCTGGAGCACATGACATTATGATGCACTAGGTCTACTAAGCTTTGGACAAGTGCATATAGGGCCTCTGCAGTGGTGTTTTCAACCTTTGAAGGGCCTAAAAATAGAGTGCTCTGCTAACCTCAAGTCAAATCACTTCTAATTTGGGTTACCCGTCGCCCCAGTCACTTCTAACCTTCTGACGTCACAAGTCAATGCAGCTCTTTATTTTTAGAGGCCTTCCCAAAACTAATTGAAAGACGGGCACTTCCAGGCTGGTGTTATGTAAGGGGATTACCTTGTTGCTGCATGTGCCTCGGGCATCTAGAGGGACTTTCTCAGTGGTTACTAGCAAAGGAAAGGGCAAAGTGCCTCCAGAAATAGCCCAGTCTACAGCCTAATTGTTCATCTCTTGTGCACTTTTTCCCCTCCTCAGCTGCAAGCCAAGGTCGGTGACCCCATCATCCACCTCGCTTGTTCCGGAAGAGTCTTTTCCGCCCCCCATGGCTTCAAGAGCACCAGCCAATAGGTAGAGCACAGCAGAGGTCCGACCTCAGCCCCAGACAAACAGCCAAGCGCCAAAAGCACTTAGGAGTGATCCCAGCAAAGTGCCCTACTGTCTGAAGCTGCCAGGTATGTTCTTATTAGCACAAACACAGAGCCTGAGGCTCCCCATTGAAGCCGAGCCAGTCTTTGGAGGAAGGCCCCTCAGAGGCCAGATCATACAGGCTGTGTGTTGCCCCAGGTCAGGTCACAAAGGCAAACAGTGAGCTTCTCTCCAGTCATTACTACAGAACACCTTATGTAGGTCTTTCCAAATTCACCTTTAAAAATCTATGCAATAAAAAAAAAAAAAAAAATTCTATTGATTTTCTCATCTCTGGCCATACTGTGCTTGTTACCATACTTTCCTACACTCTGAATGAATATGATCTGGCTAATTCTACAACCACTGGAAATCTGACAACAAAACTTTCACGCTGTGTGTTTTATGAAGCATCTACTGACTGACTTGTTTCACATTCTCTTTTAAGGGTCTATTCACACTTGTAGTTTGCTTCTCTTGGTTCTTTTTGTCCGGAACGAAACAGAAAATAAAACATTTGGGCTGCATCCAAAATTGCATACTTCCCTACTATATAGTAGGTGAAAAACAGAGGTATGTCTGAATTCACAGTACTCATAAAAAAGTACCTGGATGACCAACTTCTTCCGAGTTTGTGAAGAGTGCATACGATGGACAGTTTACTATCCCATGAGGCCACAGGAGGGGATTTATGAATGTAAGTGAAGTGTTGTAAACAGTCACATAATAAAGACAACATGGTGAATGGCAACATTACAACTATGACGAGAAAAAACAGGTATGCTTGAGCATTCTGTCCTTTTTAGGGTCTCATCTTGTCCTATTTTTGGTTCATTTGGATGTCTTTGGTCCATGTTGTGTTCATATTTCAGTCGAACCGCACCAAGAGTTAATTTGGAAGTGGACTTGGTGGGCACCAGGGTTCAGATGTCAGCGTTCACACTTATTCAAATTAACCACGCTAACAGAGCAATCGCACCAGGGTTCAGACGTCAGCGTTCACACTTATTCAAATGAACCGCGCTAACAGAGCAATCGCACCAGGGTTCAGAGGTCAGCGTTCACACTTATTCAAATGAACCACGCTAACAGAGCAATCGCACCAGGGTTCAGACGTCAGCATTCACACTTATTCAAATGAACCACGCTAACAGAGCAATCGCACCAGGGTTCAGGCGTCAGCGCACACTTATTCAAATGAACCACGGTTCAGAGCAATCGCACCAGCGTTCACACTTATTCAAATGAAACCTAACAGAGCAATCGCACCAACAGAGCAATCACACCAGGGTTCAGAGCAATCGCACCAGGGTTCACACTTATTCAAATGAACCACGCTAACAGAGCAATCGCACCAGGGTTCAGAGGTCAGCGTTCGTTCACACTTATTCAAATGAACCGCGCTAACAGAGCAATCGCACCAGGGTTCAGACGTCAGCGTTCACACTTATTCAAATGAACCGCGCTAACAGAGCAATCGCACCAGGGTTCAGACGCCAGCGTTCACACTTATTCAAATGAACCGCGCTAACAGAGCAATCGCACCAGGGTTCAGACGTCAGCGTTCACACTTATTCAAATGAACAGGGTTCAGAGCAATCGCACTAACAGGGTTCAACGTCAGCGTTCACACTTATTCAAATCGCTAACAGAGCAATCGCACCAGGGTTCAGACGTCAGCGTTCACACTTATTCAAATGAACCGCGCTAACAGAGCAATCGCACCAGGGTTCAGACGTCAGCGTTCACACTTATTCAAATGAACCGCGCTAAATGAGCAATCGCACCAGGGTTCAGACGTCAGCTAACTTATTCAAATGAAGCTAATCGCATCGCACCAGGGTTCAGACGTCAGCGTTCACACTTATTCAAATGAACCGCGCTAACAGAGAGCATCAGGGTTCAGCACCATGGGTTCAGAGCAATCGCACCAGGGTTCAGCGTCAGCGTTCACACTTATTCAAATGAACGCGCTAACAACTGAGCAATCGCACCAGGCAATCGCACCAGGGTTCAGACGTCAGCGTTCACACTTATTCAAATGAACCGCGCTAACAGAGCAATCGCACCAGGGTTCAGCGTCAGCGTTCACACTTATTCAAATGAACCGCGCTAACAGAGCAATCGCACCAGGGTTCAGACGTCAGCGTTCACACTTATTCAAATGAACCGCGCTAACAGAGCAATCGCACCAGGGTTCAGACGTCAGCGTTCACACTTATTCAAATGAACCGCGCTAACAGAGAGCACAGGGTTCGCACCAGGGTTCAAATGAACGCTAACAGAGCAATCGCTCAGGTTCACACTTATTCAAATGAAACCGCGCTAACAGAGCAATCGCACCAGGGTTCAGACGTCAGCGTTCACACTTATTCAAATGAACCGCGCTAACAGAGCAATCGCACCAGGGTTCAGACGTCAGCGTTCACACTTATTCAAATGAACCGCGCTAACAGAGCAATCGCACCAGGGTTCAGACGTCAGCGTTCACACTTATTCAAATGAACCGCGCTAACAGAGCAATCGCACCAGGGTTCAGACGTCAGCGTTCACACTTATTCAAATGAACGGCGCTAACAGAGCAATCGCACCAGGGTTCAGACGTCAGCGTTCACACTTATTCAAATGAACCGCGCTAACAGAGCAATCGCACCAGGGTTCAGACGCCAGCGTTCACACTTATTCAAATGAACCGCGCTAACAGAGCAATCGCACCAGGGTTCAGACGTCAGCGTTCACACTTATTCAAATGAACCGCGCTAACAGAGCAATCGCACCAGGGTTCAGACGTCAGCGTTCACACTTATTCAAATGAACGGCGCTAAACAGAGCAATCGCACCAGGGTTCAGACGTCAGCGTTCACACTTATTCAAATGAACCGCTAACGAGCAAACAGAGCAATCGCACCAGGGTTCAGAGCGTCAGCGTTCTCACTTATTCAAATGAACCGCGCTAACAGAGCAATCGCACCAGGGTTCAGACGTCAGCGTTCACACTTATTCAAATGAACCGCGCTAACAGAGCAATCGCACCAGGGTTCAGACGTCAGCGTTCACACTTATTCAAATGAACCGCGCTAACTGAGCAATCGCACCAGGGTTCAGACGCCAGCGTTCACACTTATTCAAATGAACCGCGCTAACAGAGCAATCGCACCAGGGTTCAGACGTCAGCGTTCACACTTATTCAAATGAACCGCGCTAACAGAGCAATCGCACCAGGGTTCAGACGCCAGCGTTCACACTTATTCAAATGAACCGCGCTCACACTCGCACCAGGGTTCAAATGCGTTCGCACTTATTCAAATGAACGCTAACAGAGCAATCGCACCAGGGTTCAGACGCCAGCGTTCACACTTATTCAAATGAAGGGTTCAGACGCCGCTAACAAATGAAGCTAAATCGCACCAGGGTTCAGACGTCAGCGTTCACACTTATTCAAATGAACCGCGCTAACAGAGCAATCGCACCAGGGTTCAGACGTCAGCGTTCACACTTATTCAAATGAACCGCGCTAACAGAGCAATCGCACCAGGGTTCAGACGTCAGCGTTCACACTTATTCAAATGAACCGCGCTAACTGAGCAATCGCACCAGGGTTCAATCAGCGTTCACACTTATTCAAATGAACCGCGCTAACAGAGCAATCGCACCAGGGTTCAGACGTCAGCGTTCACTTATTCAAATGAACCGCGCTAACAGAGCAATCGCACCAGGGTTCAGGCGTTCACACTTATTCAAATGACGCTAACAGAGCAATCGCACCAGGGTTCAGACGTCAGCGTTCACACTTATTCAAATGAACCGCGCTAACAGAGCAATCGCACCAGGGTTCAGACGTCAGCGTTCACACTTATTCAAATGAACCGCGCTAACAGAGCACGCACCAGGGTTCAGACGTCCAGCGTCACACTTATTCAAATGAACCGCGCTAACTGAGCAATCGCCAGGGTTCAGACGTCAGCGTTCACACTTATTCAAATGAACCGCGCTAACAGAGCGTCGCACCCAGGGTTCAGGCGTCAGCGTTCACACTTATTCAAATGAACCGCGCTAACAGAGCAATCGCACCAGGGTTCAGACGTCAGCGTTCACACTTATTCAAATGAACCGCGCTAACAGAGCAATCGCACCAGGGTTCAGACGCCAGCGTTCACACTTATTCAAATGAACCGCGCTAACTAACATCGAGCAATCGCATTCCATGAACCGGTTCAGACGTCAGCGTTCACACTTATTCAAATGAACCGCGCTAACAGAGCAATCGCACCAGGGTTCAGACGTCAGCGTTCACACTTATTCAAATGAACCCTGCTAACAGAGCAATCGCACCAGGGTTCAGACGTCAGCGTTCACACTTATTCAAATGAACCGCGCTAACAGAGCAATCGCACCAGGGTTCAGACGTCAGCGTTCACACTTATTCAAATGAACCGCGCTAACTGAGCAATCGCACCAGGGTTCAGACGTCAGCGTTCACACTTACTTATTCAAATGAACCGCACTAACAGAGCAATCGCACCAGGGTTCAGACGCAGCGTTCACACTTATTCAAATGAACCGCGCTAACAGAGCAATCGCACCAGGTTCACGTCAGCGTTCACACTTATTCAAATGAACCGCGCTAACAGAGCAATCGCACCAGGGTTCAGACGTCAGCGTTCACACTTATTCAAATGAACCGCGCTAACAGAGCAATCGCACCAGGGTTCAGACGTCAGCGTTCACACTTATTCAAATGAACCGCGCTAACAGAGCAATCGCACCAGGGTTCAGGCGTCAGCGTTCACACTTATTCAAATGAACCGCGCTAACAGAGCATCGCACCAGGGTTCAGGACGTCAGCGTCACACTTATTCAAATGAACCGCGCTAACAGAGCAATCGCACCAGGGTTCAGACGTCAGCGTTCACTTATTCAAATGAACCGCGCTAACAGAGCAATCGCACCAGGGTTCAGACGTCAGCGTTCACACTTATTCAAATGAACCGCGCTAAATCGCACCAGGGTTCAGACGCGCGTTCACACTTATTCAAATGAACCGCGCTAACAGAATCGCACCAGGGTTCAGACGTCAGCGTTCACACTTATTCAAATGAACCGCGCTAACAGAGCAATCGCACCAGGGTTCAGACGTCAGCGTTCACACTTATTCAAATGAACCGCGCTAACAGAGCAATCGCAGGGTTAGCGTTCAGACGTCAGCGCTCACACTTATTCAAATGAACGCGCTAACTGAGCTAACAGAGCAATCGCACCAGGGTTCAGACGTCAGCGTTCACACTTATTCAAATGAACCGAGCAATCGCTAAGAGAGCAATCGCATTCATGGGTTCAGATCGCACCAGCGTTCACACTTATTCAAATGAACCGCGCTAACAGAGCAATCGCACCAGGGTTCAGACGTCAGCGTTCACACTTATTCAAATGAACCGCGCTAACAGAGCAATCGCACCAGGGTTCAGACGTCAGCGTTCACACTTATTCAAATGAACCGCGCTAACAGAGCAATCGCACCAGGGTTCAGACGTCAGCGTTCACACTTATTCAAATGAACCGCGCTAACAGAGCAATCGCACCAGGGTTCAGGCGTCAGCGTTCACACTTATTCAAATGAACCGCGCTAACAGAGCAATCGCACCAGGGTTCAGACGTCAGCGTTCACACTTATTCAAATGAACCGCGCTAACTGAGCAATCGCACCAGGGTTCAGACGCCAGCGTTCACACTTATTCAAATGAACCGCGCTAACAGAGCAATCGCACCAGGGTTCAGACGTCAGCGTTCACACTTATTCAAATGAACCGCGCTAACAGAGCAATCGCACCAGGGTTCAGACGTCAGCGTTCACACTTATTCAAATGAACCGCGCTAACAGAGCAATCGCACCAGGGTTCAGACGTCAGCGTTCACACTTATTCAAATGAACCACGCTAACTGAGCAATCGCACCAGGGTTCAGGACGTCAGCGTTCACACTTATTCAAATGAACTAACAGAGCGCTAACAGACGAGCAAATGAATCGCAATCGCACCAGGGTTCAGGCGCCAGCGTTCACACTTATTCAAATGCGTTAACAGAGCTTATTCAAATGAAGCGTTCGCTTATTAAATGAAGCAGCAATCGCACCAGGGTTCAGACGTCAGCGTTCACACTTATTCAAATGAACCGCGTTAACTGAGCAATCGCACCAGGGTTCAGACGTCAGCGTTCACACTTATTCAAATGAACGCTAACTAACAGGGTTCAGAGCAATCGCTTATTCAGGGTTCAGATCGCACCAGGGCAGACGTCAGCACTTATTCAAATGAACCGCGCTAACAGAGCAATCGCACCAGGGTTCAGACGCCAGCGTTCACACTTATTCAAATGAACCGCGCTAACAGAGCAATCGCACCAGGGTTCAGACGTCAGCGTTCACACTTATTCAAATGAACCGCGCTAACAGAGCAATCGCACCAGGGTTCAGGCGTCAGCGCTCACACTTATTCAAATGAACCGCGCTAACAGAGCAATCGCACCAGGGTTCAGACGTCAGCGTTCACACTTATTCAAATGAACCGCGCTAACTGAGCAATCGCACCAGGGTTCAGACGTCAGCGTTCACTTATTCAAATGAACCGCGCTAACAGAGCAATCGCACCAGGGTTCAGACGCCAGCGTTCACACTTATTCAAATGAACCGCGCTAACAGAGCAATCGCACCAGGGTTCAGAGGTCAGTGTTCACACTTATTCAAATGAACCGCGCTAACAGAGCAATCGCACCAGGGTTCAGACGTCAGTCACACTTATTCAAATGAACCGGCGCTAACAGAGCAATCGCAGGGTTCAGCACCAGGGTTCAGCGTTCACACTTATTCAAATGAACCGCGCTAACAGAGCAATCGCACCAGGGTTCAGACGTCAGCGTTCACACTTATTCAAATGAACCGCGCTAACTGAGCAATCGCACCAGGGTTCAGACGTCAGCGTTCACTTATTCAAATTATTCACGTCAGCGTTCACACTTATTCAAATGAACCGCGCTAACAGAGCAATCGCACCAGGGTTCAGACGTCAGCGTTCACACTTATTCAAATGAACCGTGGTAACAGAGCAATCGCACCAGGGTTCAGACGTCAGCGTTCACACTTATTCAAATGAACCGCGCTAACAGGGTTCAGACGAGCAATTCGCACCAGGGTTCAGAGGTCAGCGTTCACACTTATTCAAATGAACCGCGCTAACTGAGCAATCGCACCAGGGTTCAGAGGTCAGCGTTCACACTTATTCAAATGAACCGCGCTAACTGAGCAATCGCACCAGGGTTCGTTTTAATCCAACCAAACATGCCAAGTGTGGACACACCCTAAATTATGTTAAACTGAGCACAAAAGCTGCCAATTAAGATAGCATTTACTGAATTGTATTTTATGATTTAGACAAGCTGCCTAATAATGTAGAGCTTGGAATATAAAAAATAAAGACATCAGTTGTGCTGATGCAATAAAGCATACAGTACAGCTCTTTGCAAACAGTTAAATAAAGTCCTTCTTTACACTATATTTAGACATATCATTATGTACAATGCATATACAGAGTTCTGTATTCAAAAATGCCTTATACACAGTTCAGCATATTTACTTTCAAAACAAGAGGCATAAATAATACTGTCTTATGAGAAGTTCTATCCAAAATGCTAGTCAGTGTTCTAATCGATACCAGTTTATTGAAACCAGAGTTCAGGCCGAGACCCGAGTAGGCTGAGTCAAGACCTGAGACCTGAAGAGGGTCTGAATGATTCAGACAGTGTAAATATGCTTTCCTTTGGGGTGAATGAAGCCTGGTTTCACATCAGTGTCACATGAACCTACAGCAAACACAGTGCAAACGGGTGCCGATTGTAGTACTCAAGACTGAACCCTGAGTCCTGGTCAAGACTGAGACCAAATGCACAGGAGTACATGAAAATGTGGTCTTGTCCTGTCTCAAAAACTACAACACTGTCATTAGTGTTGAGAGGAATGTTCTATGCTCAAGTTAAAGCAACAGTTCATTCATTCAGTACCATTCGAATATTGTTGGCTCTTTGATTAATTGCTTCTGTTCCTCTTCTTTAAGTCGCTTTGAATAAAAGCATCTGCTAAATGCATAGTCAGTTAGTGTATCTACTGAAAAGCTATTTGTACTTCTGTCATGACAACTCTCTGAGTGTTTGGCATGGTAATTGGATATGACAATGTTGATATATTTGGTCTGATCTTTTCAATTAATTTCTTGATTCGTTTACAAAACCATTTTGAATGCAGTTCAAAGCAGTTAACAGCTCTCCGGAGGGGAAGAGTATCAGTGAAAAAGGGCTTATTTCTCACACAAATTATAGTATGGCTTCAGAAAACTTGGAAAAAATATTTTTCAGTGGTAGCAAAGGCTATTTTCATGGCATCAAAGTAGTTTAAAATAAAAGTCAGTAACAATTAACTAAACTAAGATGAGTTTAAAGTATGGACCACATTTATACCCATTCATTGTAACAGCATGGTCTTCAGAATTTCCCCTTTCATAAAAATTTAGATTCAACAACTTTAGAGCAAGAATAGATTCATGATTGGTTGTAAACATAGTGGTTATTTTGTGCAAGAACATTTACTGAGCACATATGCACACAGCTTATTATTGAAGAAGACCTGTCTGTGCAATATTATATCTAATCTTTCAGCTTCAATGCTGTGGTCATGTAAAGTAAGCGAGGTACGCCTTAAGATGGTCAATTTTAAAGCTCAAAGCTGCAGTCCGTAACTTTTTTTTGGTTAAAAATAGGGCTGTAACGGTACACAAAACTGACGGTTCGGTACGTACCTCGGTTTTGAAGTCATGGTTTGGTATGGGTTCGGTTCGGTTCTGTTCGGTTTCACAAAATTGCTTTTTATTTATTTTTATTCAACAGTGCTTTACTGAATAAATTATGTCTGTCCTTAAATGATTTCAATTATAACTAAAAGTTTCTTAAAGATAATGCTGTAAACTATATAGGAGCCCTTAGCCTACTTTCACATTGCTATATTAAAGGTTAACAACAGAGCCCAAACTATTAGCCTAAATTCAGTTGCTATTTATTTTTAGATATAATAATCAACCCTCATAAACTTCACATAAGCCAGTTTTTTTTTTCTTCTCTAATACGTTGCAATATAATAATTTATACACAGTGGCTGTCATTTTCATGACAGATTTATTTAAAAATACATTAAATAAACAAGATAAAATGATTTTTTATTTTATGATAAAATGGACTGAGTACTTAATATGTTCGTGTGGGAACCTGGATTGAAGTGTGTTCCATGCTTAAAACAAGCCAACTGTTAACCGTGAGTCATTACATCACGTCTGTACACATAAAGGAGTCAGCTAATAGTATCGGATGCGTGGATGCTGCAGGTGGCGGATCATTTATAGCCTTTTCTCACAGCAGCTGGAATAATTAAACATCATTTTAATGGCAGATTGTAATCCAGAAAGGTCCGAACGACATCATCAGTGACAACTGGAGGTTCACATGTAGTCAAAAGCAAAAGATTAGACTGTACAGAAACTGAGATCTACAGGTACGCGCTAATAC
>CM031945.1:26424995-26844995 GCA_018749465.1 Paracanthobrama guichenoti
CCTCCCTTATTACTTTAATCAATTCCAACTGCTTCAAGAGGCTTTGATGGGGAGCGGGGCAGCGCATGCTGGAAGCACCTGCCGCTGAGCCGAGCACAGGTGGCCCACAGAGCCATGGGGCGAGACTCGAGACCTCTTCAACAGGGGGGCGTAAATCAGCGCCAATACCCAGCAGGCCCTGCGTCTTCACAGAGCACAAATAAACCACTAAACAACATGAACGTGATCACAAGTAAAATAACTCATTAACAATTTTATTGAATTAGTCATACATTTAATACATGCACACGGTCAAAGTAAGATTGCTACATTTGTAAAGAGGCAAAGTGAAGTCCAGGGTGTTGGGCAGAACTAGGTTGCGTCGCCATCTGCTGACTCCACAGCTAAACTAAAAGTCAAGAAGCTGCAAAAGGAAAATGTGACATTGTGAGAAATGATGATAGTTTTGCAGTTCATCAGAAAACGCACAAGACGACAGTCTGACAGATTGACCGCATTTTAAGATTTGGTAAAGGCAAAGAAACAAGAGTATTGCTTTTCAAAATCCAATTTTTTTAGAAAAACAACTTGTGATAATTCTATTTTCTACACAGAAATTATTTTGTGAAGTAAATACTACAGAAAAAACTCATGTAATTTCTACATGAAAATGTTAGTTCAGGCAAGAATAAAAAAATACTCAACTCAAGCTTGTAGAAATTAAAGCGCATAAAATTAAGTAAAACTACTCAACTTTTCTGATACTGGTGTTCCCATCATGCACTGGGGTTTGAATAATTAATGAGGTCGATCTTATCATTGCTTTTGTTGTTAGGTTTAGTTACTAGGGCTGGGCAATATGGCTGAAAACCATCACGATATAGGAGTTTCATTTCGGTCAATATCGATAATTATTGATTATGACAACACATTTAAAATAAGGACCAGGAGAAAAATATTTTACATTTAAACATTTTTATTTTAAAATTGAACCTTCCTCCGATTATAATCCCCTCAGTTATAAAGGCAGAACCGTCACTCAAAACACTAATTAAAATGTAAATATGTTTATACTTATGGAACGTCAAAGCTGCCAATATTAAAAATAAATAAATGTAAAAGTAGTAGTGGTGAAAAGCAAAAAAAACATGTATACATTTATGCATTTATTTTTTCCATATGTATTATTCTTTTATTTATTTATACATCTATTCATTTCTATTTTTATTTATTTCTGCATTTATTCATTCATTTCTACATTGCTTTGAGCGTAGGGTAATGAGGAGGGCGGGGTTTACCTCGTTGAGGCCACAGTGACACCTTGTGGTCTGGCCGAAATACAATAAGTACAGCCTACTGATGCTGATACGAGACCACTGCATTTTAATGCAACGTCCAAAAACAATACTGACCGCAACAGAAACAATTTGTTCTATTAAGCGGTGGTAGTCTTTAGCATACTTCCATAACCTCATGTGCAGGGGCAACCTTATTAAATGTATGAACGTCACACTAATCCAAAAATATGGCATGACGGAAACAATGAAGTGATACATTTAATATGAATAATCAAAACGAAAGGAACAAATGTGGAAATAAATAAAAATAGAAATGAATAAATGTATAAATAAAAGAATAAATAAATGTGGAAAAAAAAAAATACATAAATATGGAAATTGTATAATTTATTTTATTTTTTATTTATTTTTACTATTGGCAGCTTTGACATTCCATATATACTCGACGCGTCCGCACGGGCAAGAGTGATGTCAACGCGGAGCGGGCGGTTGTGCGCGTTGAGAGCTTGTGCGCGAGACCCCATTTTGCTTGGTGGTGAGCTTTCTGCGCAGCTCCACGAGCTCGAGGCGAATCTGGCCGAGCATGACGTCTCATCACACCGGCACACAGTGCATGCGTCTAAATCAGTTGCTTATATTTACATAATGAGCCAACAAATCGCAGAAATAAGCCCTTTTAATGAACATAAAGACCCAGGTTTAATAAAAAGGTTCACAAAACTAATTGAAAATGTTTAGAGAAATTAGAAAATGTTTAAGAGATGGTTAATTTAGCTGTATACATGTTCTCCCATCCATATATTCTGGTCTAATGCCACAAGTAATACTGGGTCTTACTTGATTCTTTTGTAGTGTGGTTTTGGTAAAGTTTACTAAAGTAATGTCACGTGTGTACTTCTCACCACCGTTTCCTGATGGTTTATAGAACAATGACTCAGAGTCGCCCCTTCTGTCGTAGCACAACGGCGAGCGCGTCGAGTATAAACACCACCTCAAACGGACGAGGCGCGCGAGCAGTCAGCGGAGGAGCCAGACGAAAGGCTTGAGGTAGTAAAACAAGTTTGTGGTATTGCCAGTCTTAGTGGGGACGACGGTCAGACTTATAAAATAAAATAAAAACTGCCATACTGGCGAGCTGACTTGTTTTCCTGATTTATCAACAGTTTCCTCGCTCGCTGCGGCACTCGTTTTCCACGCCGGTTCTGCTACTGAACCAAACTTGATACTGTTACATGATTGGCTGTTAGTGTGTCACTCCCTATGTTGCTAGGTTACCAGAGAGTGAGTGCCTTTGTTCAGGTAACCAAACTTGCCTCGCAAGCTCTGGTTTCTTCCGACGGAGAATGCATTTTTTATTGATGTCGATTACGTGTCTATCGTTATCATTTTATCGCCCAGCCCGAATTCACACCCAAAAACAATGCATCAAATGTTACCGTCATTGTGCATCATGTACCAAGTATTGAGGTCTCTGTGTTCAGGTGCCACGTTACTAGATATGATATCCACACAATATCTATTGTTGGGATGCTCGTTTCGGTTCATTTTCCCGACTGACAACTGATGCTAAAAATACAACTGATGAGTGTCTGTGACCTGTTAAAAAGACATTCTCACGATTTTACTTTATGACCTTGTGTCAAAACACACGTACAGAACGGCTGAACAACAGAACCTGGATTTTCACATTATCAAATGTCTCACTCACCTGCAGCGTTTCTGACAACAGAGTAAAACAGAATAAAATCACAGAAATAAAAAGCATAAAATAAATATTCACTTAAATAATTACCAAATTAAGATGACAAAACGAAAATACACTGAACCCGTTTGAAGCTTTGAACAACCGGAATGTTTTTTTTCGTCAAATAGAAATAGCAGGCCTACCTCAATCCACACCTTGACTGATTTTTACTTTTTTTAAAGTAACATGTCTAAATGATGTGGGTTAGTCTGGACTGGAGCAGTTAGACCCGCGGCAGAAAGCCTCGTTTATACTTTCGTCTGTCTCCGCAGTGCGAGCCTCCGCTGGCCTCGTCTGTTTGGGGGCGCGTTTACTCGACGCGCACGCCGTAGTGCGGTTCACTGACACGACAGAGGGCGACTCGGGGTAATTATTCTATAAACCAAGAAACAGCGGCGAGAAGAACATGCGTGACAATGTTCAGTAAAGTTGACCAAAACCACACTATGAAAAGCATTAAGGATTCAGATGGCACTGGTGCCCGGGGAATACAGGGATAACGTCTCGATAGAAAGCGCCATTCATTTGCTTTCCACCAGTCAGGGGCTTGTACTACTGCTGTATTTTAATACCCTTTCTGTCGAAATGGTCCCACGCAGTAGGCTTCTTTCCCATTGCTTCATTTTGCGAAATGTGTGGAGGCACGCGTGTTTGCCGTGAGTTAAACACAGCATATTTTTCTTTAACCATGCAGCAAACAAACAAGCGTGAAAGTAAAAAACAAATACCCTTCAAACCAATTAACTGATGGAGTTAATCGGTCAATTCTTACTTTCAGTCAACGGTTAAACGTCAATATGAGCATCCCTAATCGATTGTGTCATTTACTTAGATATAGCTAAAGTACAGCATACACTTCAAAAGTGTGGTTTAATTCAGTGGTATATTGTTTGAGTAAAATGAATAGCAAAGGAAACTTCAACCAAGTAGAAATTACTCAACCTTTTACTAGCCAAGTTAAAATGACTTAATTACATAAGTAACCTCTACTTAACCAAGTTGTGAAATTTACTTAAGTAAATCTTTCTTTTTTTTTTTCAGTGTATATTCTGCTTATGATTGTAGAAGTCTATTGTTTGTTCAATGAATCAATACTAATGATATGCATATGAAATATACAGCACCGTTCAAAAGTTCAGAAACATTAAGGGTTTTTAAAGGTTTCTGAAAGAAGTCTCTTCTGCTCCCCAAGGCTGCATTTATTCAATCAAAAACAGTTAAAAAGGCAATAGTGAAATATTATTAAAATGTAAAACAGCAGCTTTCTATTTGAATATATTTTAAAATGTGATTTATTCCTGTGATCAAAGCTGAATTTATCACCATTACTCCAGTCTTCAGTGTCACATGACCTTCAGAAATCATTCTCATGAGGATTTGATGATCAGCATATTTGTGATTTTATTATCAATGTCCAAAACCGTTTTTTGTTGCTTAACATTTGTGTGGAAACTATGAAACCATTCAAACATCTGTGGTAAAAATTTAAGAGAGTAATACTGTTATTCATCAAGGATGCATTAAATTGATCAAAACATTTATAATGTTACAAAAGATAATAAATGCAGTAAAACTATTTAATAAATGCTGTTCTTCCTATTCAAACAATCCTTAAATTAAAAAAAAAAAAAAAAAAACACTAACACGACGTACGTTTACATGGACAACACCACTCTGATATTCCCCCGATTAAGACAAGACTCGGATTAAGCAGCTACCATGTCAACAGCGCTTTCTAATTAGCTTAACCCGGTTAAAGTCATAATCGAAGTAAACATGTGGAGTATGCCTATTTTAGTCGCATTATCGGACACGTACACACCTAGTAATGCTGTGTAGGAGTTTGCGCCGCATTCTGTGACAGGACTACGGTGGCCGAGAAGTGCAAAAAAATAAATAAAAAAAAATAAATAAATTATAAACGCAAATGGAAAGTCTTAAAACAAATTAACAGTTAGAAAACACAACAACAATTCCGGAAACAAAATAACAAATCAGAAAACACAACGACAAGTCGGACAAAACAGAAAAGTGGCGAATGGAATACTGACCACTGATTGGACGAGACATCTGTCAATCAAGACATGCAGGACGTACAGCGGGCTGCGGAAAGATGATTAGCGTGAGCGTGTGTAAATATTAGAGCTGCATCGTCTACGGTAATAAATGTTAATGATCTGCAAAGCTGCGAGCTAAAATTATTATGACACTCACTCAAGCAGTCTATCATACATAAAATGTTGCATAGAAACTGTCCAACGTTTGATCCAAGATCATCTCAAACGCAAGTACGTGCGATTCAGAAAAATTTACGTACGCACAAAAAACGTGTGTAGCCTATAACTTAATTCAAAGTAACTTCATACATCAATACTCAAAACATCACTCTTACAGCATGCATTGTCTAAATTCAGTTTCCTTGCCAATGGAAACTTCTCTTGATTTAAAGTTGGCAGAGGCTATTCTAGATGTGCTAGACGCCATTTAATGCAAATAGATCATCATATTGTAAGTACGCTACCTGTTAAGACACTTTTTATTTCAAATTAAATGCCTCTCCAAGCTGATAAGCGATAGGGAAAAGAAAGGGACTCAAAGTTTTTCTTTCTCCATAATTAATCTCACTAAATTAGCCTGTACAAAAAAAAAAAAAAAAAAAAAAAAAAAAAGGGACAGCTCTAATATTTACACACGCAAGTCATCTTTCTCCTGCCGCAGCCCGCTGTACGTCCTGCATGACTTGATTGACAGAGGTCTCGTCCAATCAGTGGTCAGCATTCCATTCGCCACATATACCTACCTTTTCCGTTTTGTCCGACTTGTGTTTTCTGATTTGTTATTTTGTTTCCAGAACTGTTACTGCGCTTATAATTTGTTACTGTTTTCAGAATTGGGATCTGTTTTGCACTTCTCGGCCACCGTACAGGACACATACCAGGCAAGTGCAGAGGGGAGGGCTTTGGGGGCTCGAGCGCCTCTCCTTTTTAAAAAAAGGAATCAAAAGTGCCCCTCTCAACAATCATCAATAATACTGGGGCCAAAAAAACAGAATCTGAATTATAATTAATATAACAACGTGTACAAAACAGTAACAAAGCACTCAAAATGTCAGAAAATTCCCATTTATCTTTTTCATATCTGTCAGTCTGAAATGTGGTTGCCATGACGCGTTGCTATGGTGCGTGTCTTGCTTGACTGCTCATTCTGACACTGCCGCCTCCATTTTCTTTTTGCTGTAATTATTCTGCTTATTGTAAAAGTGAAAGACAATAAAGTTTGTAACTGTAACCCCATATTGGTCACCAAACTGTCAGCTTACGTCAGTGGTCAGGAACCTCTAGGCTTGCGAGCCATGGCTCATTCAGTGAACGCCTGTGGCTGGACGGCAGGAAAAAAAACAAGCCAAACAACCACGGTTTTTAAACCTTTGTCATCATTAATCAAGGCGATTATTCGAAAAGTAGGCTGTCAAGGAGGAGGCAAGAGAGGCAGTGTCTCCTCAAAAAAAAAAAGAGACGATATATAACATTACAAAAATAAAACAACGTATGCATGCATGTGTAGGTGTATATTTTATTATATATATATATATATAAGGTTTTTTTACAGAGAGGAGGCCCCGGGAAGACCTAGGACACGCTGGAGGGATTATGTCTCCCGGCTGGCCTGGGAACGCCTCGGGTTCCCCTGGAAGAGCTGGAGGAAGTGGCTAGGGAGAGGGAAGTCTGGGCGTCTCTGCTTAGACTGTTGCCCCCGCGACCCGGCCCCAGATAAGCGGAAGATAATGGATGGATGGATGGATGGATTAAAAAAAAAAAAAAAAAAAAATAATTACATTAGAAAGTATGAAAATCACTAGTTTTTATTAAGTAACACTGTCCAACAGCGACACCTACAGATAAAGTTACAGCGGGTTGCCTGAGCACATTGATTTTAACAGACCCGCCAAAGTCGCGCTATGATTGGACGTCGGACATCGTAGTGTGGCATGGGGACGTAATGACGTGCCATTAATTGATCTACGATCTATAACACGAACAGAATATTCTAAAAGCAACATGTAAACACCTTAATCAGAATAGTGTTATTCAGAATAAGGTCAATAATTAGATTAGTGCTGTCCATGTAAACGTAGTCAATGATAATCAGATTTGTTTCTTGAGCATCAGATCATCATATCAGAATGGTTATTGAAGGATCATGTGACACTGAAGACTGGAGTGATGATGCTGACAATTCAGCTCTGATCACAGGAAACCACAGAAAGATGAGCTTTGACAGATTGATTGCATTTTAAGATTTAGTAAAGCACAGAAACCAGAAACACAGCTGACTGCCAAAAAGCAGAGTACAGTATCCTATAGACCCCTTGAATCACTGTGACGTCACCGCTCAAGCTGGAGGCAAAACTTAAGGAAGAACTCATAGCAGGCGCGCTAAAAGTTTGAGGTTTTCACTTTAAAATGTCGTCTTGTTGTGTTTTTGTCTGCCAGAATAGAAGGAACAGCACTTTTGGTTCAAAACTAAGGTTTTACCGGATCCCGGCAGACATTCCTTCACAGAAATCAAGACAATTGTGGTTGAATGAATGCAACACGGACTGGACGAGACGATCATAAATAATGCTCGTGTTTGCAGTGCACACTTCACATCAGGTTAAATAATCTATGCATATGTATCTATGGTTTAATCTAGTACAAATCAGCCAGTTTCTGCTAGCTTAAATTTATAGGTGAAAAGACTTCTAATCGGTAGCTAGGCTTAAATGTTAAACAAACATACAGCGATGAGAACAAGATACATGAACTACACCAGGCTTGTGCCATCCTTTGAATAGTCAGTCTCAGAATGAAAATAATCGGGTCACATTGCTAATCATAGTTAGCCCAGCTGATCCAGGTTACATTAGCCTTGACAAAATTGCCCCAAACCACCTGCGATCAAAGTAATTCATGTGTTGTCTAGGAAAAGCCTGGTTAATCGTTTCTGAGAACAAGATACATGAACTGGCCACCTATAAACAGTGAGCTTGACCAGTAAAGTTAATCTACTTGTTTATCAAAAAAATCTAACAACATTAGTGTTTTTTGACATTTCACTGAATGACATGCGGTTGTAACTTAGGCTACCACACCATGAAAAGGCGCAATTATCATATTTCAGAGCAATGAATTCATTTTTCTGCAGCACCACATGGTCTTCAGGGTGTCTTTTGATGAGGTCAACGATCTGTTTTTAATATGATTTCAGAAAGGCTTCTTGATCCGGTTACACTGAATGAGCTCTTACGAACTGCATCTTTGGGACCAAAGTGGTCACTGGTTATTTCATTACATTTATGCATTTGGCAGACGCTTTTATCCAAAGCGACTTACATTGCATTCAAAGCACACATTTTTGTCAGTTCTTGCTTTCCCTGGGAATCGAACCCATGAACCCACTCTTATTGTTGGAGCTACAGGAAAGCTATTAATCAGCCTATAAGACAGTCCTTTTAATATAACACAGCTAACACTTATTTGAAAATGCCAACACATTTTCTTTTTTTACATGTTTATTTAAAGCGGTTTATGTCCGGACCAATACGCTTAATGACAATTTTACACTTTGGAACATTATTTCCCACATATGTTGAGATTTTGTTAACAAAAGTTATTTGAAATATTAAAGTAGACACTTTACTTGCATTTAACATGTTTTTTTGTGTGTATTAAAATGACCATTTTGGACAAATTGCGACGGGTTGTCTTTGCCCTGTATGCCTTTGGGTGGCATTACGCTATCATTTCACATTGGTGGTCTGGATCGGTGTTCTCTGTTAGAGAGAATAAATCACGCTGTAGGGGACTACACATGCACAAACAGATACATTACACACTAAAGGAAAAGGAAAGCATTAAAAGGCATCATCTGACCCCTTCAAAAATAGTTTCTCACCAATTGTGGCAGAATCTTCTCAAAGTGCTCAATGTCAACGGTGTCACAGTCCTCACTGCTGGCCTGTTTAACAGCTCTGCGTGTGGCCTCTGTGGCATACAGACAATCCTCATATTAATGCTGAGAGAAACTATACTGCACCATAAACTACACAACGCCTGTACAGGTAAAGTTTGCCTTACCTTCAACAAACACTTTCAGCATCTCCGCCACGAGTACGACAGCGTCGCTACTGACTGTGGAAGAAAAACTTCATGACTGAATGCGGAGAATTCCCTGAGAAATCATCCTAACTCTAACTGGAAAGGGCTACAAGTGATCAGGCCCTGTTTACACCTGACGTTAAGATGCGTTTTGGTCGATCGGATCACAAGTGGATGACTCCCTGTATAGGTGTGAACGGGGTCTAAAACGCTTTGAGCTTGTCCACTTGCGATCACTTCCAGAGGTAGTGGAAAACGCATTGACCGGATTGCTTTCGTAATGTGGGCGAATGTGTTTGAACAGCCACTAAAAGGCCGCCTACTGACCTAATGTGTGAACATTATGGGAAGAGTGCTTGCCGGACACTATTTAAACTTTGACAGGAGACCCAAGTTTGATGTACCAGCACAATTTTCCCTCACCATTCCTGATGTCTAACACACACTCACAGCGTTCGGCTTATCTTATGGCTGTCAGAGCAGAAACTAAAGCTGATGCTCTCCGTATGATTTTCCATCATCTCCGGTCGTGTTCATATGTAAATTGCGTGAGCTTATTTTGTCCATTAGATCGAAAGATCTGACAAAGCCCATACATTTACCCGCCCATAGACCCTCCCCTCGAAGAAATCAGGAAAGAAGTGAGTGAAAGTGGACAAAAGAGACAGATTAAAACATCAGGTGTAAACGGGAAGGTGTCTGCCTCGTCTACTTGTGATCCGATCGACCAAAACGCATCTCAGTACCAGGTGCAAACAGGCCTGGAGATATCTGGTGTTCAAATGTAAGGGGATATTGCATGAACCCATCAAATCCAAACATCCAGTACCAGAAAGAGAGAGAATTTTTTTTGTGTGTGTGTGTGTTTCTCTCTCTCACACACACGCAAAGAGAGAGTCTTACATACCACGCAGAACTGACATGCTACATGTAAACCATATTCTCTGTTGTATTTTCCTGTCAAAACAACAAAAGTCCATTTGGAATTATTCAGCTTTTAAGAAGAAGCAGAATATATGCGGTAGTGGGCGGGACTAATGCACAAACAGCAATCTCATTGGCTGGCGCTCATCTATTACCTTCACTGTTTTGATTTCAGCAAATCAGTTGGAGCAACGCTGACAACGTGATTAATATTCATGAACCCAGCAGCTCAGTCTTTAGTGCGTTGTATGTGGTTATTAATAGTAGAATTAGTAGTAGCATTATCTTATTAATAATTAATATGCTCTATTACTTTTTTTTTTTTTACAGAAACACTGAATGACCAACAATATCCACCAGTCCTAAGTACAGTTAAAATATCAAACATGCATTCATACGTGTGTGTGTACGGTGTATAATTATGTATATATAAAATACACACACATTAGTGTATATATTTAAGAAATATTTGCATGTATATACTGTGTGTGTGTATTTATAATAATTATACACACATATATTATGTAAACACAAACTTATTTTTGGATGCGGCTAAATTGCGATAAATCGATTTGGCAGCACTAATATAAATAAAACAGTATATCAGTCTAGTAAAGTAAACTTAAAAAAATATATATATAATAATAAAATATATATATATATATATATATATATATATATATATATATATATATATATATATATATATATATATATATATATATATATATATATATATATATATATATATATATATATATATATATATATATATATATATATATATATATATACACACTAGCCAATGGTGATTATATTGCCACGGTGTGTAGAGGGTTGAAGTTGTTTATGTATCTGATGTGAGAGACTCAATTAGCTACAAATAGTGTACTGAATGGAAAAACAAAAGTTATTTTGGAATTTTTTTTTTTTTAACCCGAGCAACATTTGTCACCAGGGGTCCGTTCTTCATACCTTGCTTAATACATCTGAGATGATTTGACAGGTGCCAGATCTTCTAATCGTGATAACCGATCTCCGGCTACCTTCAAATAAATCTCTCAATGAGTAAAACGGTTAAATTCTACAAAAGTCTCTAACTTCTGCTAACTGTCATACGCGCGTTCACGAGAGCTTGGCGCAGGACGCTCCAGTGAGAATATGCTAGCTCTCGCCAGAACCAAGTTTTGTTTTGCTCTGCGCTTCCGCGGTCGCCACCGGAAGTTACGCCACGCCTGCGTCCTACGTCATCCGCTGGAACGCCAAGTCTCTCGTGAACACGCGTACGAAGATCACAGTTTGTAAAGTTTTAAAGATAGATATTTTTCTCTCACAAACGCATCGATTCACTTCAGAAGGTCTTTATTAACCACCCCCAGCTCTGAATGCAAAAGGTTTTGCTTTGTTTGGTTTCACTTGTGCAAGGTGTCAATGGTCGCCTTTTGGACAACGGTCAGGTCAGCAGTCTTCCCCATGATTGTGTAGCCTACAGAACTAGACCGAGAGAGCATTTAAAGGCCTTTGCAGCTGTTTTGAGTTCATCAGCTGATGAGAGTGCGGCACCAGGTGTCTTCAATATAGTCAACCTTTCACAATATTCTAATTTTCTGAGATACTGAATTTGGGATTTTCCTTAGTTGTCAGTTATAATCATCAAAATTAAAAGACATTTGAAATATACCAGTCTGTGTGTAATGAATGAATATCATATACAAGCTTCACTTTTTGAAGGGAATTAGTGAAATAAATCATCTTTTTGATGATATTCTAATTATATGACCAGCACCTGTGTGTGACCCTGGAGCACAAAAGCAGTCCTGCGTCTCACGGGTCGATGTGTGGCAATAGCCAACAAATGGGTCAAAATTATCCATTTTTCTTTTATGCCAAAAATCATTAGGATATTAAAAGATCATGTTCCATGAAGATGCATTTCCCAGAGGGGGACGGTTTTTAAGTATTTTTACTTTACAAGTAATTTTATTGTTCAAGCGTCTCTACTTTATCGGTGTTCTTCTTTGGAAAGCTTTCACTTCACAACATTCATGCACTACGTTTCATATCAAATATCATTTAATACTTAATTACACACAAAAACATGTAGTGCTGTATACTTTTACTCAAGTAAACGCATAATTAAAATTTAACTTGGGCACAAGAAATAAAGTATTATATGTTTAAATGTAATTAAAAGTTCAAAACAACAGCTTTTACTTATGAAATGTAGTGCAGTAAAAGTATGACATTATAGATTATGCCTTGAAATATAGTGAAGTAAATGTTTTCCAAAGAAAAACACTGATAAAGTACACATTTAAACTTTGTTTTTCTTGAGTAGAAAGTAAAACTACTCCACTACTGTCCGCCTCTGACATTTCCTACCATAAATATAATCAAAAATATATTAGTAGTAGAATTATGCATTGGTATGGACTTCATTTGACAACTTTAAAAGGAGATTTTCTCAATATTTAGTTTTTTTTTGCATCCTCACATTCCAGATTTTCCAATAGTTGCATCTCAGCTCCTATCCTAACAAACCACACATCAATGGAAAGCTCATTTATTATCAGCTTCTTTTTTTTAAATGAACCTTAGTGTCCAGTGTTAATGACTGACTGAGAAAACAACTTCTCCCATATTAGCAGCTGCGTATGTCGACAGTCTCACCTTTGGTTTTGTCCTCCTTGAAAGAGCGCGTCAAAAGTTTGGCAACAGTTTCCTAGAAACAGACAGACGTTCGCCATTACAAACAGGGATCAAAGCAACATCACGAAAGACGCGAATGATCGAAGCATGTTCGACTCGCTGTCATATTATGCGCTGTCCGTTAAAGACCGTTTAAACGTGCTGAAATGTACCTTTTTAAACGCGATCTCATTTCCCGCGTTCGCCATTCTTTCCCGCGGTCGTCATGAAGGCTCGTTCTTCTTCTTCAGTGGGTTTTATTGGCAGTTTGCAAACGAGGTGCATTGCCGCCATCTTCTGGACTGAGGTGTGAACTCATTGGGATGTCGTCTTATAAGAGATTCAAGAGATTCAAGAGTTTTATTTGTCATACACAGTTATATACAGAATATACAACCGGCAGTGAAATGTAAACAGGTCCGCTCCATGGACAGTGCAAATTCACAGTTAAAAACACAAGGAGAAAATATATATATATATATATATATATATATATATATATATATATATATATATATATATATATATATATATATATATATATTTGTAGAATTATAAATAATCAAGTCAAGAATAAAGAAGTGGAATAAAATAATTGAAGTAGACTGTGCAGTGAGTAAACTGTAGACTTATAAATATGTGGTTAACAAATGTATAAGAGTATAATGTGCAAACAGGTTTATAACAGGTTGTTACACAGTAACAACGAGAACAGAAAGTGCAGTGCAATGACAGTGTATCGATGTTTATCCTGAAGTGAAGTCACGTGGCGTTAAGTGACTGAGTTCAGAGTCTGATGGCCTGGGGAAGAAGCTCCTCCTGAGTCTCTCAGTTTTGGCCATCAGGCTTGAAGCGCTACCAGATGGCAGCAGCGTGAAATGAGGGTTTGCAGGGTGATTAGAGTCCTTGATGATCTTAGTAGCTCTACCTTTGCAGCGTTTGGTGTAGATGTCCTGCAGAGACGGGAGAGCTGACCCTGAGATACGCTCGGATAAGCGCACAACTCTTTGCAGGGCTTTGCGGTCATGACTGGTGCTGTTCCCATACCACGCTGTGATGCACTGAGTTAATACACTTTCTATCACCCCTAAATAGAAAGTTTTCAGGATAGCTGGTGAAACCCTGAATTTCCTCAGCTGGCGCAGGTGGTACAGTCTTTGCCTGGCTTTCTTCACCTGTGTCTGAATGTGAGCAGTCCAGGTCAGGTCCTCGGAGATGTTTACACCCAGGTACTTGAAGCTGCTCACTCTCTGACAGCATGTTTAAAACCTATGATAAATCCTATTTGCAAGCTGAGTTTCTTTCAGAAAGACCCTCTCTTGTTCTTTCCTTTTCTCAGAGTACATTCTACACGCCAAGAAGAGTACACGTTTTACATTTTCCACTTCTCCACAATGAATGCATAATCCAGTCTGGTGTTTACCTATTAAATTTAGAGAGCTATTTAATCTTGCGTGCCCTATTCTCAACCTTGAAATCATAGTTTCCTCCTGCCGTCTCAGACTACTGTGCTTTTTAACGATCACTTCTTTCTGAATGTTGTATAAATGTGCTTTATGTTACTGTGTGTTTGTTACCATATACCTCCTGTAATCTCAAGCTAATCAGCCCATTGCACACTGAGATATGGGTATCCATGTGTTCACACTGTCTGGCGGCCATTTTGGAAGCTGTCTGAAAACTTTCACCAGAAGAGGAGCATGTGCATTTTGTGCATTTTTTTAGGTGTTTAAGCCTTTATTTTCTAGAAGTATAACTTCTTACTGCAAAATTAAGAGATCTTCCTTTCTCCTCCTGATCCCGTGTGTCCTGCCACATTTTATTAATATTATCTTTAATAATAACTTTAATCTCTGATTTGCTAAGTGGGACTTGTATGTTTACGTGCTCTGCCTTCAGGGCTTCTTTTCATTTCCCTCAGTACCCACATGCACTGGAACCCAAATAACCTGTATATTAAATTTCCAGTAGCGTCACTGGTGGGATCGGCTTCTTCGTTTGCTGGATGGCATATTGGACTCTATGTGGAAGGCCAACAGGGCCAAAACGTGTGAAACTGACACGTAAACCCCTAACACATATGTGACCCTAGACCACAAAACCAGTCAAAAAGGTACATTTTTGTGAAATTGAGATTTACACATCATAAGTAAAAATGTATATCAATTGATGTGTGGTTTGTTAGGATAGGACAATATTTTGCTGAGATATGACTATTGAAAATCTGGAATCTGAGGGTGCAAAAACATCTAAATATTGATAAAATCTCCTTTAAAGCTGTCCAAATGAAGTCCTTAGCAATGCATATTACTACTAATAATACATTTTTTATATATTTACGGTAGGAAATGTACAAAATATATTCATGGAACATGATCTTAATGTCCTAATAATTTTTGTCAAAAGAAAAATTCATACTTTTGACCCATACAATGCTATTGTTGGCTATTGCCACAAATAGGGTAAACGTACACATTAAGCACACTACTATCTTTGAGCTCAATTATATGAAAAATAAATAATTTATCATCCTACTTGATGTCTTAACCAAATGATGTGTTTGTTACTATATACCTCCTGTAATCTCAAGCTAATCAGCCCATTGCACACTGAGATATGGGTATCCATGTGTTCACACTGTCTGGCGGCCATTTTGAAAGCTGTCTGAAAACTTTCATCAGAAGAGGAGCCCCTTAAATGTGCATTTTTTTTTTTAGATGTTTAAGCCTTTATTTTCTAGAAGTGTAACTTCTTACTGCAAAATTAAGATATTAATGTTTAAACTTTTGCATATTATAAGCTGGAACCTGGATGTGGGAAATAATTACAGTTAGATCCAAAAGATAGTTTTAGCAACATAGCGCAGATGCTACAGAACATAGTTAGCTTACTAGCGGTATAAGATTGTGTGCCACACTAATATATTACTTCACAGGCATTACTGGCTTGTACTTTTAAATCCATTAGATTATAAATGTACAGTTTATTGATGTTCTGTGGTTTTACACTGCTGTAATTTTTAAAGAACTCATATTATTGTGCGGTGCGCTTAAAGGGTCACTACTATGACAATCATCTTCAGTGTGACATCAATAAGAAAAAGTATAATTTCATAGATATTTTCTATAATAGCTGTTCATATTAAAATATGTATGAACTTAAAACATGACCTAGATTATTTATTTAGCAAAATTGTCCTTTTAAATTTATAAATGTAATATTTATTAATTAAAAATGTTTGCTGTTCCGGGTAAGCTCAGGGTGCTCCTTTAAGCTCATCCACATTGAACGTCTGTGTAAATACTTCATAAACAGACTTTAAATATTAACTCATGGTTGTCACTTCAAGTTTATCTTTATAAAATTATTCTTTAAAAATGTTGTTTAAAATAAACAAGAATTTTCCCCAAAAACATGTTGTGAGCTTAATGGGAACAGGGGTGTATAAGCTAAAGTCCCCAAAAGTCGGCGTGTTCCTTTTAAAGGCTGGCTTTTACGGTTCGATAGCTTATAAACACTTGGTTTAGCTTGTTTACGGTACACCTTGTCACATATCAGCTTTTAGGCATTGTTCTGTTGTTTGTCATAAGTCAGAAATGACATGGATGAGCTTCACGCAATACAAAGTCAATGGAGACAGGTGGATCGTCGTACCCCTCTCCCGGTGGGCGTGGCTTTCAGATTATGACGCGTGTTGGTAAATAACATCAGATCCGGAAGTTATTCCGTAGCTAAACCGGATCGCGCCACCGAGCAATAAACATGCCGAAGACAGTAACATATTGCGCGGTGGCTGGTTGTGAAAGAACACAGTCGCTGCATAAGCTTCCCAAGGATTCTAATATTAGGAATGAGTGGTTAAACTTTATTTTTAATGAAGTGCCAGCTCACGTGGGGAAGACATTGCGCGTTTGCTCGGTGCATTTCACCGCGGACTCTTTTGTAAATAAAACACAGGTCGAGACTGGATTTGCAGACAGGCTGAGGTTAAAACACAATGCGGTGCCGTCTATAGTGCAGCCGACAGGAATGGTGCAACACACTTATGTGAGTAAAACATGTTTTTTGATAGTATTGCATTGCTGCAGATCGTTTGAGACTGATCATGTGTAACCACTCACAGAAAGGTACAACTGTGAAGCATGTGGCTTGTCAAACAGACACACCGCGTTTAACGTCACAGGGCACACAGCTGGCGATTAAGACCCTGGGACCGAAGTTCAGGAGCAAAGGTTTGTGTTTGTACACACTACAAGTTTGATCGGTAAGACTTTTTAATGTTTTTAGTCTCTTATGCTCACCAAGGCTGCATTTATTTTATTAAAAATACCGAGAAAAAAATGAAATATTATTAAAATGTAAAATAACTGTTTTCAATTAGATTATATTTTAAAGTGTATTTTATTCCTGTGATCAAAGCTGAATTTATCAGCAGCATTACTCCAGTCTTCAGTGTCACGTGATCCTTCAGAAATCATTCGTGATCAAGAAACATTTATGATTTATGATTTATTTAACATTGCACTACCGTTCAAAGGTTTGGGGTCAGTAAGAATTAATGTTTTTGGGGAAGAACTTAAAGAAATTAATACATTTATTCAGCAAGGATGCGTTAAATTGATCAAAAGTGACATTTGCAACGTTACAAAAGATTGTGTTTCAAATAAATGCTGTTGAACTTTCCAATAATCAACGAATCCTGAAAAACTGTTTTCAACATTGACAATAATCATAAATGTCTCTTGAGCGGCATATCAGAATGATTTCTGAAGGATCACGTGACGCTGAAGACTGGAGTAATGCTGCTGTTGTGCCATTTAAAGGTGCAGTGTGTAAATTTTAGCGACATCTAGCAGTAAAGTCGCTCACCCCTCCCCTTCGAAGCACATAGAGAAGCTACGGTGGCCGACACAGGACAAAGACATCATTGTCGGAGACAGCAGAGAGTGGCTAGCGCTCTGTAGAGAGTTTGTCCCTTTAGGGCTACCGTAGAAACATGGCAGGGCATAATGGCGGCTTCACTGTAAGGGGACCCGCGGTGTGTGTAGATAGAATCAGCTCATTCTAAGGTAATGAAAACATAACGGTTCATTATGTGAGGTCTTTATACACCACTGAAAACATAGTTATGTATATTATATTGCATTTCTGTCAATAGAGCCTCATAAATACTACACACTGCACCTTTAAGGCATTGAAGACTTTTTTATGATCTTACATTTAAGAAAACTGATCCGCAGGGATTGTTTATTCGCACATCTGTTTTTAGTCACAAATGCGCGTGAAGTGGTCGCACCGTCGAGCCCTGAATGTGACGCTGTACAATGTATTTTTTTTTGTGTGTTACTGGTTGATTGGTAGTATTTTTAAACTTAAAGTATCACATATAGGCTTGTTTTTAAGTCTGTTTTTAGTACATTTATGTATACTTTTTTATTTGTATTTTTTACTAAAAATTCTGGTCTTTTTTTGTAGGAACACAGACACCGGTGTCATGTAAATGTGAAGGTGTTTCAGCCACTACATCAGGGGACACTTTCACATCTTTGACTTCAGCGCCTTTGAAGGATTTTAGTCTAGAGCTGGAGGGGGAGGAAAGTGTTTCCTCTGAGGCCTTTGATAGTCAGGACACAACATATGATCCAGCCGAGTCTGTCGCAGAGCCATCACGACGTCCGTGAGTGAATTTTATCTTCTTTATTCTCTTGTTATAGCCTGTTTAAGACATTAGTAGTAGTTTTTTTTTTTTTTTTCTTTCATTTGAAGATGTACGTCGATAGAGAAGGATGCAAAATACATTGTATTTGAAAAGTGCCTCCTGCAACTTTTTGAAACCTGCCCCGTGTGCACGAGACGCTGTGACGTTCGGGCTCGGAGAAAAGGGACTTTTGTGGCAGTTCATCAACTGTGCCCACATTGTCACTACTTCAGAAAATGGCAAAGCCAGCCCGTTGTTGGCAGCACACCTTTGGGCGACCTCCAGTTATCTGCTGCCGTATACTTCACTGGTGCGTCCTTCTTCAAACTACAAAAGGTATTTTGAAAGGAAATACTGAAATTCATTAATATAATTAAAGGGATGGTTCACCCAAAAATGAAAATGACCCCATGATTTACTCCCCCTCAAGCCATCCTAGGTGTGTATGACATTCTTCTTTCAGACGAACACAATCTGAGTTATATTAAAAAATGTCCAGGCTCTTCCAAGCTTTATAATGGCAGTGAATGGCAGCCCAAAATGTAAAGCCCAAAAAAAGTGCGCCCATCCATTATAAACATACTCCACACGGCTCTGGGGGTCAATAAAGGCCTTCTGAAGCACCTTTGTGTAAGAAAAATATCCATATTTAACACGTTATAAAGGAAAACACCTAGCCTCCGCCGGACTGCCTTCCGTATTCAACTTAAGAAGAAAGTGTAACGCCTATCACAGTTCAAAGCACTACGTCCGATGTCATCGTCACGCTTTTTCCGTAAGTTGAATACGGAAGGCGGTCCGGCGGGAGCTTGATATTTTACTTTAAATATGTTTATATTTATGTGTTAAATATGGATATTTTTCTCACACAAACGCATGGATTCGCTTCAGAAGGCCTTTATTAACCCCCGGAGCTGCGTGGAGCAGTTATATGATGGATGGATGCACTTTTTTGGGCTTCAAATTTTAGGCTGCCATTATAAAGCTTGGAAGCTTCTGATTGTCTGAAAGAAGAACGTCATACACACCTAGGATGACTTAAGGGAGAGTAAATCATGGGGTCATTTTTGGGTGAACTATCCCTTTAAAGGATTCATTACAACAGTTTTTTTTTGTTTATGGTTTTTAGGTATTCAACGCAATGCATGTCAAGATGATTACACACAGCACTTTTCAAAAGCATGCCAGCATGTATCTGGAACCTGCTATAATCTACACGTGGAAGAAAGAACAAGAAGAAGTCTTGCGGCAGCTGAGCCACGGGGACCGAGTGATAGCGGGTGGTGGTATGAGAGCGGACTCACCAGGTAAAGAACAAATGTACTTGTGTCAGGCTATACTTGTTTTAACCATATCATTTATTAAACCATATGTATATGTGGTCACGCATACGAATATCTTTTAGGCCACTCAGAAAGGTACGGCACCTATACCTTAATGGACCTTGAGAGCAACTTCATATTGGACATACAGCTAGTGCAGGTGAGTACCAGGACATCAATAAAACAAAACTCAACTGCACTAAATACATATAACATTTGGTGCCTGTATGTACTTTTATTTATGTAGTGTTTTACAATTGTTTTTTTTGTGTGTGTGCATATTTCTAAACCTAGAGCAGTGAGGTAGCAGGGGGTTCCCATGTGGAAAAGGAGGGACTAAAAAGAAGTCTTGAGCATCTGGAGGCACACGGTGTGAAGCTTGAATGCGTTGTTACAGATCGCCACCCACAGATCCAGACATTTTTGAGGGAACTAAACATAACGCAGTTCTACGACGTCTGGCATCTGGAGAAAGGTACCGTTTCCCCTTGATTTAGACTCATAATGATAATTTTACTCATAATTCTCTGATGTTGAATCATGTGATTATTTCCAGACCACCCATGACATTGTAATTATTATTTTGTTCAGGCTTGTCTAAGAAGTTGGAAAAAATCAGCAAAGATAAGGACTGTGAAGTAGTGAAGAAGTGGCAGCAGAGCATAAAAAATCATGTGTACTGGACCGCAGCTACTTCACAAACACATGTGGAGAGAGCGGCAAAGTGGAAGTCCCTGGTAAACCATATTCAAGACATTCACGTGCATGACAGCCCATCATACCCACAGTGTGACCATGAAATCCGTCAGTCGACTGATCGCAGCAAATGGTTCCAACCAGGTGTCCACATTATATTTATTTGTTTTAATATTTTTTTCAAATTGACCAAATCCACCGATCAGGCATAACATGACAGGTGAAGTGAATAACACTGATTATCTCTTCATCACGGCTCCTGTTAGTGGGTGGGATATATTAGGCAGCAAGTGAACATTTTGTCCTCAAAGTTGATGTGTTAGAAGCAGGAAAAATGGACAAGTGTAAGGATTTGAGTGAGTTTGACAAGGGCCAAATTGTGATGGCTAGACGACTGGGTCAGAGCATCTCCAAAACTGCAGCTCTTGTGGGGTGTTCCCGGTCTGCAGTGGTCAGGATCTATCAAAAGTGCTCCAAGGAAGGAACAGCGGTGAACCGGAGACGGGGTCATGGGCGGCCAAGGCTCATTGATGCACGTGCGGAGCGAAGGCTGGCCCGTGTGATCCGATCAAACGGACGAGCTACTGGAGCTCAAACTGCTCAAGAAGTTAATGCTGGTTCTGATAGAAAGGTGTCAGAATACACAGAGCATCTCAGTTTGTTGCGTATGGGGCTGTATAGCCACAGACCAGTCAGGGTGCCCATGCTGACCCCTGTCCACCGCCGAAAGCACCAACAGTGGCACGTGAGCATCAGAACTGGACCACGGAGCAATGGAAGAAGGTGGCCTGGTCTGATGAATCACGCTTTCTTTTACATCACATGGATGGCCGGGTGTGTGTGCGTCGCTTACTGGGGGAACCATCACGCACTATGCTTCAGGAATGGTTTGAGGAGCACAACCACGAGTTTGTGGTGTTGACTTGGCCTCCAAATTTCCCAGATCTCAATCCAATCGAGCATCTGTGGGATGTGCTGAACAAACAAGTCCGATCCATGGAAACCCCACCTCGCAAGTTACAGGACTTAAATGATATGCTGCTAACATCTTGGTGCCAGATACCACAGCACACCTCCAGGGGTCTAGTGGAGTCCATGCCTCGACAGGTCAGGGCTGTTTTGGCAGCAAAGGGGAGCCCAACACAATATTAGGTCATAATGTTATGCCTGATCGGTGTATAGTTTGCGTAACATTTCTAAATCTACAGAAACATTTTTTACTTTACAAAACATTTTTTACACAATTGTAATTGTTTGTTATTTGGTTACAGGAAGCAAAGCACTGTATGCCGTCGAAAAGATTCTTACAAACAAGAGAATGATGAACGATATCGAGAAGCTCAGCCCTCACTTTCACACTTCAGCTTTGGACTCTTTTCACCGCGTCACTTTACGCTTTGCACCAAAAAAAGTGGTTTATCCTTACCTCGGGAAGTTGTGCAGGTGTGTTTGAAATGAATATAATGATTACAAGCTCTATGAAGACGTCTTTAATACCTTTTGCTGATGCGTTTTGTTTGCATTTCAGACTTTATTTGGCAGGTATGCATTTCAACGAGAACTCCAATCGTCCTCCGGCTAAAACATCGACTGGAAAGCCAATGTGTAGGCTTTCGTTTCCCAAAGCCAAAAGGGGAGGATACTCCATGAGGCCATTAAAGTCACAGGCAACATATTGTAAGTTAAAGAAATGTATTGATGTTCACAATAAAGTAACAGCAAATTCAAAAACAATAAATAACATGCATACTATCTGTTGTGCAATTATGTTTTTACAGGCTATGTCATCAATCTGATGACATTCCTTTTTGAAAAGGTAATCCCAGACCCTCTTCCCTACATGGAGGAGATCCACAAAATCAAGGTCCCTGAACCTGCCCAGTATGACAGACCCCTCATGGAGGAAGCCGTCGCAAGGCATGTCCCGCGGTTCAGTCAAGCCAGGGGAGGTCTGGATCCTCCGTAGCTACCTCCAGCATCAGGAAACTCTTGGCGTATGCGCAGGACAACACAAGATGGGATAACATCCCTAATCTTCCTGCCCAGATAGCCCCAGCACCAGCTCACAAAGCTCCTGTACACAAAGTGCCTGTAGCGCTGAATGTCAAAGACACTGAGAAAGACAGACAAATCTGATATTTTTGTGAACTGAGGACAATTGTAATTATTCAAATTTTATTGATTTGTAATAAAACTGTTCTTGTGTTAAAATAGTGTTTTCATTTAAACGTACTAGAAATCAATTCTAATCTGTATTGACTGCTTTACAAAATAGTTATTGTATTACAAACTGAATTATAAGGACTTGCTCCTGAACACACATGAACTTAATCTACGAACTCTCGACTACTTTGTTGGACAAAAATGGATCGGTGGATGGCGGATTGTGATTGGTCAGATCGCATGTCACTTTCAGTGACGTAAACGTTCGTTTTTTTGGGTCGACATCTTATAAAAACTTTAATCAGCTTTTAGACATTGTTCTGTTTTTTGTCACAAGTCAGAAATTATAAGGAGGAGCCTCACACAATACAAAGTCAATGGAGACGGTTGGATTGGTTCCCCCCGGTGGGTGTGGCTTTCAGATTATGACCCGTGTCGCTCTGTCTCTACAGGCCTTACAGAGCGACTGGGCTGCAAACCCTCTGCATCCCATTACGATGGGCCCGCACCTTGCCCGCCAGCCGTTACTTCGACACTCTTTCACCAGCTCGCTGGACATAGTTCTCTTCCTCTCACTGGCCTCCTCGATACGGTCCTCCCAGGGAACTGTAAGCTCTAAGAGGATAATTTGCTTGGAAGATTCTGAGATCAGCACCTCCTCTGGCCTTAGCAATGTTACGGCAACGGTTTCTTGAACTAGATGAGGCTGATACCTTCTCCCCAGCCCTGACAAAAGTGGTGGTCTTCCTTACAGGGCGAAGGTGCTTACAGTGGGTAATCCCGCTGGAGAAGAATAACCCAGCAATATCGTCAAAATGCATAACCCAGCACATGGGTAAAATAATAAACAATGACCCAACAGTCTGAACCCAGCATTGGGGTTAGCCCAGCGTTGTTGACCTGCCGGGACCCGATGTGAGATCCACCAATCAGAGAGGTTCCCAAATTTTAATAGATTTTTTGATTGGTTAAACTGAAGAATATTTCTCTGTAGATGATCGTGCCTATGGCTTCAACTAAGATGATCACCTTTGGTCAGACAAAATGTGACAATTTTTGAATACCAGATGCCAAAAAAAGTATTTAATGTTGCCTACTCTGAGTGTCAAGTGTAGCAAACATGGTATTATTTGCTTACACTACAATCAGATACACAGATAGGATATGTCAAATTAACTTGCTACTTTGAGGTGTGGGCATAATAATATAATCTGAAGAGGATACATTATTAATAGTATAACCAATACAAAATGCGCCCACTGGAAGATCTTGGACTGAGCTTTGATTAACATTTCACGTCATTTTAATGTTCACAAATTCAGAAGACATGGCTTTCGGAGGAAGGACTTTCTTTCACAGGAGCGCTCAGTATTAAAAAAATAACTATAATAATAATTCTGTTCAAAATTTTTGTTATAGTTCCCATTATTATCACATACAAACTTTCATTCAAATCTTTCTCAACAAAAAAACAACAAGAAGGAACTGCTCCGAGGATACATTTATTCAGCGTCTCAGGCATACATAAAAAAGAGATCCCTCACAGTATAGGGCATTTTATAGACATTAAATCAAACAGGATTTTTTATGTAAAAATTAAAGTACAAAATTGAACAATTTACATTGAAATACAGTTTTTACAGTTTTAATTAAACAATTAGTGCACATTTTTCTTCAGTAAAATGGTAGTATGAGGTTTAGTGCAAATCACTCCAGCCAGCGAGCGGCCGTGTCCTTATATTCCACTTCTAGTTCACACACACGTTTGACTGAAAGGATTGGTGTTGAGGAGTGTTTAACTGGCTGTCAAACTGCTTCTGGACAAACAGATAAAAAAGAAAAGGTGTAACTGGGTTCATGGCTTGTAAATGTCTAGTTAGGGGTTATGAAACCAATTGTTAAAATTTCTAAGGATCAGCATTCTCCTCTAAAACTGATCAGGCAGACCAAACCGTAAGTCGTAGAGACTTGAAACTTTGAGGGTTAGTAGTACTCATACAGTCTACAACAGGCCTGACGGGGTGGGGTGGGGGGAATGTTGAGAAGTGCAGAATCGCTCATAACTCCTATAGGATTCCACCAAAGCTCCCTGAGCATATGACATGTAGGCATTTTTATATTTATGTACACAATAATAATGTTTTTTACATTTTAATCCTTTCATTTTTCATATTTAAAAATGTTTGTGTGCTGCTGAGCATCCCTGTGTGTGTAATAAGCAGTGTACACGTGTTGTGCACCCGCCTATAGGCGCATAATAACACGCTCTTTAAATAACACAAAAAATACTGCGCTAGGACTATATATGCGCTAGAAACAGATATATGAATGACACTTTAGAGCAGGTTTGTGTTGGTCAATGGCGCAGTCGTTTTCAGTTCCTCACAATAGCAACGAACCAACAATGCTCCTGAACACACCTGGTTTTCAGACCAGCAGCCCATGGGTGAACAGATGCGCCAGTGCATTTGATATTTAAACAACGTGGAGCTGGACATGATAACTGTGTTGGGCTGAAACTAGCAAAAAACACTTGCGTCGCGCCTGACGCCTGAAAATTGGCATGCAGTATCTTCGTCGAAGGTGCCAAGACTGCCTTTGAGGACATTTGTGTATCTCGAAAAGGCGGCTGCCGATGGGCAACGAAGTTTGAGCAGCTTTCAGACAAGGTTAACAGAGGCCGATCAGAACGAAACTCGCTGGGCCTGTTTGACTGACAGCCTTAGAGGTCCGTGAGAAATTAGAAAGAAATCGGACACCAGGGGCTGCCTTGCCGTTTTTCATGTTAGTAAAGGATTGTATACCACGCGATTTTTTTTTTGGCACACACCCACAACATTCATACCGCATGGTACAGCTCCTCATGCTGAGCAGTTTTGCCTCTAGGATCACCGCTATCAGTCGAATGGTCCCAAATATTGGACATTACTTTCGGTAGCTAGTCCTAGGTTTTTGGCTCAACCTCGATAAAACCTCTGCAGCACAATTCTCAGGACTCTCTAGGTCAATAACTGTAAAAAAATAAAATAAATAACTTTGGCCTTTGGATAGCTATAGCTGGGTCATTTAGCAAATAACCAGTTAACATAATGATGCCACAACATTCAACACTTGGAATCTCCTCCACCACCACCAATGTGCAGCATCACCGGGATGATGCGACGGCAGCCGTATTGCCCCAGAACACCCACAACACACCAGCTGATGGTGGAGAGGAGACCGAGTGATGAAGCCAATTGTGTATGTGTATGTATATATATATGGGGATGATTAGAAGGCCATGATGGACAGAGGTCAATGGGCAAATTTTACCAGGATGATGGGGTTAAATCCCTCTTTTTTTTTTTTTTGCTCATATGATTGGCTCAAAAAAAAAAAAAAAAAAAAAAAAATGTTTCTCATGCACATGTACCCATAAGCAATGATGGCAAACTGCAGGCATGTACAGTACTGTGCAAAAGTCTTGCTAGTATTTTTACACACAAAAAGTGGGTTTTAGCCAGTTATTTATAACTTTTGCTGTAGTGTGTCAGTAGGAAATATTAGTTTACATTTATAAATGAATTGCCATTAATTGTAATAATCCAGTGAGATTTTTGTATGCATAAAGATTATGCAAAGGGTGCTCACCCCAAATATCCATTTGATTTAGTTAATAGAAGTTAATTCATAAATAAAAGCTATTTATGACATTATTTTTGACAGCATTCTCACTTTAAAGCATTTAGTGCCTAAACTTTTCTCAGTCCTGTAGTTCTGCAGGAAGGTTTCCTCAAGTGTCTGGGAGACGTTGCCTCAGTTCTTCTGGATTTAGTCTGTCTCAGTGTTTTCGGTTTCTTATAACTGGCGTAAAAACATTTCTCGTGTGAAAATACCAACATGCCTAAGACTTTTGCACAGTATTGTACAAGCTGGGCAACTTCCATTGATGTTAATGGATGTTTTTGGATTGGGATGCTGGCATGCTGGTGTCCCTATCGGGCCTTCATAGCTAACTTAATCAGCAGGCTTCCCTTTGTAAACCAGATGAATCAGAAGGACCATTTTTTGCTGGTGAAGGAAGTCTAAGCCTCCCTGCTCACTTTTGGCGTAATAACTTTTCTGATCCATGTCAGAAAGCCTCCAAAGTAGTGTGGCCCATCTGCTTCTGCTGCTTCAGCTTCCTCTGAAGACGAATATCTCACGAAACCCACACCCTTTTTCCATCCTGACGACTCGTCGATCGTGATCTACAAATTACAAGAGCAGTAACCGCATTTGAACATTACAAATTAACATCATCAAAGACTCTCTAAAACATGTTGGGTTAAAAACAACCCAATTTTGTGCCATTGTGGCAACCCAGCAGTGGGTCAAAAATAGACAAGGCCCAGCGCTAGGCGTCACGCTGTGGCTAGAGATTCAGTGAAATAAACAATACATCCAGAGAGAATACTCCCATAAAACATACACAGAAAACTCACGGCTTTAATGCAAGGAACAAGTAATCAACAAGAACGGATACGGGTGTGATTGGCTAATTAAAATCAAGGAAATTAACTACAAACTCAGGCAGGCAAAACAGGAACAGAACACAGTGAAATGAATCCAAAACTGAACATACATTTTGGATGAATAAATCAAAAGTAGGTCAGTGCACAGTCATTATTAACTCTCCCTCATGTCGTTCCAAACCCGCAAGACTTTCATTCATCATATAAAGCAGGGGTGGGGGACGATGATCCAGAAGGGCCACTCTCTTGCAGAGTTTATCTCCATCCCTAATCAAACACACCTGAAGATAATCAAGGGAATAATAGTTTAAAATGTTCGAAATTGTGTTGAAGTGTTTATTTCTAATGATAGTTTAAAATGTTTCAAATTGTATTGACGTGTTCTTTTCCGTTCAAACATAAAGTTACCGTTTTTAATTCTGTAGCAAACCTTTTCTGACTAAAACAAAGGACAATGCACTCTGGGTGACTGTAGACTGTAACTGTTGACGCTGTCTGTTTACTAGAAAAGTTACAGAAAGAAAGGGATGGGGCAAGGGGTTCTTGCATTCTTGTGTGCAGACTGCTGATTGGTATGGAGTAACCTGAGATGAAGAAATCTACCTGATAACACTGATTGCTATGTTGTAACCAATGAGGAAATCTGCCTGACAACAGTGGACTCGAGGGAGGAACTGAAAGTCAAGAATATATAAGCTGTTTGCAAATGCTTGTGAGACATTCTGGACTGCCCAGATGTCAGCTTTTGGCATTGTGGTCCTGTAATCCTGAGCTCAGAGCTCTTTTGATTCTCTATTAAATCGAGTAGCGTCTTTCTTTGACTTGGTAAATCAACGGACTGGGGGGAAAGAATATTTCCAACACTAATCAAGGTCTTCAGGATTACTGATGTTAGGCAGGTGAGTGTTTTTATAAAGGTTGGTGCTAAACTCTGCAAGAGAGTGGCCCTCCGGGATCAGTGTTCCTGATATAAAGCGATCGAGCCTCTTCCCGGAAATCTGGAATAAACCGATAGATTCATATGGATTAGATTTACAATCTCTTTATTAACTTTTTAAAGAGTCAAAGTGGGAGTTGCTTAGAATGTCAGTAGCCGCGTTTCCATCACCCTTCAAATTGCGAACCTGAAAATACGGCCAATTGTGAAATTGAAAATACGGCCAATGGAAACGAGTCAATTTCACAAAAACTTGCCGATATTGCAAAAAAAAAAATGTTACGCTCGCATGAGGTGGTTTTTCAAGCAGTCGAAAAAGGAAATTTTCACAAAACTGTGAAAAAAAAGTCGATCATGGCAGACAGAAGGACAGAAGACGAT
The DNA here is from genome assembly GCA_018749465.1 of Paracanthobrama guichenoti. Classification (NCBI taxonomy): domain Eukaryota; kingdom Metazoa; phylum Chordata; class Actinopteri; order Cypriniformes; family Gobionidae; genus Paracanthobrama; species Paracanthobrama guichenoti. The sequence goes on from CM031945.1 coordinate 26,453,459, forward strand.
ATGAGTTCTTTATTAAACTCATAAAAGACAATAGAATTACAGGAATACTGGACTCTAGACAACAAAGAAATGCCACAAATGATCATGAAGACCTTGAAGCAGATGTGCGGGAGAAACGCCCACAAACCCCTCATACGTGCCGCTCAAGTGTAAGGGCCTTTCCTTGCCATTAATGCTTGGATAACACGCCTATGTCTCCTTCCATTAATGACAATGGCTAGTGCGGTGGCTGGGATATACATAAACCTACCAACATATGTGGCATAATTTTTAGAATGACTTCTTGCGAGAGAAAAAAATATGTTTTAGTCACATAACAGCGGTTAATGGAAATGCCACAATAGGTTTTATTTTATTTTTTTAAATCAACATTTTGAAAATATTGCAAAAGTTTTGTGTAAATCTGGAAACACAGCTAATGAAAGGGACATTTTAATGAAAGAAGAAACGCAACATTTCATAAGGGCCTAAATTTAATTGCAAAATGAAATTGCATGCACTGCAAAAAATTATGTTCTTCCTCAGGGATTTTATTTCCAGTACAAATTCAATACAGATACATTTACTTGACATGCAAAATTAAGAAAACTTAAGTTTTCTGAGTGTTTGTGCTTAAAACAAGAACAAATATCTGTCATTGGGTATGAAAATGACTTGCATTTGAGTGAAGTTGATATTTACGAACCCACTGGCAGATGCGTGTTCTTGTTTTAATCATAAAATCACTTTCACAAGATTTCTTATCTCAAACTTTAAAGCAATTTTTTGGGTAAAATTATGGGGATCTTTTAAACTTTGAAGTGTCACTAATACAACTCATTGTGTGCTTAGACATTTACATGTACAGAACATATCGACGTGTTGTGTTCCCTTCAATTTATTCCTTACATTTTTTTTAATTGGTCTTAAAAGGTTTTTCAAAAGGTCTTAAATGTACCTTGTTTAAACCTGCAGAAGCCCTGTTAACCAACTGTACGAAAAGTCGCTAGAATTGTCGCTAGCTGCTTTTCACTAATCTAGTGACAAAGTTACTAAATTGGCAACATTTGATAGTAACAAATTAATGCAAGGAAACAGGGAGACAAACCTGGCAGTAGCTACACAACAACCACGGGAAAGCAACAGCCGACAAAAAAACAGAAGAAGCCTAATAACTATCAAGACAGCTGGGAACAATAAAGACTAATCATCAACACAAAAAAAAACTTCAAGGGACTACAAACATGGCAACTGAAATCAGGGACATACTACAAAATAAAAGTCTGGGGCATGTAACATATATGCCCTGTTAAAAGTGCACAATTATAAGTACTTACATGAGATTCTGTAATTGTGCCGAACTTTTGAAAGTAGTTGTAAAGGTCACTGTTGGTCAAAAGTGGATTCAGATCTGTAACAACAATCCCATGGTCCTATGAAGAAAGGTAGACAAGATAACATCAGTCAAATTGCATACTTTCATCCATCTATTTTCCAAACCCCTTATGTGTATGTATAACATTATGCATAAATCAGTGAAAGTCAATTGGTACTCAGATATAGCTGTCCTACCCGTAGCCTTTAACCTGTCGACTGCAAAACAAATGTGATTGTGGTCTGTTTCTTAGTTTTATTTGTGTAAGATAAAGGCTCTTTCTGCCTGTCAGTCATTTCGCCCGCTCAAACTTTGGGACTTGTTGATGCATTTTGGATTATTCTGTTACGATATTTTGTGGATTATTTATGCCTGCGCTGCAAAAAAAAATGCTTTTCTTACTTAGTACATCTGTCTTGTTTCCAATCCAAATATCAAAACATTCTTCCATTTAAGAAGCATTTACTAGAGAAGCAAAAGTTAAGTGAGTTTTGCTTAAAATAAGAAAAATTATCTGCCAAAGCAAATTAATCTTGTTTTCTGTTTGAATTAATTTTTCTTACCCCATTGGCAGATTATTTTGCTTATTTTAAGCACATTTTTTCTTTTGTTTTTTTAATGTATTTTATATTATTGAGTGTCACGCTAAGTTTTAATGTAGTAAATGTCCTCATAAAGGTAAAAATGGCCCTGCAAATCAATTAATTTTTAACACTTGGTCAGCTTACCCATTCTCCAAATCTTAGAAACTCCTTATATTCTTCTGGAAGAGAGATGTATGAACGTTTTGTGGATCCCATTGTTAAACTCTACATACAGAATGAGTATGACGATACAATGACTGGGAAACAAAAGCTTATTAACTGATGAACCATAAAACAAGCAATTATATATATATATATATATATATATATATATATATATATATATATATATATATATATATATATATATATATATATATATATATATTAACCAATTAATAACAGATGCAGAAAATGTAAAAGTATTGGAAAAAGGCTAAAGGCTAAATTACAAGAGGAAAAGAAACTCACACTACACAAGCCCTCCTTAAGTGTTGTAGTTGGAATGGTGTGATGTTGGGAGCCAAATGAACCAAAGTAGCTCCTTTATAAGGTGGAAGTCCAGACGGGTATAAGAAACTCCTCCCACAGAATGCTCTGGCCAGCATGTGACACAGTTCTTCAGAATTTAGGCTTACAGGTTTACACAAAACCTCCCCACTGCTTAGCTTTACTGCCACATACTGAACACTGTAAAAAAATTATTGTGATTTTAATGGTAAAAGACATTAATGGTAAATGGTGAAAAACAGTTAATTGGTTAACAGAAAGTTTCCATACTATATTCGGTGAATAACTGTAATAGATCTAACCTTACATTTAAATTTACAGTAAAATACAGTTAAATGTACAGTTTTTAGAAGTGAAAAAGAATAAGTAATTGTGTAATTTAAGGTGAAAATTGTGAAACTTCACATTTGATGTATTTTTGTTTAAATAACTATGAAACCTCATCAAATCCATAGTTTAGGCCCCACTTTATATTAGGTGGCCTTACCTACTATGTACTTACATCAAAATATAAGTACAATGTACTTACTGTGTTCATATTGTATTGCAAAACACTTTTGCTGATATTGAGGTGGGATACGGGTAAAGTTAGGGACAGGTGTGGTGGTGTGGGTGAGTTTAAGGGTAAAGTTAGGGACAGGTGTGGTGGGATGGGTAAGTTTTTAAGGGTAAAGTTAGGGACAGGTGTGGTGGTGTGGGTAAGTTTAAGGGTAAAGTTAGGGACAGGTGTGGTGGTGTGGGTAAGTTTAAGGGTAAAGTTATGGACAGGTGTGGTGGTATGGGTAAGTTTTTAAGGGTAAAGTTAGGGACAGGTGTGGTGGTGTGGGTAAGTTTAAGGGTAAAGTTAGGGACAGGTGTGGTGGTGTGGGTGAGTTTAAGGGTAAGTTTTTAAGGGTAAAGTTAGGGACAGTGTGGCGTGGTGGTGTGGGTGGTGTGGGTGAGTTTAAAGTTAGGGACAGGTGTGTGGTGTGTGGGTAAGTTTAGTTAGGGGGTAAAGTTAGGGACAGGTGTGGTGGTGGTGTGGGTAAGTTTAAGGGTAAGGTTAGTGACAGGTGTGGTGGTGTGGGTAAGTTTAAAGGTAAAGTTAGGGACAGGTGTGGTGGTGTGGGTAAGTTTAAGGGTAAAGTTAGGGACGGGTGTGGTGGTGTGGGTAAGTTTAAGGGTAAAGTTAGGGTCAGGTGTGGTGGTGTGGGTAAGTTTAAGGGTAAGGTTAGTGACAGGTGTGGTGGTGTGGGTAAGTTTAAGGGTAAAGTTAGGGACAGGCGTGGTGGTGTGGGCAAGTTTAAGGGTAAAGTTAGGGACAGGTGTGGCGGTGTGGGTAAGTTTAAGGGTAAAGTTAGGGACAGGTGTGGTGGTATGGGTGAGTTTAAGGGTAAAGTTAGGGACAGGTGTGGTGGCGTGGGTAAGTTTAAGGGTAAAGTTAGGGACAGGTGTGGTGGTGTGTGTAAGTTTAAGGGTAAAAGTTAGGGACAGGTGTGGTGGTGTGGGTGAGTTTAAGGGTAAAGTTATGGACAGGTGTGGTGGTATGGGTAAGTTTAAGGGTAAAGTTAGGGACAGGTGTGGTGGTGTGGGCAAGTTTAAGGGTAAAGTTAGGGACAGGTGTGGTGGTGTGGGTAAGTTTAAGGGTAAAGTTAGGCACAGGTGTGGTGGTGTGGGTAAGTTTAAGGGTAAAGTTAGGGACAGGTGTGGTGGTGTGTGTAAGTTTAAGGGTAAAGTTAGGGACAGGTGTGGTGGTGTGTGTAAGTTTAAGGGTAAAGTTAGGGACAGGTGTGGTGGTGTGGGTGAGTTTAAGGGTAAAGTTATGGACAGGTGTGGTGGTATGGGTAAGTTTAAGGGTAAAGTTAGGGACAGGTGTGGTGGTGTGGGTAAGTTTAAGGGTAAAGTTAGGGACAGGTGTGGTGGTATGGGTAAGTTTAAAGGGTAAAGTTAGGGACAGGTGTGGTGGTGTGGGTAAGTTTAAGGGTAAAGTTAGGGTCAGGTGTGGTGGTGTGGGTAAGTTTAAGGGTAAGGTTAGTGACAGGTGTGGTGGTGTGGGTAAGTTTAAGGGTAAAGTTAGGGACAGGTGTGGTGGTATGGGTAAGTTTAAATAGGGCTTAAGTATGGCAGTGGTGCTATATATAGCACCTTAACTACCCCAAATAACCACTGAAGAACACTGTGTGTGTGAAGAATAGTAGTTAAAAAAAGATCAGTAATTATTCCCAAACAATTGTCATTTGTGACAAACATGTTGCATTTATTAATTGATCTTAAACCTCCAAAACACAACAGATAGATAAACTGAAGTGAATCTCATCAACACATCACAAGAAACATTAACAACTGACTGCATATTCATAGCATGTTTAAAACAGTTCTCTAAAAATGATCTCATTCTCAACCACAGAAAAATATTGATGCCTTTGCAGTGGCATGAGGAACTGACAAAAACATTTCCATAAGCAAAAATTAACCTTGTGCATTTCAAAATTTGATTACATGACAGTGGCACAACTAAATATCAATGTCATTTGACTTCAAAATGCATTGGTAATCTGGGTTCCATCTTCCACACAAGCTGCACCAGTTTTTCAGGTTTTATGTGTTCTTCCAAATTAGTTTCTGTAGAATCCAGCAGGTGCCTGTTCACAAGAAGGAAATCAACCACAAGAAAACATTAAAAGCTGTGGAATTTGACTTCCTCTGTCAAACATCCCGATTGCACAGAATTGTGATTTAAAGGAAAGACTGAAAGCTCACCTCACTGCTGAGCACTCGCCTCATTGAGGGCCTGTAGTTTAGCTATGAGGAACTTCTTATCTTCACTCTCCTAAAAAACCAGATGAGATGTTAGCAAGAAATTATTAAGCTGTAAAAAACCCTAACCCACCCCGTTTAGTGATTTGAGGCCTAATTTCAAGTATGAAACTATCCTGCACCGTTTGTATTAGAGACATGAATGACACATCAAAACACTTCTTGCGGTTTGTTGAGGAGTATGTGTGTATGCTACAATTTCTATAAATAATCAAACTAAATTTCTTGTTCTTGTTGGAGCTATCTTGATACAAGAATCAGCAACCACATAGCAGCATCTTGACAACACCCCAGAATGATTCTAGAAATATAAAAGTTCTGGTCAGTTCTCATTGCTAAATGATGCTTATTCATTTTCTAGGTAAACCAATGTTTTCCCTCCAGAAGTACAAAAAGTCTATCCGCTTGTGAAAAAGAAGTGAACTTAATTACTTAAAATATTAAAAGTATATTTAAAAACTGTACTTGCAGATAATAATAATAAAATAAAATGCCACTTAAGTGTAATTAAAGAGAGTCACTTTCATGACACACTCAAGTACATTTCATATCAGTGAATCAGGCCATTACATGATGATAATATCACCATCAAAACATATTGTGACCAAGTCATTGTCTGTCTGTTTGTTTGATCTTTCAGTTGTGTTTTGATTCGGTCACGTGTTCCTTTGTCTTAGTTTCCCACCACGTGTCTGTTTCCTTGTTTACCCTCGTTAGTTAAGTTCTGTTCACCTATGGTTAGTTAATTATCTCGTTTCTATCTCCTATTTAAGTTCCCCATGTTCACTCAGTCTTTGTCTAGTCACTGTTATGTTGGAGTGTGTTTCCCTGAGTTTTCTGTTTGTTCCTGAACATCATTATTGAAGTTTAAGTTTGTATTTTGATCGTCATTTGAGTCTTCAGCCTGTTCCTGTGCACACCCAACAGTTACAATCATATCTTCTCTTGCCATAACAAATGTGCTTTATAAACACAAAGTTGGAGCAGCCAGAGAAAAACTAATATTAAAAAAGTAATGGGTCAAGAGCCCAACAAAAGCAAACATTGATCACCATAACGGTGACTTCAAACGAAACTTTCATTAAAACATTAACATCTGATTTTTTCTTGATGTTCCACAAGGGTCATATACTCACAAAGTCTATCTGTTCTTGTAACCTTCGAATTATCATCTTATGGCCATCCAAAACTTGCATGTAAATGTATATAATGGTTCTGGAAAGAGATGGAGATGACATTTTACAAAATGACCCAAATCTGCTCTATACTGCACCCAGGAGATCCATGAGCAAGGGATACTCACAGGAACAGGGCTGCAAAAATGAAGAGGAACAAAGGGTTGTCCACCAAGTGAATATAAGCCCAGCTGAGCCAGCCCAAACTGGTGTTCGAGTTCCCCAGATTGATGATCCACTGCTTGCCTAAGAGGAGCATGTTGTTGAGGCTCCTGAAGGGCCCACAATGTGATGACGGTGTGATCCTAAGAAAACAGAAGCAAACAAAACACACTGGCACTGTAATGTCTCTTTATTATTGAAATCATTTGATTTGTGTTCACTCTTCAGGACATACCCCATTCATACCGAATGTGAGTGTGCATATGTGAAAGCTATGGACAAAACCTGCTGACAAACTATTTTTATCCTATTTAGCACCTAAACTTTGGAACAGTCTTCCTAGCATTGTTTAGGAAGCAGACACACTCTGTCAGTTTAAATCTAGACTAACTCTTTACTATGGCTTACACATAAAACATTATCAATTTCTATTATTCAAATCAGTAAATGATTGTTAGGCTGCATTAACTAGGTCAGCCGGAACCGGGAACACTTCCCATAACACCTGATGTACTCGTTACATCATAAGAAGAATGGCATCTACGCTAATGTTAGTCTCTCTGTTTATCCCGAGGTTTACTGCAGTCAGCCAGATCCAGGCCGTATCCAGATCAGATGGTGGACCAGCGCCTGGACATGACCAACGCATCCCTGAAATGCTGCATTGGCACGACATCCTCATTAAACTAATATGACTTCTGACCTGAAATGTTGCCAGAATTATAATCATACACTGTTTGTTCGTCGGCCAGAGGAGAACTGGCACCCCGACTGAGCCTGGTTTCTCCCAAGGTTTTTTTCTCCATTCTGGCCCTGAAGGAGTTTTGGTTCCTTGCCACCATTGCCTCTGGCTTTTGGCTTGCTCAGTTGGGGACAATTACATTTCCACTACATTACCGATCTGCCCACATTTACACTATATGATAATTGAACTGAGCTGGATAACATCACCGTTTTCACTAGAGCCGCTCTACAGCCGAATCAATTTCTGTTGCATTATTTTCCTGTTAACACTGTGAAGCTGCTATATAAATAAAGGTGACTTGACTTGACAAACCCCACTGAAACATTCTTCAAATATCTTTTGTGTTCCACAGAAAAGAAAAGAAAGTCATACAGATTTGGAACGATATGCGAGTAAATAAATGATGACAGATGTTTGTTTATTGTTGAGTGAAATATCTTTTTAAAATCATAAAATGTACTTATTTTATCAACATGATATATCTCTGTGCAGAGGAAAATCTGAGGTGTGTATTAATGCTTCATTTATTTTATTTTTTTCCAGATTTAGGTATGTCCTGGAAAAATTAGTGAATGTAATATTCTGAAGAGACAAACCTCCACATTGTATATATGACACACGTAAGAGCCCCAATGAAGGAGGGTAAAAACAGGAGCCTGATGAAGAGAGTGCTCATCTGAGTGGCCCTCCAGTGTTTCCTGGGTGCTTGGAAGTTCTTCATCAAACTTGTCTATAAAGGGGTGACACATATGTCCTTAATTGAAACCTCATAAACTCAAGTTCTTTTCTAAATTGCCGGAAAAGGAAGAGTTAAACCAAAATATAATGCTTCTGACATCCTGCCATTGCAACCCTGTATTGTTTTTTTCCCCCTGACCCTCTATGAAACTTAAGCTGAATGTCAGAGCTGCTCTTTTCCATATTTAGAAACTGGATTGGAAGGTTCAAGATTTTTTTATTTATTTATTTTTTTCTATATTGCCAAAAGTTTTGGGATGCCTGTCCGCCTGTCTTTAGAGGCACGTGAACTTTCCCATTCTTAATCCGTAGGGGTTAATATGGAGTTGGCCCACCCTTTGCAACTCTAACAGCTTCAACTCTTCTGGGAAGGCTTTCCACAAGGTTTAGGAATGTGTTTATGGGAATTTTTGACCATTCTTCTAGAAGCTCATTTGTGAGGTCAGACACTGATGTTGGACGAGAAGGCCTCCAGAGGAGTTGAAGCTGGGTGGGCCAACTCCATATTAAACCCTACGGATTAAGAATGGGATGCCATTAAGGTTCATGTGCATGTAAAGGCAGGCGTCCTGAAACTTTTAACAATATAGTGTTTGTCGACCGCTCAAGCCGGTAAATCCAATCAAATTTTTGTCTTCAGATGTTCTTCATCTTTACAGCATGTTTACAATTGAAGCAATAAAGTCATTAAACTCAATCTTCTATCCAAATGAAGCCTAAAAATACTAAGAAGATCTTGACCTTTTTGAAGTAGAACAAGAGAAGCAGTTTCCCAATTTGTACTGCAGGCAACAACGGTGAAAACAGCACACCAAACCTATAAAAAGAGAATGCATAAAAGACTGTTAGTGAGATGCTATCAGAACATAATTTAATGTTTCTTTATGACAAGGTGACAGTACCACACAAGCGTTTGACCATAGATGAGCTCCAGAACATCTCGTGCAATGTCAAACTCTAGTTTCCTTCTTCTCAGTGTGATGTTTCTAACACACAGCCTGAAGGGGCAGAAAGAGTCAACAAACTCAGCTAAACATTACGGCCATTATATAGGATCACGAGAACTTACCCCCACAGAAACTCTGCAAAGATGATGTACAGCACCGCAACTATTAGATCCATTAAAACCAAACGATAAAGCTCTTGACCAACAAATGTCTCCCAGCACTGCAAGTAAACAAATGAAAACAACCCTGCTTTATTTCATATTCAACTAATAATAATCTCATAAACCCTACAAACAAATCAACAAATTAACTGTGAGGATTGGCTGCTCGATCAGTATTGCTTTGAATCATTGTCAAAATAATAACAACAGTGTTACTGGATTTAAAACAATGTCTTCAGGTTTCACGATTTTGGTCACCTTTTGGTCTTTCTTGCTGTCTTCAATTTCCTTGAGCCAATAATAACACAGTACACTAAAAATGCAACCCTTCAGCAACAGGTTCCTGTGAAAGAAGAAACCGAAAGGTTGTTGATGAACACTCAGATATCTGATTCTATTAATAACAACCTGTCTTGAACTGAACAAATATGTTAATTAACACAAGTTAATAACATAGATTTAAATGACAAATAAGCATGTCCATTTTTTTTTTTTTGTAGAAATCTAGTTTCAAATGCAAAGATTATTGTACATGTAATATCTGTATTCATGCTCAAGTATTACATATTTTAGCAACATAAGTACATCTTACACATATTATGAATACCATTGAGTTTGGTGGTTTGCCATTTGAAATATGAGAAATATTTAAACAAAAACAACTGCTTGCGTGAAAAATTATTTCTCTCTTATAAAACAGACAAATAATGTGTCTAAGATCAGTGGCATGTGCATTAAAAAGTCACACTAGAGTGAGCAGCAAATTAAGTATGCTAAAGTTGCTTCCTGCTGCACTGAATGGAAACCTTAGCCCACAGCAGAATTAGACAGGAAGTGAAGAAATAGTTAGTGAAAGAATGATAAGCTAAAAAACACATTCTTATACATTATTTTAATAGTAGTAGGCGTCCCTGACCTTACAATGGACATGTAAATGTGAACACTTGGGGAGTCATAATCTTCCCTCCTGGATAACATGTCGAATAAACCAGGCAGTAGATGACTGATGCAAGACACGGCCAAAGGCAGGGTCAGCAAACGGACTGGGTCATTTTCCTGAACAGATATGCACACACAATGTATCAAAAAAAAGTATTCAGAAACCATATGCCAGATCATATATCAGGCCCATTCTAGGGAAACACCATTTCAGACTGAAAATCCTGTTTGAATTTTAGTTTTAAATGTCACAGCACAACAAGGTCAGCACAAATTCAAAAATGCATAAAGCATTAAAAATAAAAATATATAATAAAGCATTTCAATTAAATTAAAGTTTTCTATATAACCCAAAAAAGTAAAGTGATGAATGGGGACAAATCTGCACATTTGCATTTACAATTGAAAGACTTTTACTGACTTCCAAACCCGATTCCAAAAAAGTTGGGACTCTGTACAAATTGTGAATAAAATCAGAATGCAATGATGTGGAAGTTTCAAATTTCAATATTTTATTCAGAATACAACATAGATGACATATCAGATGTTTAAACTGAGATGATGTATCATTTTAAGGGAAAAATAAGTAGATTTTAAATTTCATGGCATCAACACATCTCAAAAAAGTTGGGACAAGGCCATGTTTCCCACTGTGTGGCATTCTTTTTTATAACAGTCTGCAAACGTCTGGGGACTGAGGAGACAAGTTGCTCAAGTTTAGGAATAGGAATGTTGTCCCATTCTTGTCTAATACAGGCTTCTAGTTGCTCGACTGTCTTAGGTCTTCTTTGTCGCATCTTCCTCTTTATGATGCGCCAAATGTTTTCTATGGGTGAAAGATCTGGACTGCAGGCTGGCCATTTCAGTACCGGATCCTTCTTCTACGCAGCCATGATGTTGTAATTGATGCAGTATGTGGTCTGGCATTGTCATGTTGGAAAATGCAAGGTCTTCCCTGAAAGAGACGACGTCTGGATGGGAGCATATGTTGTTCTAGAACTTGGATATACCTTTCAGCATTGATGGTGCCTTTCCAGATGTGTAAGCTGCCCATGCCACACGCACTCATGCAACCCCATCCCATCAGAGATGCAGGCTTCTGAACTGAGCACTGAGAACAACTTGGGTTGTCCTTGTCCTCTTTAGTCCGGATGACATGGCGTCCCAGTTTTCCAAAAAGAACTTCAAATTTTGATTGGTCTGACCACAGAACAGTTTTCCACTTTGCCACAGTCCATTTTAAATGAGCCTTGGCCCAGAGAAAACGCCTGCGCTTCTGGATCATGTTTAGATATGGCGTCTTTTTTGACCTATAGAGTTTTAGCCGGCAACGGCGAATGGCACGGTGGATTGTGTTCACCGACAATGTTTTCTGGAAGTATTCCTGAGTCCATGTTGTGATTTCCATTACAGTAACATTCCTGTATGTGATGCAGTGCCGTCTAAGGGCCTGAAGATCACGGGCATCCAGTATGGTTTTCCAGCCTTGACCCTTACGCACAGAGATTGTTCCAGATTCTCTGAATCTTTGGATGATATTATGCACTGTAGATGATGATAACTTCAAACTCTTTGCAGTTTTTCTCTGAGAAACTCCTTTCTGATATTGCTCCAGTATTTATGTCCGCAGCATTGGGGGAATTGGTGATCCTCTGCCCATCTTGACTTCTGAGAGGCACTGCCACTCTGAGAGGCTCTTTTTATACCCAATCATGTTGCCAATTGACCTAATAAGTTTCAGATTGGTCCTCCAGCTGTTCCTTATATGTACATTTAACTTTTCCGGCCTCTTATTGCTCCCTGTCCCAACTTTTTTGGAATGTGTAGCTCTCATGAAATCCAAAATGAGACAATATTTGGCATGACATTTCAAAATGTCTGACTTTCAACATTTGATATGTTATCTATATTCTACTGTGAATGAAATATAACTTTATGAGATTATTGCATTCCTTTTTTATTCACAATTTGTACAGTGTCCCAACTTTTTTGGAAACAGGTTTGTATTTTACATTACAGATTAAGCAGAAAATGTCAATTGATCAGTTCACATTAAAGCTACACTATGTATTTTTTCGCTGCTAGAGGTCGCTAACCTCTTCAAAACAATAACAAAGGCGTAGATTGATGCTGCAGTGAATGAGCGTGGAATCGTGGAAATTGTTGTCATACCGATGGATCTAATAATGTTTATAGATGAGTGAATGCATTCATGTTTTTAACATGACTGTGGTATGAAGCAGGACGCGATTACTAATAAGAGACAGATATCAGCGCCACACAAGTGTCCCGGGAGATATAAAGAAATGAGGACATTTCCTTCTACCGAACTATCCGCAAGTACTGAATTACTATTTGTACAGGTCAGTTTATTTGATGAATTGAAATTGTGAGGAAACGCAATGCTGTGTCACTTGGTCTACACCATCTAAACTGCATTTGAGTGTGTTGAACATTATAATGTTATTCTGTGTGTTAGTTCGCTGGCTGTATGAGACTAGCAGTAACTAAGCTACATCAACATTAGAACATCATACTGATGATATTATAATATTTCATTGTGTTGCACTACATAACATTGATTTGTTTTATGTACATTTGTTCACCTGTCTAATAAAACACATGCAAGAGCGGCATCTTTGTCAAGTCGAAGTTTGTTGCGAAGCTCTCGCCATCTCAAAACTGCCACATCGATACTGGTCCTCTTTCGATTTCTATTTTTTGTCCAAAGTCTGCTTGCCATGGTCCATAATGTTTGAACGAAACTACAACAGCGTGAGACGTTATGCAGTTGTCCACGTCTGTTGCCACGGTTTCTACGACAGTAAAAGCGGAAACCGAGGGTAAAGCAGATATGAAGCCATTGACAGGTGACTCCCTTTACACGTCCCGGTTCCTTGGTTAAAAATTGCAATTTTCGCATGATTTACAAATAGTCTAGTTGGAAAACATTTGGGATATTGTAAGTACTCAACAAAATATATGGCCTAGTGGTTTTTGGATATTTGGTTTCGTGCTGTATCCTATTAACTACAAATGGCATTGTTTCTGTCAAATTTGCTTAATTAAAACACCCAATAAAAATTTTCCAGAGGATATACAAAGAAAACAGTTAACCAGAGAATACAGTTGAGAATAAAGCTGTTTGCAATGTAATGAGGCAGCAAAAATAACCGGTGTGTGAACTGAACAGGATGTGACTGGTCTTTTCCACCATTATTGTGTGATTTCTTAAGTGTTAAGTTTCCTGTTGTCTATTCGACATTATGACCAGACCCTTACCAAATGTTTGCTCTGCTCACTGTAAGGGTAGATGCTGTAAACAGCCACCATGCAGGCAGCAATGCAAAGTAGGCAAATGGCCCATACAAATAAGTGGACACTCAACCAGCCCAACGTTGAACTCAAGTTCCTCTTCTGTTTTCTGCAGCTGAGCTCTGACACCATCTCCTAAAACACAAACATTCAGCAGAGTGACTGAAATGTCAACATGTTAGTATGTATTGTTAAAGCTGAAGTGTGTAAATTATGCACCACTATAGTGTCTCCACTATAAACAGAACTGTCCATGTCCGCTATAGTTTGGACAAACAGGTTATCCTGCTTTAGACGTTCCATCAGTGGTTTTGCAGATGTTGCCAAGTCAGTCAGTGAAAAAAAGAAAGAAAGAAAAAAGTTGAAAGTGTTACAGTGTTTAAACTTTTCAGAAAGTCAGCCAACGAATGGCTTGTGCAATGGGCTTGGAGGAAGTATTTTTACATCAAACAAATGACGATAACACTTTATACCGTTCCGTCATTAGTGAATAACTACACAGGAACAAATTAGTAACACAATATTAACATTCCAGTAACTAATCATTACTAAGAAGAAACTGATTAACAAATAAACAAGCAATCTGTCGAATGCCTTCTGAAGCAAATCGATGGGTTTGTGTAAGAAAAATATCCATATTTAACTGTCACATTATAAAGTAAAATATCTAGCTTCCGGCAAACCGCCTTCCGTATTCAACTTATGATGAAAGTGTAGCACCTCTCGCAGTTCAAAGTGCTTATGCTACGTCCGACACCGACGTCGCGCGAGTTACACTTTCTGCGCAAGTTGAATATGGAAGGCGGTCTGATGGAAGCTAGATATTTTACTTTATAACGTGTTAAATATGGATATTTGTCTTACACAAACCCATCGATTGGCTTCAGAAGGTCTTTATTAACCCCCGGAGCCGTGTGGAGCACTTTTATAATAGATGGACGCACTTTTTTGGGCTTCAAATTTTGGGCTGCCATTATAAAGCTTGGAAGAGCCAGGACATTTTTTAATATAACTCTGATTGTGTTCGTCTGAAAGAAGAATGTCATTTATACCTAGGATGTCATGGGTTCACTCACTCGCCCTCGTGCTGTGTGTTCTTGTGTGTGAGTCAGTGTGGTTGTGTGAATGACCTTGTTGGCAGCTGATCAGTGTCAGCTGTGACTTATTTAGCGCTCTATTTAATGTGTGTGCCAATGTGTCCTGTTTGTCAGATTGTTGCAGGCTCTCCTGGGTATTGTCTCGTGCGTCCCTGTCGGTCTCCCTGGATGTGTACGTTCTGGACTGTCCATGCTGTGTGCCCTGGTTTCTGGGTTTTGGATCTTCATGGAGAACCGTTGCCCATTGCGTCCCTGCGTCACCGAACCTATCCTTCAGAGACCTGTTTTCTGACCATTACGATCTACATTACTGAGGAACTATTGTTCAATAAACCTTTCTCGTTACTCGCATTTGGATTCTCTGTATTCCTTTCAACAGTGAGTGTGACATAGGATGGTTGGAGGGTGAGTAAATCATGCGGTAATTATTTTATTTATTTATTTTTTTTGGTGCACTATCCTTTTAAGGCTTAACTGTAGAAAACTGTTCCAAATGGCTAGTAATTCCTTTAGAGGGATGAACATCATTTTTTTTAATACAATAGTTACAATAGAAGTTCAGATGAATGCCAAAAGACTGGCCACAGGAGCAAGGTCCCAAAAATTTCATTTAAAAAGCCATTCCTTCGCTCTGATTGGCTGTTCCGACAAAAGAGGTGTGCCCCGTGAGGGCCCTTTAAGAAGGCCTACAAACGCTCCTCACTCTCTCTCTCTTGCCATCGCCCTTCGCCTTTTTCGCCCTCTTTGCCCCTTTTTCGTTTCTCCGTCCCTCTCTTCGCTCCTCTCTTTCCCTGCTTTTGACCCCCTTTCTGGACTCTTTCTGAATAAACCAAAGTTGAATTTCCCGTGGACTCCAAGGACCCACCCTGCAAGATTCAAACACGGACCGGATCGCGGAATTCCCCCACACGCACAAATTCGCGATCAAGGAAACATATGCAAGTATCCCTTAAGCTGTCGTTATAAAGTCTTGAGCTTATACCAATAAGTTGGACTGATTTCTTGCTGGTGCTCAATAGGTTGTGTCGGTAATACCACCGTTTCCTTTTGTCTCTCTCTCTCTCTCTCTCTCTCTCTCTCTCTCTCTCTCTCTCTCTCTCTCTCTCTCTCTCTCTCTCTCTCTCTCTCTCTCTCTCTCTCTCTCTCCTTCCTGCTTTCAGTTAATTTGTTTATTGTTTGTTGATTTATTAAAATATATATATATTCACACGTGATTGCGCTTGAGTTGCTCATACATAGGTCACTTCTACGGTGAACCAACCCTGTTACAAATTAAAAGAAAGATACTTCTCTTGGCCAGAGAGGTGTTGTTTAAGAGTTATTAAAAGGGAGATATTTGGTGGACAATTATCCGTCCTTTGAACTCAATTCTGGAATCAAAGAAATTTCTAAAAGTTCAAATCAAGCCCTAGATATTAATAATTGTTATAATCCGTTATAATCAACTGTTAATATCCAAATTCCCCTCTGTGCCGATTTATGCATGTTTGATCGTAACACGAACAAACACATGCATAAATCCCGCACCATTTCCCCTTGGGCTCGATCACGCTACAAATGTTAATATTGTTTTACACATTTGTTCCTGTGTGGTTATTCTATGATGAAACTGTTTAATGTGTTACCCAAATCACTAAAACCAGCATAAGGTTGTTGGTGGTTTTTGGAACATTTGAGGTGGTTTCTGGGTTTTTAAAGTGGTTACCCAGCCAGTGGGCACCCGGCTTGAGGAGGGTTTTTCTGCAGGCTGGAGATCACAAAGGGGAGGGAGCTTTAAAGGGGTCATGAATTGAGAAATCAACTTTCCCTTGAGCTTTTGATATATAAAAGTTCATGGTAATATAAGAATATCCTGTAAGTTTCAGAGCTGAAAACTTCCTTGTTAGTCAAAGAAAAGCTTTTATTGACACCAGGCCCAGCAAACGATCGATCTCAGAATATGCTGTGATGTCATTGTGTGGTGAAACACTGCCTCAACAGAAGAAGAAGAACGCCTGATTCTGTAGCCCCGCCCACCGACTCGTGCCTGACATGACACAGGCCTACATAGAGCTAAACCGGATCCAACTTCTAAGCAATAAACATACTGAATAAGCTTAATTCGGATTCTAATATTAGGAATGCATGGATTAACTTAATTTCTAATGAAGATCCAGCTCACGTGGGGAAGACATTGCGTGTTTGTTCATTTCTGATCACGGATTCGTTTGTAAACAAGAGACAGGATGAGATTACATGAACAAATGAATGAATGAAGCAACACTCTAATGTGAGTAATTTTTTTTTAAATGTGATAGTATTGCATTATTATAGATTGTTTGATATAGATCTATTGATTATGTGTACGTGTCTAACAGAACATACCTTAGCACAATGTCACAGGCTGGAGAATCCTTTATTTGTGGTTCTTGATGTGCGTTGTTCACTCTCTTGACTTGATATTTAAAGGAAAAATACAATTGCTGTAGTTTTGATCATGCTGTCTGCAGCGTGTGTGTGTGTGTGTGTATGTGTGTCAGTGTCATTCTGATTGCCGTTTCCGGACAGAGCAACAAAACCAGGGTTTTTGGTGTGTACATGTTTTTGAATGTAAAAACCACGCAAACGTTGACCTCAGACAACAATATAAAAAATTAAAAAAATGCTGGTTCATGACACCTTTAAAAAGGGGCAGGATCTACAAACTGAAGACATAGGGAGACATTAAACCTAACCCTATAAAAGTTTGAGTACACTTCATTTTCCACATTTCCCACCGTAGAGTGCCCAGTTAGGCACACAAAACATTCAGAGTACACTGAAAGTGAACGTCGTCCCTTTGAAGTCAGGAATGGGATTAAAAACAAATGGGCTTTTATTTGACAAACAAAACAAACAAAAACTACCCCATTGGGGAAAGCAAGACTGGCGACTGGACACGGTAAAAGGATCAGGCAGGACACGAACGATACATAAGACGACGAACTGAAATGGCAGCACCCTGATATTTAAGGCAAGTCCACTTCACTCGGTGGCCATCTTTGAAACACCTCTTGTACTGCTGTTTCAGCCATGCAAATACAGCTTCTATCTCTTTGAATGGGGAAACATCAAATTCTCTAAATAGAAATGTGCTGATAATGAAAATGATGTCACGTGAAATGTCTTGAGCAGAATGCGGAAAAGGGATGTAAACTTTCAGTTTAACCCTAACTGTCTTGTAAAGCCCGGGACACTGCACGATTTTCAGCTGTCCCAGATGAAAAAATAATGCCATCGTGAAACAATCGTGGCAATTTCTGTGATCGTGGCTCCTAATCGCTGGTCCTATGTCGTACAGTGAGAGAAGTTCAAAGACGGCACGGTCTTGTCAAGGTCTTGCGACCAAAGATTGCATACGATCATTTTCTGAAAGTGTCAGAAGTTCAGCATGATCACCTGTGTGTTTGCTGCTACGACCTATGTCTACTGAGCAGCCAATAAAAATGCGACATGAAATCAATGTGACATGGCGCTAAAACTTAAAAATGTACCTCAAAATCTTTTCCCTTCCTTTTTTGACACGTCCTCTTTTTTTCAGCACACATAAATACAACAAATGCCAAAGTGTGATTCATCATGGTCTTTTTGTTTACCCCTAGTGCATGCTGATGACATTTTAAGGCCCTTTCACACCGGACGCGTAACGAAAAAGCGAAATGAAAAAGCGAATATTTCGCTTACGAATAGTTAGTGTTAAAACCATTCGCATCAGCCGCGACACGAATTTGCGACATCTGTGACGTTTCAGAGCTCCAACATTCCAAAAAATTTGTGGCGACAGCTGAGAAAACATGGACACTTCATCATCCAGTGAAGATGAGCTTTTCATTTTCTTTAAAAGACCGAGAAGAAGGTTTTGGGTGCACCCAGTCTTAAAAAACAGAGAGTCTGAAGGGGAGTATGCTAATCTTGTACAGGAGCTAAAACTTTATCATGGCCGGTTCCGCATTTACTTTCGAATGTCCATGGGACAATTTGAGGAGCTCCTCCAGACAGTGGCACCGCATCTGACGAGACGAACCACAAACTTCAGGGAACCAATCGATCTGGAGCAGCTCTGTTCCCAGTTGAGTCACAATGTAAACATTTAAGTGCCACAGTCGAACTGACGGAAATACATTTACTTTCCATACTCGCGGACTCAAGGTTTAGAAAAGAATCTATGAGTTTTAACTCAAAAGGTTATGTTATCGTTGTCTGTAGCCTACAGTGGGCAAACACAGCAAACAGGTGTTGTCATCGTACAGTCTACATGCATGTCGTAGGGGAGAGCGGGGCACAACCGAACGCTTTTTGACTGTCTCAGTTTGTGTAAATCCACTTGGGCTTCAGAGTATTTATTTTTTCCCACATTAATTTCACACGTCTAGTACAAATATGTGGTTTTGTTTCATTAATACAGTGTATACTTTTTTCTTGATTTACCCCGAAAGAAAGGAAGTGAAATGTGACAACATGCCCCATAGGTGGGGTCCACTGTAACATGTGAGGGGTACAATGTAACATCACCAAATGACAGCTTATAATGTTACCTGATATAATCAAAAAAATATACAAGACAAACTAAAATATTTTGTCAATAAAATACAATTATTCATTTTTTTTAAATAAAATAATGGCATTTTTTAATAATAACTAAATAAAACTATTCTTTCATTCCTGCGTAATAATTACGGAACTTTGCGGTCGTACCATGGGCACAGCGGCGCAATGATATTACGCAGCGCCTGGAAGTAGGCTAACCTCCGTCAACATAACCAACATGACAACCTGCTTGCACAGAGAGCATGCCTTGTAACCATGGAGACATTCGTGAGAGACGATTCAGAAGATATGTATCTATGTATTGGATCTATGTATTTATTCACTAATGCGAAGAATCTCGGGACTAATAATATATTTGATGCAAATTAATGCAAATATTGTTTGCAAACAGTCCCAAAAGGATTATTTCCCAACTAGAATTAGACCTAGAATTTCGTTCACTCTTCTCTTCACTCTCCCTGGGTTAGCCCAGACTCGACCTCCAACGGCCCACAGGTAAATTGAGTTTGAGACCCCTGCTTTAACATCAGTCATTATACATGACTGAGCTGCATTAGAGAAGACAGAAGCGTAACACACGAGAATGAACCTCATTTAAATCTGTTACTTATCGAGTAATCAAGTCTCTTCAGAAAATTTGGACTAAACTGTACTTGCGTAGACTGTCAGTGGAGGAACAGAAATCTCTCAGATTTCATTCAAAATATCTTGATTTGTGTTCCAAAGATGAACGAAAGTTTGGAATGACATTAGAGTGAGTAATTAATGACAGAATTGTCATTTTTGGGTGAACTGACTCTTTAAGGGTCCATATTACTACTCTTAGGAACTAATATGCATCTTTTAGGGGTAGATACGGTACAAAGTTGTCATTTTAAGGGTGACTCCACCCTTGTCCCCAGTGACAAGCAGCTGTATGCACATTTTATCTGCACTTCAGTGTTCATACATATCTTCAAAATATATTTGTGTATGATATACTGTAATGCAATTATTAGTGCTATGGGGCATAAAGTAGTTTTAACATGAATTAAGTCATATGTCCACAAACCTTCAGCTGAGTGCAGATGTTCACCGCCTGCAGTTTAACAGACCTTTTCCTGCTGACTTTAAAATCCCAGGAGCAGAAAACCTTTAAAGCTAGGTTACCAGTAGTCTTGAATGTGCAAAAACTCTTTCCGAATGATCTAGACATGCTGAAAGAAAAAATAAAATCTCATTCAATCATGGGGCAAGCTAATGATGTGAAAATGTATTAAAACAATTAGTATAACAAGTAGTAGAAAATGGACAAACCTGTAAACAAGCATTACACATGTGACAAACATGCCTGTTCCAATAGTAAAAATATACGCCAGGGGTATGTTGTAATTGTGAAGACACTTTTGAGTTTCAGCTTGGCAATTTCCACTTGTGGAGTTGGTATAGTGGCCATAAAACATCACAGAGTCTGTGAGAATACCCTTTTGAGGAACAAAGAACGATAGCATTCGGTAATATGAAGCAGGGCATTTACTTAAATTCACAGGGAATGGAAGAGATTTCCCTTCCCCTTGCCCAATGAATTAGCTATACCATAGAGGATCCAAAAAAAAAACAGTGACCCTGATATAAAGAACTTTCTTTTAAATAATATACATCCTTACCATGGCAGTAAGCATCCAGAGGTCAGTGTGTTCATCATTTGAAGGTGGAGGTGGATTTGAGATTTGTGGTAGGATCAGGAAAAGGCTGTTGATGAGGAAGAGGAGGATGTTGTAGTGTAACAGTCTTCTGAGGAAGATGAAATAGGACAGGACCCCGTTGCCAAAGCGAGCACTGATCTTTTTAAGCACTTTCTGCCAGAGCTGCATGGATTTCTGCTGAGAGAGTCTACCTAACCAGCAACCACACAAAACCTGTGCATCAAAAAGAAGTGAAGGCAGCTTTAAGAAGTAAGAAGTGTTATTTTCAATATCAGCCTCCAGAAATCAAAATTTTAAATATTTAAAAGTGTCATTTTCAACAATGATTTACACCGATCAGGCAAACCATTATGACCACTGACAGGTGAAGTGAATAACATTGATTATCTCTTCATCACGGCTCCTGTTAGTGGGTGGGATATATTAGGCAGCAAGTGAACATTTTGTCCTCAAAGTTGATGTGTTAGAAGCAGGAAAAATGGGCAAGCGTAAGGATTTGAGCGAGTTTGACAAGGGACAAACTGTGATGGCTAGACGACTGGGTCAGAGCATCTCCAAAACTGCAGCTCTTGTGGGGTGTTCCCGGTCTGCAGTGGTCAGGATCTATCAAAAGTGCTCCAAGGAAGGAACAGTGGTGACACGGCCACAGGGTCATGGGCGGCCAAGGCTCATTGATGCACGTGGGGAGTGAAGGCTGGCCTGTGTGATCCAATCAAACAGACGAGCTCCTGGAGCTCAAATTGCTCAAGAAGTTAATGCTGGTTCTGATAGAAAGGTGTCAGAATACACAGAGCATCTCAGTTTGTTGCGTATGGGGCGGCATAGCCGCTGACCAGTCAGGGTGCCCATGCTGACCCCTGTCCACCACCGAAAGCACCAACAGTGGCACATGAGCATCAGAACTGGACCACGGAGCAATGGAAGAAGGTGGCCTGGTCTGATGAATCACGTTTTCTTTTACATCACGTGGATGGCTGGGTGTGTGTGCGTGGCTTACCTGGGAAACACATGGCACCAGGATGCACTATGGGAAGAAGGCAAGCCGGCGGAGGCAGTGTGATGCTTTGGGCAATGTTCTGCTGGGAAACCTTGGGTCCTGCCATCCATGTGGATGTTACTTTGACACGTACCACCTACCTATTGTTGCAGACCATGTACACCCTTTAATGGAAACGGTATTCCCTGGTGGCTGTGGCTCTTCCAGCAGGATAATGCTCCTGACACAAAGCACAAATGGTTCAGGAATGGTTTGAGGAGCACAACAACGAGTTTGAGGTGTTGACTTGTCCTCCAAATTCCCCAGATCTCAATCCAATCAAGCATCTGTGGGATGTGCTGAATAAACAAGTCCAACCTCACAACTTACAGGACTTAAAGGATCTACTGCTAACATATTGGTGCCAGATACCAGAGCACACCTTCAGGGGTCTAGTGGAGTCCATGCCTCGATGGGTCAGGGCTGTTTTGGCAGCACAATATTAGGTTTAATAATATTAAATCATGTTAAACAACTCAGTTTACCTATACTTTATTTAATCTTAATGGTAATCTGAAAGTTATGTGCAAAAAGACAGTGACCTTCAGAAAGTAAGTTAGAAGCTGATGGCAGCACAGAGCTCTGTTTGCAGAGAGAGGCTGTTCAGCTTCCCAACCGAAGCACAAAGCTCTAAAAAAACACATTAAGATAAGGTTATACAAAACATTTCAACACAAAGAACAAATGAATGACTGAATGAAAATAATTTTTAAAAAGATGCACTAATGGTATATAAAAGTCAGTACTATAATAAATTCTGTACCTTATCTGACGTTTCTCACCGACACTAAGGGGCATTTCACGCAACAGACGTACATATTCACCAGCAGACAAATCTTGAAGTTTATTCAGCAGTTCCTCCTTTTGGATCACTAGGACCAGAACACAGAAACAAAGTCAGTGTCATTTTGCTGAGGTCCACTTTAATGTGAATAAAGTTTTCACCTAAAAAATTGTACCATTTTCCTCTCTCTTTCTTGTTGCTATACAAATTTCTGTCATGAAACTCTAGATGGCGCAGGCTGATCAGTCCTAAAATCAATCTGTTCAATCACATCATTCTCTATAGGGCACAGCTGATTGGTTCCTGCTAGCCAATGAGCTCTCTGCTCAACCTTTAAATATTTGGTCAGCATTTGCTGTAACAACTGCAGCACACTTTCAGAAACCCCCCCCCTTCCCCAGCTCCACCTGAATAGATCTACTACGGGTAATTTGTGTGCACTATATTGTACACAGCAGTGTGTCGCTCATATCATGAGGAATATGAGCCCTCTCTGATTGAAATGATTGGCATTGTGAGTGTGTTACTGCTGCAAACCGTCATCAACACATTCCTCCGGCTCTCTAAAGATGTCCTGGTTTGCAGCGCCGGGAGTGTTACGTGGCCGGCGTCTTCGCGGTTTGGTGGATCGGCTCTGGCACTGGGAGAGAGCAGCTGACTGATTCCATCCTGAGAAAAGGCATGGGTCAGATGAAGGGGAAAAAATATATCATAAATGTGACTGTACACTTAAAAGTGGAAACAGTTAGTAAACACATTGCTATAAAGTGGAGAAGACTATGCTGTTTTGAGCCTCAACGTACAGTAGTTCTGTTACAAGTAAATACAAGTAGATTAATGTATAAATAGTGGCATTTATTTTAAAGACAGCTCAAGCACAAAAGGAATGGTTAATGTGTAGCATGTTGTATGCAAGATTTATTCAAATGGATCTGAATGGAGGAATATTACCTTTTTTATGTAATTTCTGGCCAAATTAGGGGTAGGTGGAAATTACATAAAAAAGGTAATATTCCTCCATTCAGATCCATTTGAATAAATCTTGTATACATGATACAGACAAAATATTTTTTTCCAGTGTGTGCTGCCATCTAGTGGAAACAGCCAAAACTGTCTGCAGGGTGCTAGAGCACACAGGGCCTGAGAAATGAATTTGGGTGGGGGGGTTACAGCTCAGACAACATAACTTTTTGCAGTGTTTTATGTAACTTCAAAGGGTTTTTTCCGTCACAATTATGGTGATCAGTGTTTGCTTTAGTTTGGATCTTGCCCTTGACATTAACATTGGATTTTATTTGGGTTGTTTTAACAGCCAGACAAGCAAAGAGTAAAAGTTGATCAGGTGGTGTTGGTTATGTTTTGACATAGTCATCAATTGAACTGAACCATTGAGCTAACATATAGCCTTATATCTGAGTTACATTTACACCAGCCTTGTGATTCCACAGAATAAAATCCAGCATTTTCAGCTTAATCCAAAGGATTTCCTAAAAGTGGTTCTGATCAAAAAACATAAGAAAAACTCATTTTCACAGACATCAAGAATCAGCCTGAGAATCTCAACAGTGGTGACCATCAAAAAGCATGTTGCAGTGCATTCTGGGAGCCATCAATCAAAATTATTTCATGGCTCCCATCATACATTGCTGCATGAATAAATTATGAGCTTTATGAGCTGTTTGTCACCATTGTTGAGATTCCTACGCTGATTCTTGATGTGTGTCTGTTTTTTAATCAGAACAACTTTCAATAAATCCTTAGAATTAATAGAATTATATTAAAAATGCTAGATCGTATGTTGTAATCAACAAGATAAACCCAACTCCGAGACTAGGCTCTAAATGAGTTCATTGATTAAGGTCAAGTAATAACAATGTCAAAACATAACCAACACCAAACAATCACCTTTTCTCGTGGCTTGTCTGCTTGATACAACTCAGCAACAGCACCAAACAAAATATAATATTAAAAAGTCAAGGGTCAAGATCCCAAGTAAAGCAAACACTGATCACCATAATGGTGACCTTTTCTTTTTAATTTAACACTGCAGTTTTTGCTGTGTGCTTTTTCAGGAGGGTTTGTTTGCATGTACTATTATTTTGTTATCTTTGTTTGTAATGTTTTCCAGCTATGATTTTTGGTTTAATGTTAATTGTAAGGTGTACAAAATCATGGAAGATGAAACACGCTCACTGATAGAGCGACTAGGCATGGAGGACAGGACCCTCTGTGTTGATGAGGACCAGCTATTCCTCTGCAGGGTATTTGTGTGTTTGGACTCATGGTAATGCTGTGCCTCTAGGTCTTCTTGATCCAAATGTGTCAGATCAACTATAAGTAAAAAATAAAAAATAAAAAAACAGTAAGTTATTACTTCCCTCCGGTCTTTTATTTATGGTATTCACACCAGGCTGTCTGTATGCCGTGTGCCCACATCTCACTGCTCGGTATGATCTAACAGCTTCCAGCTCAATCAGGTCTTCATCTTCATCTCCACCGGGAATCGTCTCCATGATCAGGGATGCAGCCATCCAGACTGTCTAGAACTGTGTGCATCAGAGCAGAAACTGTTGTGATGATGGGTCATTATCAGGAATGAACTTCTTTATTAAGGTGCAATATTTGCCTTACTTTGTTTCCCATGGATGAAGCATAAAAAAAAAAATTGTATGTAATCAAGCCTCAAACACATCCCCCGGGTCTTTATTGACCCGGGACGTCATTCACTACACCTTACCCTTCA
The DNA here is from genome assembly GCA_018749465.1 of Paracanthobrama guichenoti. NCBI lineage: Eukaryota > Metazoa > Chordata > Actinopteri > Cypriniformes > Gobionidae > Paracanthobrama > Paracanthobrama guichenoti. Next base: position 26,478,796 of record CM031945.1, read on the forward strand.
GTTTAATGTTTTTAAAGTTAGACATCAACCTTCTTAGTATTCCTCAATCTATTCATTATTAAAAATGATGAAACATTTTTTTTCAAAAATTTGGGTCACTAGCGACCCGAGGTGTGTAACAGTATAAGTATATTTTTTTCTGCACAACAATGATTGAATCTATGATGTCTGAATAAGTGCAATTCACCTTTACTCCTCAATGTCTGAAACTCAATGATGAAGTGACGTTTCACTCCTAGTTACCGCAGGCAGAAAACAAAAGAATAGGGAGAATCATCAGCAAAACTTGAAACAGCTCAGCAATTTACAGCAAAGTGAACCCTTAAAGTTCCCAAAGGTAACAAAATATGCTTTATTTTTTTATTTTCATTGTACTGAATGCGGACTTAGTGTACTTAAAAATGTAAATTATGTTTGTTTGTTTTTTAAAAGCTGTACTTACAGATAATATAATTAGTGTTGTAGTCAAGACCACCTAATCTGAGACCAAGTCAAGACCAAGACCAGACCAGCATTCCTTAAATTCATAAAGATCCACATTACCGCCTGAGAAATGACCAAGTGGCAACATGGTCCCTCTTGAATCCAACACAGAAGTGACTTAAACTGCAGTTCATCGATTGGCCGCTAGAGACCGGCTCCAGAAGGGAGCAGAATCTCATTGAGCCCCATGTTAAAATGCCCAACTTTACAGCAGAAAAAAACATTTTATAGCCTGGTACAAAGAGGGGTTTTGGTCTATATGACTAATTTTGCCCTTCATGACAACTGTGAGGGGGGTGAATTTTTTTATAACTCATCCGTTTAAATTATATTAAGCCTTAAAGTTCTGCATAATAAGGGCGTGGCCACTTGAGTGACAGGTGGATTGCCACTATGGTCGAGCTAGGTGGGCGTGGTTTCAGCAACCAGGCACCTCAGCTCCAGCCACGTCCCGCCTCTTTGCCCATTTTTAGTTATCTGGGAGTGATGAGCTGCCAAGATGGCGACGGCCAACTTAAGGCTTCAAAAATGCTCTTCAGAAACCTACGGGTGACATCACGACGCTACGTCCATGTTTTTTTTGTTTTTTTTTTGCAGGAAATTACTTATTTTTTAATCAATAAATGTGATTAGAATAAAACACCAATTAAATTAAATCATTTACAACAAAATTCATCTTTGCACTGCAGAGGCAGTACAGAAGATGCCTCTGAATTGGTGAATCACATGCATAAATAATGTTGAGAATAATGTTGTTTTTTTGTTGCATAAAGCAATATCATGTTTGCAGTCAAGCTCAAATTTGTGAAAACAGCTCTCGTGATATTGCTTAATTATATCACATGTTATAATATAAAAATCTAGATCTCATACAAGTACTTTTTTGCAGCAGTTTCTTGAACTTTTGTGAGCATTAATTTTGGTGACATTTTTGACACAGTCCCCTTCCTCATTCATTTCTAAACCGGCACAATAAATAAATCAAATTAGAAAAAGGTTTTTGATTGCATCTGAGGTTTCATAACCTGAGGAGTTTCATAAATCATTCAATCACATTAATGATGTTAATAAATAAATCAGACAATGCACCGCAATTTAGTGATACCCCAGCAGTCTTGAAACAAAATCCAGAGTCCTCTTAGTCTGAGAGCGAGACAAGACAGAGTACAAATGTGGTCGAGACCGAGCCAAGCTCAAGACCTTCAAAAAGGTACTACAACACTAAATATAACATTAACAAAACAATAGGCCACGTAGTGTAGGCTACATATAGACAGTACTTTCTTAACACACTTAAACACACTTTTAAATAGTGCACTTTGTAATAATGTCAAATTAGAAAGTTTTACTTTAATATATATTTTAACTCATTAAGTTTTAAGAATATTTTGTCGTGTTTGCACTCATTTGATGTGTTGACTAAAAGCACATGTAAAGTACTTACATGTACTAAATTGCAACTTCATCATTACAAATGACATTAAAGTATATTTTAGATTGCCTCAAATTAATTTGACAGTAACTTTAACAAATAATTGCATTTAATAATATAAACTACAATACATGTTCATTGGATAGCAGTTAACATGCAATCATGTGTCTGAAAACATTACATTGTTCACACTGAAGTACATTCCTTCTGTATATTATTTCTGTAATATTCTTGCTGTAGATCTAATTTTAGTTTACATCAAACCCCTTTAACAACACTCCTCTTAGACAGAAAGGGTGCATCTGACAGCTGTCCGGAGAAAAATACCAACAATTATAATACTCACCTTATCAGTTTATGGTATACGGAGTTTCAAATACAGTCTAAAGAAAAACGATGTACAAAGTTGGCATACATCTTTAAATAAAATGAGCGGCTCGTAGTTTAACACTACGCATTCTGGGGTGAGCAGAAGCACTTCACAGTTGACAGACTAAATTCAAAGTAACAAACCACAGTCACCCTGCAAGGCAGGAAGAAACTTTTTTTTTTTTTTTTTTTTTTGCATTAGTAACTATTTTCTCAAGCAATACTCTTAGTAATACTCATCACAGATTATCAGAAATACACTTTTTAAAAACATGTTAGAACAATTAAAAAAAAAAAAAGAAAAAAATAATCACAAAGTATGCTTTTCACTAGATAATTGAGGAAATTATGAGGACATTTTCATTTTGAAGTGAACTAATAATTAAACATAAAACCTGGGACTGATGGCTTAAATAATCAACAGAACAGGAAACAGGTGTGGACTAATAACTAAAAACTTGTCAGGACAGAGTCAGAGTCGTAGACTGATTCAATTGCAAGTGAGTGGTTTATTGTGGTAACACAAAAAACAAAGAATCTCCGGGATTGGCTGGCGGTGACGCAGGGACTCAATGAGCGAGACAGTGAAGACGTTGTGTGGTGATAAACGCAGAGTGGTGATCGTGGAGCGTGGAACACAGGAACACGGGAGAGACAGGCACGGCATCACTGGAGGGACAATGACTCGACAACACAGTGGTGGTGAGAAGGAACTAAAGAGGCAGAGCAGATGGATAACAGGTGCGATGGATGATTGCTGAGTGTGTGATCAGTGACCACACCCCCCACACTCACCTCGCATACACACACAGGCAGTAACTAGGAGACAACGAATTCATGAACCGTGACAAAACTCTGAGCAGTGTTGGGGAAAGTTATGGCAACCCTTTACAATACAGGTGCACTAATATGCATTAATTCATGTTTAACTAATGCACAGATAATCATGAGTTAATGTATGTCTCATGAATAACTAACCCTTTCATTAATGATTACTACATTAGCAACTAATGAGCATTAAATATGATTAATAGATTAAATAATCATTAAGTTGTTGTTAGTTAAATGTGTCATAATGTATTAATTCCCTAATAACATATTATATTAACTAATAGTGTAAATGAATGCATTAATTACCACAATGGGTCGAAGCCATGCATTTCAACTTCCAGTTGACTGCTTTAATTAATCATTAGCTAATGATTTACAAAGGTATCATTATGTTATGACTTTACCGAGGCACATGACTATTAACTAATTCAAAATTAATTCAAAAGCCATAACCACAATGACATATTACTTAACAATTAGTTAATAGTCATGTGCCTCAACAAGTAAAGCATTAACATAATGATACCTTTGTAAATCATTAGCTAATGATTAAGTAAAGCAGACAACTGGAAGTTGAAATGCATGGCATTGACCCATTGTGGTTAATTTAAACTATTAGTTAATATAATATGTTATTAGGGAATTAATACATTATGACACAACTAACAACAATTTAATGATGATTTAATCTATTAATCATATTTAATGTTCATTAGTTGCTGATGCAGTAAACATTGATAAATGGTTTAGTTCTTCATGAGTCATACATTAACTCATGATTATCTGTGCATTAGTTAAGCATGAATTAATGCATATTAGTGCACCCGTATTGTAAAGTGTTACCAAAGTTACTTTTACAGTAAAAGTAATGCATTACAATATTGCATTACTCCCTAAAAAGTAAATATTCCATTACTTAGTTACTTTTTATGGAAAGTAATGCATTACATTACTTTTGTGTTATTTATTTATTTTTATTTTCATCTGGCTTGGGCTTGCTTATTTGTTTTTTAAAAGCTCTGGGGCCATTTTTGGGGATAGAAAAGCTTCCCATACCCACATACAGTGGTCTAAATACACTTTCCCATTCTCTTGGCTTTCCTTGCTCTAACAAAAGTGCTTTATAAACACACAGTTAAAGCAGCCACAGAAAAACATCTCGGTTACATATGGTAACCCTCGTTCCCTGAAGGAGGGAACGGAGACGTACGTCGGACGTCACAGACGAATTGGGATCACTTCAGGGAGCCCCTATCAGCTTCGAGATCTAGAGAACAGGCCAATGAGAATTGGCGTGCGAGATTTGCATCTCGCACTCCGCCCCGCAGTGCGGGTATAAGCGGAAGCGAAATGCACCGCACCTTTGTTTTTCACTGAGGAGCCGAACTATTGACTCGGCCTGCAGTGATGGTACAGCAATTCTGGCAATGGGACGTACGTCTCCGTTCCCTCCTTCAGGGAACGAGGGTTACCATACGTAACCGAGACGTTCCCTTTCAGCCGGTCACGTTCGACATACGTCGGATGTCACCGACGAATTGGGATCCCTTTGGAACACACCACAGTTGCTACCACTTCCAGCGCCCTGAGAGAGCCCCTCAGACCCTGGCTGTTTCGGGTGGTGAATTTCACGCAGGGAGAGTCAGAGCTGCTGTTCCGCAAGACCCACTCAGCAGTCTATTGGATAACGCTGGGAAAGCGTGCCCCGGGGGGCCGCTGCGGAAACCATATCATGCCCGGAGGGAGTTACCATGTGGAGAATACACGTATGGACTGGCCGTGGGCAGTGCAACATACGGAAGTCCCAGGGGTGGCTCCGGTCAATTTTAGGTGGGGGTCAACACCACACTGAGATGGCAGAGCGAGCTCTGCCGAGGGAAAGACACGGGCTCGCCGAAGGGAGACTTACCGTGGAGAAATACACATATGGGACCGCCGTGGGGGGTCACAACATATGGAACCCAGCCTAACACAAGTTCCACCAATGCATACAAGCGTTAGGCCTGGCGTCGGACGCTCCACCACGTCCGACTGCCGAGGGTTGCGGAGGACTCGTCAGGGTTCGCCATGCTGGGGAACACGACTGGAGCATATAAGCGCATGTATCGGTTCCAGGGGAAGGGAGTGGTGCAGCAAGCCGACACTTAGAACGGGCACTTCGGTGTTACTGACTATGGGAAGTGAGCACACAGGAAGATACTGGCTCTACACATAGGCTATAGAACCTAGCGAACGTGTTGGGTGTCGCCCAGCCTGCAGCTTTACAAATATCTGCCAGTGAGGTGCCACGAACCAGCGCCCAGGAAGAAGCTACACCCCTGGTGGAGTGGGCTCTTAACCCGAGCGGCAGGGCACGTCTTGGGTTTCATACGCCAAGGCGATGGCATCCACTATCTAGTGGGCCATCCTCTGCTTGGAGACAGCCTTTCCCTTCTGCTGTCCTCCGTAACAGACGAAGAGCTGCTCTGAGGTCCTGAAGCTTTGCGTTCTAGCTTTTCTTCGCGGACGGGACAGAAAAGCTAGGGCTGGGTCTGCCTCCTCCGAGGGCAGCGCTTGCAGGTTCACCACCTGGTCCCAGAAGGGAGTGGTGGGAACCTTGGGCACATATCCAGGCCGGGGTCTCAGGATTACGTGAGAGTTACCAGGCCCGAATTCCAGGCACGATTCGTCGACCGAAAATGCCTGCAGTTCCCCTACCCTCTTGATGGAGGCCAATGCAGTCAGGAGTACTGTCTTCAGAGACAGAATTTTTAACTCAGCTGACTCCAAAGGCTCAAAGGGAGCCCTCTGCAGTGCGGTCAGCACCAGAGACAGGTCCCAAGAGGATATAGAGGGAGGGCGAGGCGGATTCAGTCTCCTTGCCCCCCTCAGGAACCTGGCGATCAGATCGTGCTTCCCTAAGGACTTTCCGCCTACGAGGTCATGATTGGTGGCGATAGCAGCCACATAAACTTTGAGGGTGGAGGGAGACAGCCTTCGCTCCAACCCGTCTTGTAGGAAGGAAAGCACAGAACTGACCAAACACCTTCGGGGACACCATCCGACGAACAGGTTCCACTTCAACGCATAGAGTGCCTTGTAGAGGGCGCTCTAGTGGAAGTAATGGTGTCTACCACAGCTTGTGGCAGACTGCCTAGAACCTCTGCGTCCCGTCCAGGGACCAGACATGGAGTTTCCAGAGGTCCGGACGTGGGTGCCAGAGAGTGCCCCGTCTCTGAGTCAGGAGGTCCTTCCTCAGAGGAATGGGCCAAGGAGGTGCTGTCACGAGGAGCACTAGTTCTGGGAACCAAGTCCTGTTGGGTCAGTACGGAGCGACCAACAGGACTTGCTCCTCGTCCTCCCTGACCTTGCACAGTGTTTGTGCAAGAAGGCTCACTGGGGGGGAACGCATATTTGCGTAGGCCCCGGGGCCAGCTGTGTGCCAGCGCATTCGAGCCGAGGGTCCCCTTGGTCAGGGAATAGAACAACTGGCAGTGGGTGGAGTCTGGGGCGGCAAACAGGTCTACCTGCGCGGCCCCAAAGTGACTCCAGATCAGCTGGACCACCTGGGGATGGAGTCTCCACTCTCCCGGGAGCACTGGCTGTCGTGAGAGCTCGTCGGCCGCACGATTGAGCAGGCCCTGAATATGAATGGCACGAAGCAACCTCAGATGCTTCTGACTCCATAGGAGGAGATGGCGGGCGAGTTGTGACATGCGACGGGAGCGTAGACCACCCTGTTTGTTGATGTACGCAACGGCCGCAGTGCTGTCTGTATGGACCACAATGTGCTTGCCTCTGATCGGCGTTTTGAAGCGGCTGAGTGCAAGACGAACTGCTAACAACTCCAGGCAATTGATATGCCCTTGCAGTTGGGGCCCCGTCCACAGACCCGGTCCTGCAAGCCCGTTGTTCGTGGCACCCCAGCCGGTGGATGAGGCATCCGTGGAGACAACAGCATGCCTGGACACTTGTTCTAGAGGCACTCCTGCCCGTAGAAATGAAGGGTCCGACCACGGGCTGAAGGTTTGGCGGCATCTCGGCGTCACTTGGACACGGAGAGTTCCGCTGCGCCACGTCCATCTCGGGACTCGGTCGTGGAGCCAGCATTGAAGCGGTCTCATATGAAGCAATCCCAGCGGCGTTACTGCGGCTGCGGATGCCATATGTGCCAGGAGCCTCTGAAAATGTTTCAGTGGTACCGCTATCCTGCGTTTGAACGAATTCACGCAGTTCAACACTGACTGGACGCGTTCCTCTGTGAGGCGCGCTGTCTGGGCGACCGAGTCTATCTCCATCCCGAGAAAAGAGATCCTCTGCGTGGGGCAGAGTTTGCTCTTCTCCCAGTTGACCTGAAGCCCCAACTGGCGAAGGTGAGAGAGCATCATGTCCCTGTGTTCACACAACTGCTCTCGCGACTGGGCAAGGATCAGCCAGTCGTCGAGGTAGTTGAGAATACAAACGCCACACTCCCTCATGGGAGCAATGGCCGCCTCCGCGACTTTAGTGAAGACATGGGGTGACAGGGCCAGCCCGAAGGGTAGGACTTTGTACTGATATGCCCTGTCGAATGCAAAGCGTAGGAACGGTCTGTGTCGAGGGAGAATCGAGACATGAAAGTACGCGTCCTTCAGGTCGATCGCTGCAAACCAATCTTGGGGACGGACGCACCTGAAGATGCGTTTCTGCGTTAACATCCTGAACGGCAGCCTGTGAAGGGACTGGTTCAGAAGTCGCAGCATTTCTACACCAGAGACGGGAGAGCTGACCCTGAGATAAGCTTGGATAAGTGCACGACTCTTTGCAGGGCTTTGCAGTCATGACTGGTGCTGTTCCCATACCACGCTGTGATGCACTGAGTTAATACACTTTCTATCGCCCCTAAATAGAAAGTTTTCAGGATAGCTGGTGAAACTCTGAATTTCCTCAGCTGGTGCAGGTGGTACAGTCTTTGCCTGGCTTTTTTCACCTGTGTCTGAATGTGAGCAGTCCAGGTCAGGTCCTCGGAGATGTTTACACCCAGGTACTTGAAGCTGCTCACTCTCTCTACTGGTGACCCGCTGATCATGAGGGGGGAGTATGTCCATTGCTGTCTCTTTCTGAAGTCCACAATCATTTCTTTGGTCTTGCCAACATTCAGAGAGAGACAGTTGTCCTTGCACCATGATGTTAGATGCTCCACCTTGTCCAAGTATGCCGTCTCATTGTTGTTGGAAATGAGGCCCAAGACAACAATATCATCAGCAAATTTGATGATAGAGGTGGAGCTGTGTGTGGACAAACAGTCATGTGTGTAGAGAGAGTAGAGCAGGGGACTCAGGACACAGCCCTGTGGAGCTCCCACACTCAGGGTGATGGAGGTGGAGGTGGACTGGCCTATTCTCACCACCTGAGGCCTGCCAGTGAGGAAGTCTTCAATCCAGTGGCAGAGAGAAGAGTTCAGGCCGAGATCCAGGAGTTTGGCAGTTAGCTTAATGGGCTATAGTCAATAAATAGCAGCCTTACGTAGTTCCCACTTTTGCTGTCGATGTGAGTGAGGGAGGAGTGGAGGACATGAGAGATGGCATCTTCAGTCGATCTATTCGAAGAGGGTCTGAAGGCAAACTGAAGAGGGTCCAAAGTGTCAGGAATGAATGAGCAAATGGTGTTTTTAATGAGTCTCTCAAAGAGCTTCATGACTATAGACGTGAGAGCCACTGGACGATAGTCATTTAGGCAAGAGGGTTTACTGTTCTTAGGGACAGGGATTATAGTGGATTTTTTGAAGGAGGTGGGGACCACAGATGTAGCGAGGGACTCATTGAAGATGGATGTAAACAACCCGGCAAGCTGATCAGCACAGGACCGCAGAACACGACCTGAAATACCATCCGGCCCGGCAGCTTTCCTGACGTCCACACGTTCGGAGTGCCCTCCGAACTTCATCCTCCGAGACAGAGATCACGTGGTTGTTGCTGCTCTGAGTAATTCCCTCTGACTCATCACTTGGCGGAGTCGCGCTGCCGTGATTACAATCAAAGCGAGCGTAGAAAGAGTTTAACTCGTTCACAAGCAACGGATCAGCTCTCACCTCTGCAGAGGATTTACATCCAAAAGCACTGATGGTCCTCAGTCCCTGCCACATGCGCCGGGAGTCGTTGAGTTGGAAATGAGACTCCACTCGATCCTTATAACGGAGCTAGGAGGTCCCCGTTAGGAGACCGGCGTTGTACGCGGCAGTGCGTGTGTTCACTGCAGTGCGGATTGAATTGTCCACCCACGGTTTCTGATTTGAGAAGGACGTTATTGTTATTGTTTGTGTGGCTTGCTCTGTAAGCATGTTGATGAAGCAAAGCGCCACAAACTCGCTGACGTCAGATGAACTTGCCCATGTCCCAGTCGATGTCATCAAGAGCTGCCTGTAGCGCGGTCTCTGAATGGGGTGACCAGCGTTTAACTTCCCACCTCACCGGGGGTTCCTGAACGAGCCTTTGTCTGTATTCAGGTGTGAGGAAAATGGCGGCATGATCCGATTTGCCAAAAGCTGGCAGTGAACGAGCTTTATAGGCATTCTTAAACGGAGAGTAGCACTGATCCAGTGTATTTGCTCCTCGTGTAGGACAGGAGACATGCTGGTGAAAGTTTGGCAAGACTTTCTTTAGGTTTGCTTTGTTAAAATCGCCCGCGACGATGAAAGCAGCATCGGGGTGTTTGTTTATGAAGCCGCTGGTAACATCATGAAGGCCAGATAAAGCCAGCCCTGTGTCTGCCTGTGGTGGAATGTAAACGGCGGTCGCGACGACAGAGGAAAACTCCCTCGGCAGATGGAATGGGCGGCAAATGATTGTTAAATGTTCCAGATGAGGCGAGCAGGACCGCGAGAGAATGGTGATGTTCCTGGGGTCGCACCATTTCTTGTTGATCATGAAACACACTCCACCGCCTTTAGATTTACCGGCCTCGGCTGTTCTGTCCATCCAAAAAATCACAGCTGTGTCCGGGACCACGGGCGTGAGCCATGTTTCAGACAAACAATAGATGTTACAGTCTCTCATGTCCTGTTGAAAACTTATCCTGGCTCTAAGATCATCCATCTTATTCTCCAAGGATTGGACATTTGCGGGCAGGATGCTCGGGAGAGGTGGGCTGAATGCCCTTTTTCTCACTTTGTTGCGGATCCCCGCGCGTCTCCCACGGTGTTTCTTGATTCTTTTCGCCGTCGACTCTGGCCATTGTTCAACTCGGCGTTCCGAAGGATCTCAGATGGCCACAGAGGATCGGCGAAAGTGTCCTGAAACAGTCCAGTGTAGCGGTAATCAATGTCCAAAAGTGTTTTGCAGTCATATCAGATCAATGCAGATGATACATTTGTAAAAATGTAGAGCAAAAGAGAGTAAAAGAATAAACAAAAGCACAGTCTTTGCGGAGCGACCTGAACGGCGACCGAACATGGCAGCACCATTTTGTTTAGCATTTTGTTTTGAGTTCATTGAAATTAAAGATTTGAGTTAATGCAATGAACATTTTTGAGAATTGACATCACCATAGTATTAAAAGATTTTGTAAGCATATTGCGTAATTGTGTTTTATTTGTTATAATGCAGTGAAACATGCCAAATTGTGCTATTTTCATGATTTATTTTTATTTAATTTATGTGGTTCAGATACAATAATATTTTGAGTTTCTATTTATTAAACACATTTCCTTTATTGTATTAACTCAATTTTTTTAATTTCAATAAACTCAACATTTTAAAGCAACCAGGTTACTTACTTTTTAAGTTAAACCAACAATATTTTTTTACAGTGTAGTAACTAGTAAAGTTAGTATTCATTTTAAAGTTGCTTTTTCAAATAAGTAATGCAAGTTACTTTGTTTTCCCACTTATTGAAAGACAGCTCACTTGTTCACATGTTCGTGAGTAAGTGCAGAGGCGCTGTGTGTGAACATGATGATTATTGACTAAATGTGAGCAGGCTCATCTCACTTGCACAAAAACACATTCAGTATTCCTCAAAAATATTAAAAACAGTGAAATGCGAACTCAGAATATTACACAAACCTGCAACAAATATATAAGACAAATATACATTACGTATTTAATATGTCTTTGCTGTTGACCTTCAATGAAAGGTTTGTTTGAGTACTACTATACAGATGTGAACTAGCATTTCCTACTTCGTTTTGTTTACCGCGAGCATATGCACACAGTCGAACGCACTATGGCAAGCCATTTGACTTTTTGAAGTTAAAATGCTATTGCTTGATATCTGTAATTGTATGTGAAATGTCACCATATGGGCTGCCGTTCAAATTCAGTTGGTGATATCAAGAATTGATTTCTTACTAAAGCTTAAACTAAACCTTTATTTTTGCAACAACTGAATTGCTACTAGTAAAATATCTTTTGAAAAGAAATGTCTCAGTACTTTCTTTGTCTAATAAAAGTCAATGGGGTCCAATTTTGGTGTCTTCTTTTGTGTTCCACTGAAAAAAAGAGAAAAGAAACAAAGGGTTGGAAGATATGAGAGTAAAGGTAAATGATTATTCATATTTGGGTGAACTATGCCTTTAAGTGAAAAATAAAGATTAATAGCGCCACCCAGAGGCCTATTTTCATTGGTACATATAGTTTTGAAAGATTAGTTAAAAAGACAAAACATTTTATTTAGTTATTTTTATTATCAACGTTATCACAAATATACTAACATCATAAATCATAAAAAGAACAAAAAATGCTAAACAAAATTTATAAAGGGCCAGTTGTAATATAAATTACATTATATAAAATAGAGGTGTCTCAACAGGCACTCATTAACAATCAGGCAAAATGTCACAGAGCACGCAGTCACACTGTAAAAACATATTTAAAAGGTAAGTTACCTGGTTGAGTTCATTGAAATTAAAGATTTGAGTTAATACAATGAACATTTTTGAGAATTGACATCACCCTAGTATTAAAAGATTTTGTAAGCTTATTGCGTAATTGTGTATTATTTGTTAACATGCCAAACTGTGCTATTTTCATGATTTATTTTTATTTAATTTATGTGGTTCAGATACAATAATATTTTGAGTTTCTATTTATTAAACACATTTCCTTCATTGTATTAACTCAATTTTTTTAATTTCAATGAACTCAACATTTTAAGGCAACCAGGTTACTTATATTTTTAAGTTAAACCAACAATATATTTTTTTTTACAGTGCATCTGTACATTATAGGAAAGAATAAATATTATAAGATGTACACAATGTTATGGATTTTAAGGCTTTAACATTGCTGGAGGTAGATACTGTATCTAAGTAATACTTATAAACAGTAAAATATATTAAATAGGGGCATTACAGACAAAAGTTTGCACTTATGTAGAAACAATTTAGCTAGCAAAATAAATAGATTTATTAGAAAATATAATAAGACTTATCAACATGATAACCAAACAAAATATCCTTGTGCAGCAAAGAAAAACTGTATACGAGCAAAGAACATATAAAGAAACAAAACAATGTCCAGGTACATGGACACATTCCCAAAAGAGATGAGGGACAGATTAATCCACAAAGGAAACAAAGAGGATCCTTCTCTGGAAAAAAAATTTTTAATATAAAGATTCACAGGGTACACCCGATTTATAGGATACCTCTTTAACCTTATTAAGTAATTAAATATTTATTGGGTAAACACCACACACTCTTCCAGGGAATATTATAAAGATAATTACTCCAGTAAAATACAACTGAAGGGACTGTAGTTATATCAATCTGAAAGAGATGTCGAATCGTTCTGTTCCCGAGGGAAGGACTGCATGCAAAGCAAATCTTCCCTGCCGGTGTTTCACAGGGATTAGTCAAGGAAATAACAGAGGCTAAAGACTCAACAGATAGCTCCCCTGGGAATGACGTCCATAACTATGGCAAAGTCACGTGGGGTGACATGGAATACAATATTTTATTACTAATTATTATACCACTATTATTTAGAAGCTGAGAAACTAAAAGAATATTATTTTTAAACCAAACAGGAAAAACTATAGATTTATTTTTATAACAGATATCCTGGTTATTCCAGATATAATAACGGTGGGGGCTGAAGTTGTGTTTATAAATGAAGTGCCAGGCCAACAGCTCCTGTTTGTGGAAGTTTGATCATTTAATTGGCAGTTTGGAGATATTATACTTACATACCAACAAAAATGGAGAACACCGACTTTGGAGAAAACATAATTGGGAATAGCGTTCCAAAATCGCCTCAGCCATTTTATCCTAAATGTATAAGTCAAGAAAGTTTAGACCCCCATCATCACAGCTGTTTCTAACGACAGACTTTTGACTTTTCAGCTTTGGCAAGGAGTGCCCTTCCTCTTAAAGAGTAGTCCCTTTGGAGCCAGGAATTTAATTTAGCCACTACTGGATCAAAGTTCACCCAATAGTCATACCTAATTAACAGACTTGATATTTAACAGGGATATTATAAAGGGATGAGGCAGAACAAGATGTATGGCAAGCAGCCAAAGTTAAGCCAGAAGCTACTTTAACATGGTCAATAGCAACGGGGATCTGTGAATCATCTTTTAGGAAAAAAAGTGGTGTCGTCAGCTAACTGGCTTATGAGAATATGATTATCGGCTATATTGATTACTACTATTCAGCAAATAAGAGGTAAGGAGCTGAGCGGCAGCCCTGGCGAACCCCTCTGAAGACTTCAAACCTGGGAGAAGTACCAGATTTAAGGTGAATTGAGCAGTTGCCATTTTTATACAGCGTGCGGGTAATTTTGCAAAAGAAATCACCGAACAGTCATTGTGCAGACATTGTGAAATAAACTTAAGAGAATCAAAAGCTTTATAAAAATAAAAAACAAAGATTAAAACTTTCCTCATTAACCAGCTCAGCATAGTCTAACAAATCTAACACGAGGCGAATATTATTAGCAATATACATCTTATAGGGATAAAACCTGACAATAATTGAGCCCAGCACATATTTAAGTCTATTGGCCAATATCAAAGCCAACATTTTATAGTCACAGTTCAACAGGCAAACTGGACGCCAGTTATCTATAAGTAGAATGTCTTGTTAGGTATTAAAGTGATTAAGCCTTGTGATAATGTTGGAGTGTTTCAAATTCAACGCTTTCTAAAGTCTCAAGTACGAAAGATGCTAATTCTTGAGCAAATGTTTTATAAAATTCGGCTGTCAGCCCATCAGTACCTGGAGACTTCATTTCAATTATTTCAGCGATATTTTTATCACGGTCACAGGTGATCTTTTCATCACTAGACAGTGTCTTAATCTCCTTTAAAGACAATGCCGAGTCCTCACAATAATCACTTTCATAAAGAGTAGTATAAAAGTTTGCGCAGAAAGTATCAGTTATTTTTAGGGTCAGAAGAGTCTGTGCCATTAATGTTCAGAGAGCTCGATTTCTAGAGTTATTCTTTTCAATTCTAAAGAAATAAGCTGTACTCTACTCGAGCCATCTTCTAGAGCGAATAAAGGAGCCATCTGCTCTGTACTTATATACTGAGTCTTGCAATTCAGCAACTTCTAATAGCTCAACTTCTGACAAACCATCCTGAACTTTGTCATGAAGAGATGTTATTTTAGAAATAATAGTCTCCTCTTCCTGCTTTTTAAGTTTAGTTAGACGACTGACAACATTTGCCAACTTCATGCTTAAAAAGCTCCCAGTTCGTTTTTTTGCTTTGATCCAGTAGTATTTTAATGTTATTCTTTAATTGGTCACGTAAGCAAAGAAGAGCTGAGCTCCCAATATGAGGCTCTAGGACCCGAGGAAGTTATCGAGGAAAGAGGGGATTTAAGAAGAATGGCCTTGTGATCAGTTAGGGGGGAGGGAAGAATGCTAACAGCAGCATTAACGCTCTCGACACACTCTGATACAAGCCAGTAGTCAATACGAGACTGTCTAGAACAACTTTTTTTACTCCATGTACATGATGTGCATGAATGAACATCATTTTTTCTTCTGTCAAATCATTCTCATGAGCAGTATTATATTAATCAGTATAACTACAATATTATCTAAACAAATTACCAAAAGCAGAAAATGTCCATTCTGGTCACAAAAGTGATGTAAGGTGTCTCCAACAAAATGAAAGTTAACATTGTAACTTGGTTGATGTGTCTGTGAATGAGTCACTACAGATTGAGTCCACGTGGTCCTTCAAACAATACTTCTCGAGTTAGATCACAGAGCTAGCTGTGTAAACTGGAGGGCAGTCCTTGTGTGCAGAGCGATGAAGCTTCAGGCCCACACCCTAACAAACGGCAGAACACTGGAAAACTCCTACACTCATAAATATTTAAGCCTGTTCATGCCATATGTCAAACAGTGAACTGAACAACACAGTCAAAACCCTTTACCCCGGTGAGAAACCTTGTTTTACTCCAGTAACACTCTTGAGGGATGTTTTAGATGTTAAACCAAATACAGTTACAGACAGACAGACAGACAGACAGACAGATAGATAGATAGATAGATAGATAGATAGATAGATAGATAGATAGATAGATAGATAGATAGATAGATAGAGATAGATAGATAGATAGATAGACAGACAGATAGAAACAGACAGACAGACAGACAGACAGACAGATAGATAGATAGATAGATAGATAGATAGATAGATAGATAGATAGAGATAGATAGATAGATAGATAGATAGATAGATAGATAGATAGATAGATAGATAGATAGATAGATAGATAGATAGATAGATAGATAGATAGATAGATAGACAGACAGACAGACAGACAGACAGACAGACAGACAGACAGACAGACAGACAGACAGACAGATAGATAGATAGATAGAGATAGATAGATAGATAGATAGATAGATAGATAGATAGATAGATAGATAGATAGATAGATAGATAGATAGATAGATAGATAGATAGATAGATAGATAGATAGATAGATAGATAGAATAGATAGATAGATAGATAGATAGATAGACAGACAGAGACAGACAGACAGACATAGACAGACAGACAGACAGACAGATAGATAGATAGATAGATAGATAGATAGATAGATAGATAGATAGATAGATAGATAGATAGATAGATAGATAGATAGATAGATAGAGAGACAACAGACAGACAGACAGACAGACAGATAGATAGATAGATAGATAGATAGATAGATAGATAGATAGATAGATAGATAGATAGATAGATAGATAGATAGATAGATAGATAGATAGACAGACAGACAGACAGACAGACAGACAGACAGACAGATAGATAGATAGATAGATAGATAGATAGATAGATAGATAGATAGATAGATAGATAGATAGATAGATAGATAGATAGATAGATAGATAGATAGATAGACAGACAGACAGACAGACAGACAGACAGACAGACAGACAGATAGATAGATAGATAGATAGATAGATAGATAGACAGACAGATAGATAGATAGATAGATAGAACAGACAGACAGACAGACAGACAGACAGACAGATAGATAGATAGATAGATAGATAGATAGATAGATAGATAGATAGATAGATAGATAGATAGATAGATAGATAGATAGACAGACAGACAGACAGACAGACAGACAGACAGACAGACAGACAGACAGACAGACAGACAGATAGATAGATAGATAGATAGATAGATAGATAGATAGATAGATAGATAGATAGATAGATAGATAGATAGATAGATAGATAGATAGATAGATAGACAAAAGACAGACAGACAGACAGACAGACAGATAGATAGATAGATAGATAGATAGATAGATAGATAGATAGCTGGTACTGGATAGCTAGATAGATAGATAGATAGATAGATAGATAGGTAGATAGATAGATAGATAGATAGATAGATAGATAGATAGCAGTAACAACAGACAGACAGACAGACAGACAGACAGACTGATAGATAGATAGGATAGATAGATAGATAGATAGATAGATAGATAGATAGATAGATAGATAGTACTTCCTAGATAGAAGGGCGGACAGCAGACTACTTTCAGGAAACAAGTGTGAAAGTAAAGAGCGTTTTATCAAGCTGGACAGTTCGCCGAATCTGTCACCAACACAGTCGCAGAAACGCGGACATGGAGTCGAGTGCTTACGGTGCATCGCTGGCCGGTGGGGCCTTTGATTTCTGGAGCTTTATAAAGCAACCGCAGACTATCGTCCGGCTGTTCAGTTGGGTGAGAGATCATCAAAGTCATCGTTAGCTAATCGAGCTACTGCTCCTGCTAAGTTAGATGAAAGTTGATCGTATCACTTGCTGGCCTCAAACTGCTGTAGACAGAGCAGAGTTTAGTAGATAAATGCTAACAGATGATAGATAAAACCGATAAATGCTGCTGTAGAAAAGTTGACAGAAGACAGACAGCCCATATGGCTCAGTTTGGGAGTTTGTTGTAGATGGTTCGCCTCATGTGACTGTCTGACTGACGGATCAAATGTATCCAGATGTCATTTCAACATTAGCTCACCGTCTTTCAGGATACAAGTTTGAAAGCTAGAGCGTTTTTCTTTCTTTCTTTCTGTCACCAACACAGTCGCAGAAACGCGGACATGGAGTCGAGTGCTTACGGTGCATCGCTGGCCGGTGGGGCCTTTGATTACTGGAGCTTTATAAAGCAACCGCAGACTATCGTCCGACTGTTCAGTTGGGTGAGAGATCATCAAAGTCATCGTTATCTAATCGAGCTACTGCTCCTGCTAAGTTAGATGAAAGTTGATCGTATCACTTGCTGGCCTCAAACTGCTGTAATTGAGCAGAGTTTAGTGAAAATGCTAACAATGCCGAAAAACCGAAAATGCTGCTGTCAAAAGTTGCAAAGCACAGCCCATATGGCTCAGTTTGGGAGTTTGTTGTTGTGGTTCGCCTCATGTGACTGTCAACACGGATCAAATCATCCAGATGTCATTTCAACATTAGCTCTACCGTCTTTTAATACTGTTTGCAGCTAGTTTGCTCTTTCTTTCTTTCTTTCTTTGAAAGCTAAACTATTTAGTACAATTATGTATTCATCACAACCAGAGTTATTACTAAGTAAAAGTAAAAGTATTACTTGAAAAAGTAAACTAAGGGATTACTCTTAATATTTATGTAATTTAATTACAGTTTCTTCTAAGACTATAGAACAATTCCATAACAATAGTGGCTTTGACATCAAATTTTAATGTTAAAATGTATGTTTTTACTGTAACCTCTCTTTACACATGTCGGTCAGTTCAAGGATAATTTATGCAATTTTATATTATTTATTTGAAAGCATTAAAAGTCTTTCCTTGTATTGCTCAACTTGTCGAGGTTGTTATGGGATTTAATAAGTAATACTTTATAGAGCGAGTAATTCGTACAGCACTGCTGAAGATGTAAATTAGAATCAGTAGCTAGTAATTAATTATTAATTTTATTTACTTGCATCTTACAGTGGTAGTATTAAGACATTTTAGCCACGCTTTAAAGTGCATGAATGTCATTGCATTTTACATTTTTAATGTTTTTAAAGTCGCCATGAAATCAAAATTCCATTTTTCTATGTAATATTACGGTGTTTATAAAGGATTTATCTGTAGTGTACACATCATTCATTCATGTGTCCATCTTTAGTCAAAATCACTTCCCCTCCCGTCTCTTTTCTGATGATGGTTACTGGCGCGAGGGCGGGACAATAATCTGTCAGTCACATGAGACGGACCAATAGCAAACCGCAACCATCCAATCAATTCCCCACGGACAAATTCAAGCACCGCCCTACATTTGTTCTAGTTTGAGAAGCCGTTTCTCTCGGATATACGTCACAATTGAGACCATCACAGCTTCTGTTTCACGTCGACTTCGAGAAAGATGGTACAAGCACACTTTTCAGGCATTTTAAAAGTTAAATCTTTAGGCAGATGCCCAAATGCAGGTCTAATTCTGCTTTTGCTGTATGGTTACTCTATTGTGTGCTTTTACTGTTTGCTTGGTTTTATTTTTTTTATAGGTAAACATCTTGTGAAAGCGTCACACCTCCCCTTCGGCATGACAGTGTAGTTCTCTGTGAACTTCTGCTTTAATATACGCAGTGCTCTCAATAGCAGTTTCTTCGGTGTGTGTGAGATTCGATGTGTTATTGAAGAGATTCTGCCGTTGTCCCTAATTCTGCCTCTTCTTCTTTCCATCGCAGCTCTTCTCCATAGTGGTGTTTGCTACCATCCTTTCCGAAGGCTACATCAATAAAGAGACTGAAGAACAAGTTCAATGCATGTTCAATGAGACCGAGAGTGCTTGCAGCTTTGGAATTGGTATCGGGATTTTAGCCTTCCTGGCCTGTGTTATCTTTATTGTGCTGGATGCCTTCTTCCACCAGATAAGCAATGCCAAAGAGAGGAAATACATTGTCTTGGCTGATCTTGTTTTCTCTGGTAAGAAGTATTACAGGTTTTTTTGGCATCGGTGTCTAAAACCAAGAGAGCTTGAAAGCCCAGTTCGCACTGCCAATAACGTGCAGCAATAAACAAATTAATTTTCATATAGAGAGCCTGCGTCCACGACTGTTGCCAGCTACATGTCAACGACACGTCAAAGTTATGAGAAGTTTCACTTTAGGCAGCGGCTAGTTACACTAAGTGAAAGTTTTCCAAAAATGAATGATAAGAAGTCTCAGCTTTCAAATTTGAACAAATACCAAGCAATAAATACCGTTTTGGCACACTTAATATGGCATAACTCATCGCTGTAGCGCCTTAGTTAAAGCTCGAGTCATTGAAAAACAGCTGCGACATGCTTGGATTTTGCCTGCGTCTACAGTATACAGGCATTTGCAGCAATCTTTGGTAAATATTACAGCATAGTGTGCATTTATTATTACGGCGACAACATTTACAGTACAATTTTATTCTGGAGAGGTATGGAGAGGCAACATTAATGTTAATGCTTTTCTTGTTTTCCTCAGGTATTCCTTACTAATTGGTCACACTCATACTTTCAATTATATGTTTCAATAATTTAGTTCAATAATATTTATTTAATATTTTTAGGAGATCTTTTGGTACTAAATACTATTTGTGCAATAATTATGGGCCATTAATGACCACTTAAAATTTGTTTTTTTCTAATATTTTTATTATTTATATTACAATTAGTGTAGTACATAAGGTTAAAATAGATCATTCCAAGGCAAAGAGGCTGAAAAAATAATAATTCTCACTTGTAATGCCATGGTTTACCCACTAGGTGCCTGTATGGCTCTTTAATAAATGTACATGTACTAGTGTAGTTATTGCAGGTCATAACTGCTCACTTATTTTTAGGTTTTGCATTTGAATAAATATTTAGACGTGATCAAACACTAGATTTTTTTTTTATGTGAAATTTAAAATAGTTAATAACTTGCATCCTATTTTTATTAATGATACTCGTACAAGCACACACAAGTGAATATTAATAAATGCAAGCAAATACTGAATTTAACCCAAGAAACGCTTAAAATAGTGCTAAAAAAGCCAAAGTGCATTCAACAAAAGATTTCCCCCCCTTATATGTACAGTAGGCTACAGTGTTGGGTAAGTTACTTAAAGTAATTAATTACTAGTTGCTAATTACATCTTCAATAGTGTAATAAGATTACTGTACAAATTACTCTCTCCAAAGAGTATTTATTTACTCATTAATAATTACTTTCTAAATATACCATCCTCTATACCAACCTCAACTAGTTAAGTGATTCAAGGATAGACATGAAACGGCTCTTTTAATTCATTCAAATAAATAATATAAAACTACATCAATTATTCTTATTAACTGACCAAGTACTACAAGATACATAAAAACAGTTAAAGCATTTTAGACTTTACATTTGTTGTCAATTGCACTTTTCACACAGTATTTAGTTCAATTACATCAGAAAAATAAGAGTAATCCTTACTTTATTAGGAAAAGTAATTAAATTACAGTAACTAATTACTTGGTTATACCCAACACTGGTAGGCTATGAATTGATACTGAATCAAGATCGAAATCAATATTTGTGTCAATACCCCTTTAAAATCTCACTCCAACCTGAACATAAAAGTTGGCAAGCCTGCGTGGTGCGCAATTGAGCTTCCATGGTGTTAGCATGTTGCTAAGCTAACAACACGATACTCCAGTAAAAAATACACAGCACAAACACATATTGGGTAAAATAGTCTCACTGACAAAAAGCGTCCTTATTTATATACTTATCAAAATACATTAATAATTTGACATCTTGTATTTTTGTTCCACGCAGCTCATCGCAGTGCATTCTGGGATTGCCTTCTCTATGAAGGAACCGTGATGATGCATTCGAATTTGCCATCTTTCTTCATGTCTAGAGCACACATATGATAACTTAATACTCACTATGGTTCATAACAGAGCCATATTTCTGTTCCTCGTGTACGCTGAAAGGTCATAAAGGCGTCATCAAACTAATTGCTATGAATCAAGAGAGTTAAAGCGAAATCTTGTGAAGAACAGGTTGAATTTAGGGGTTTGTTTGTTTGTTCTTAATAGTTCACCCAAAAATTTTAATTCTGTCATCATATACTCACCCTCATGTAGTACCAAACATAAGAATCTTGTGTCGTCGAAACACAAGTTGATATATTTTTACTGAAACCTGAGATGTTTCTGTCCCTCCATTGAAAGTCCACACAATCAAGAACAATCAAAACGTTCCACAAAGATCATAAAGGCGTCTTAAAGCTAATCCATATGAATCAAGAGGTTTTGTGAAGAGATATAATAATTTATATGATGAACATGTTGAATTTAGGGGTTTGTTTGTTGGGGGTCATGTCGTTCCAAACGTATCAAGACTTTGGGTCAGATTTTCTAAACAGGGCAAATTAGAATGAGAGTGCAGTCCCATAAGAGCTCCGATGGGAGTGGACAGTTTTGCATGTGTTGCACGTGATCTACTGATGACGCACAGCTAGATCATTTCAACAATGACCAACACAATCTACCAAGAGCAGCGCAAATTAGCGTCTGGTTTAAGACGTGCCATTTTGGGTGGTAAACCAGTCAGTTGACGAGCGCAAACCTTAGTTAGTCACCTTGCGTGATTCATTTAAATGCTCTCCTCCCATAAATACTGCATCTGAGAGGGAAACTCCTACAAATGCATATGCTATAAGGTCATAACCCTGTCCTGTTCAGCACTAGTGTATCACTGCGTGTCTTTAGGAAATCCTGACAGTAGTTTTTTAATGCCAAAAGAGGGTTTGCGCTGGAGCAAGCTGTTGGTAAATCTGGCCTTCGAAACTCAAATTAAGATGAGAGGTTTCTGTCCCTCCATTGAAAGTCCAAATCAACCAAAACTTTGAAGGTCATAAAGTTGTCGGAAAACGAATCCATATGAATTGGAGTGGTTAATTCCAAGTTTTGCGAAAAGATATAATAATTTGGGGGTTTATTTGACTTTTTAGGATCAGTGCACGCACATGGAGAACATCAAAAATGGTAAACATGGGAGCTCAAACGCTTTCGTCTCGCGGCAAAACAAACCGCATTAGTTCTCGCTCATCTCACACAATTGTTTATCATATTATGGGCCAGATTTACTAACAGCTTGCGCCAGCGCAAACCCTCTTTTGCCGTTAAAACACTACTGTCAGTATTTACTAAAGACACGCAGTGATAAATTAGCGCTGAAAATGTGTGGACAGGGTTATTTTTGCGGCTGACCTTATGGCATATGCATTTGTAGCAGGCAGTATTTATGGGAGGAGAGTATTTAAATGAATCACGCAAGGGGATTTACTAAGGTTTGCTCTCATTAATTTACTAGTGTTGCGCCATTATTTACCGCCCCCAAAAAATGCTCTCATTCAGAAGATGCGTAATAGCGCCCCCTAGCATCTAACAGTGAAAACACAGAAAATTCTGTGTTTGGCGGGGAAGCGTTTTCTCACAAATAACGGGAAAATTCCGTGTTTGGCGGGGAATGAGTTAATTTGCGTGCCGTCAGTAGCTCACGAGCAGAACTGTCCACTGGAATTGCGCTCTCACGCTAATTCGCCCTGTTCGGTAAATCTGGCGCAATGTGAGCTCTTGGATTAACCCGCTTGATGCATATGAATCCGTTTACGATGTCTTGATGAATGCTTTGGTTGCGTGGACTTTCAATGGATGGACATTAAAATGTAAAATTGTTTTGAAGATGAACGACGGTTTGAGGGTGAGTAATTAATGACAGAATTAAAATTTTTGTTTGAACTGACGTATAAAGTTTCTCTCCCGTTTCTCATCAGGTGTGTGGACGTTCCTGTGGTTTGTGTGTTTCTGCCTCCTAGCCAACAAGTGGTCTCACACTGTACAAACCGCCGTCCCGGCTGATGCAGCGCGAGCTGTGGTGGCCTTTTCCTTCTTCTCCACTGCCACCTGGGTGAGCACATCTCACTTTATTACACTTCCTGTTGCTGGCCTCCGTGTACACCTGATGAACTGAAACAAGCTTATCCTTCTTTCTCAAGGCACTGCTTACTGTGTTCGCATTTCAACGGTACCGCCAAGGGATGGGCGATGTTGGCCTGGGCTACAACGATCCAGTCAGTGACCACACCTCGCCATACCCCTCCGCCTATTCTGGTGCTCCAGAGGGTTACCAGCAGTCCCCGTTCACCCCCGGTTCTGCTGGAGAGAGCGGGTACCAGCCTCCAGCGTACTGAAGGCATTTTAAACACGTCTGAAAGGCTCACCTGTGTGGACTGATTCATACGCTCCACTTCGTTTTTTCCTTTTACATAAGAGTTTAGATTGTGACCTGGGATTGACACTTGGTGTGCTTTGCAAGTGTGTTTTTTCATGTTTGAAAAAGGTATTTATTTTTTATTCTGTTTGGATGCAAATGCTAAACTTAAGCATTTAGTTTTCCCACCCAAATTAGATTCTACACTAGCTGCCATTTTTACATTTGATGAAACACGTAGACGTTGCTCTATTCCAACAATAGTTAAGACAATCATAACTACCATAACTATAGCACTAATATGCATTGGTTTCCATACCATATCATCTATCTATACAACAGAAAGTGTGCCAATACATCACCACAATGAAGTAATTCCTTAGAAACACAGCACTGCATTACATCACATTTGTTGAAAAGTATGCACTAAATCGATTGCCAAATGGCTTTATTAACTGAGGATGTTGAGGCTGTTAGTCTTACCGTGGCTGGAATAGATAACTGATGAATAGCTAGATTGATGTCGTGAGGTAGGAAATGATAAACTACTGTAAACACGTGCCTTAATTTTATTTGTGACAGACAATAGGCTTTGTGTGGATGATGAGCCTTATTTTTGTAAACTTTAAGCACCTGAGTTTTGAAGTGCTAAACAATCATAAAATTTAGTATTGTTGATGACTTCTAGCAGTTTACCTTTCGAATGTGTTCTTTGTGTCAGGCCAAATTCACTGCAAGATTTCTACCTCTTCCTACTGAAATTGTGCCTTATTTTGAAATTAATATCTAGGAATTGAAATTTCTGCATTGACTGTTTTAGACCGCTTTTACGGTTCTCTATATTTTCCTGAAATTGACTTCATTTACACTAAAGGATAATCTAAGTTGGCCACTAAATTGAACTTTTTTTTTAATATAGTTGTGTTTTGCTTAAGGTAGAGATATTTCCTTCATTTTATTTTCACAGTTCTGTCATAGCACATAATTTTGTCTTTCTGTTGATTTTCTTTGCAACTGTTATTGGAACAGCAGTTATTGCAACATTCCCTTTTTTTTTTTTTTTTTTTTTTTTTTTTAAGGAAATGCTGCGCAATAAACAGTTGATTCTTTCCATGTTAACAAATAAAGGCTTGAAATGTTTCTCAAATGTCGCACTAAACACTATGTACTCAACCATATAGTGTATAAACTTTATAAAGTTATTTTGTCATTCAACATTGGAGCCTGATGCCCCTCCATACATAACTGGAAGCGCAAGAAGTGTCCAACATTTTTTCGGTTAATGAATTGCATCATCCGGGTATTAAAGTCCCAGTGAACTGGAAGTAGCAAGTGAGTGTTCTTCAGTGCTGTGAAAGGGAATATTGAATAGAGGGCAAGGTTTGACTTAAGCGCTCCTCCTCTCCTCCTATCCTCCTCCTCCATCTCTCGCTCACAGCAGACTAACGGTTGGAGGGGAGTGGTTACGCATTTTCAAACCTAAGCCGTCAAACTGACATCATCTGAGAAGGAACCTCATACCTCAAAAACTTTCATATCTCCTTTTCCACAGGCATTATGTATTATATAATATTTACATTAATTTATTGTCATGAATTTAGTGAAGAAATATGCATTTTGCCGACACAAAGGCACAATTCTTCACTAAATTCATTATTTTTAACAATAATGCAATTTGCACAAACTCACCAAAATTGGACAGTTGAAGACTGGAAAAATGTTGCCTGGTCTGATGAGTCTCGATTTCTGTTGAGACATTCAGATGGTAGAGTCAGAATCTGGCGTAAACAGAATGAGAACATGGATCCATCATGCCTTGTTACCACTGTGCAGGCTGGTGGTGGTGGTGTAATGGTGTGGGGGATGTTTTCTTGGCACACTTTAGGCCTCTTAGTGCCAATTGGGCATCGTTTAAATGCCACGGCCTACCTGAGCTTTGTTTCTGACCATGTCCATCCCTTTATGACCACCATGTACCCATTCTCTGATGGCTACTTCCAGCAGGATAATGCACCATGTCACAAAGCTCGAATCATTTCAAATTGATTTCTTGAACATGACATCACTAAATTCATTATTTTTAACAATAATGTAACTCGAGGTATCTACCAGCAGGGGCTAACTTGAGCATGCTAACCTTGATATAACAGAGTAGTTTGTTTTTATCTGACTGCTATTCTGCATTTGACTCACAATAATACAAAGGCCATTAGAAATTATTCTTCCAGGTATATCAGCACCAGTTTAAAGTGACATTATGTTAATAATGGAAACTCAAAAGGCCAGCTATGTATTACAAAAATGTAAATGTAGGCCGCAATAAAAATTTTAAACCTAAATCAAGAAATGTGTCTGTTAAGAAGTTGTACACCAGGCTGCACTGTATATATTATGTCTTGTGCAGACAAGAAACCAGATACTGTATACACTCACCTAATGGATTATTAGGAATACCTGTTCAATTTCTCATTAATGCAATTATCTAATCAACCAATCACATGGCAGTTGGGAAAGAAAGGTGATTTAAGCATTTTGGAGGATGGCATGGTTCTTGGTGCCAGACGGGCCGGTCTGAGTATTTCACAATCTGCTCAGTTACTGGGATTTTTACGCACAACCATTTCTCCACTACAAATAGGAAAAAGAGGCTACAATTTGCACAAACTCACCAAAATTGGACAGTTGAAGACTGGAAAAATGTTGCCTGGTCTGATGAGTCTCGATTTCTGTTGAGACATTCAGATGGTAGAGTCAGAATCTGGCGTAAACAGAATGAGAACATGGATCCATCATGCCTTGTTACCACTGTGCAGGCTGGTGGTGGTGGTGTAATGGTGTGGGGGATGTTTTCTTGGCACACTTTAGGCCTCTTAGTGCCAATTGGGCATCGTTTAAATGCCACGGCCTACCTGAGCTTTGTTTCTGACCATGTCCATCCCTTTATGACCACCATGTACCCATTCTCTGATGGCTACTTCCAGCAGGATAATGCACCATGTCACAAAGCTCGAATCATTTCAAATTGGTTTCTTGAACATGACAATGAGTTCACTGTACTAAAATGGCCCCCACAGTCACCAGATCTCAACCCAATAGAGCATCTTTGGGATGTGGTGGAACGGGAGCTTCGTGCCCTGGATGTGCATCTCACAAATCTCCATCAACTGCAAGATGCTATTCTATCAATATGGGCCAACATTTCTAAAGAATGCTTTCAGCACCTTGTTGAATCAATGCCATGTAGAATTAAGGCAGTTCTGAAGGCGAAAGGGGGTCAAACACAGAATTAGTATGGTGTTCCTAATAATCCTTTAGGTGAGTGTATATATATGTATAAGTATATATGTATAGGGGCGACCGGGGGCAATTGTAACACATTCAATTCCTCCAATCAGAAACCAGCTAAAGAGACTTAATATGCACATGCTCAGTAGGATTCTCTCTCTGCCTGTGGAAAAGGAGATATGAAAGTTTTTGAGGTATGAAAGTTACTTTTTGGATGTACAGTATTTTTCTTCTGCTTTAGATGACTGAGAATTTAAACTTAGATAAATTTTATCTCTAGGTTATTGATAAAAAATGAGCATGAACAAACTATGCTAATACAGCTGTGGCTAGCTAGCATATACAAGATTTTATCATGGCTGCAACATCGGGGCTATTGTAACATTGTGAGCCAGATGGCCCAATGTCAGCACTGTGTTAACATGCTTTTCTGTTAGAAAATAAACATATTTCTCTAAATTTAAATCAATTAATCATTAGTGTTATACATTAAACAATATGTTGCTTTTTAAAAAAATACAATGGATATCTGTTAATATGTCTATCTTGTACCATTATAAACTTAAGTAACATACACTATAGCAGTAAAGTGTTTACTTTGAGGTAGGCCTTTATTGTCAGGAACGGTTGGGAGAAAAGGGAGTAAGGACTCAAATGCAGGAGAAAAGGAGGTTTATTTAAATAAATAAAATAATAATAATAATAAAAAAAATGCAAACAAAAACACCCACAAGGGGGAAAACCAAACTTGAAATAAACTAAACACAGGAGCAGGAACAGGAACAGGAACAGGTAGCATAGGAACAGGGAGCATAGGAACAGGGACATCCAACATACCAACAATACAGAAGCTAACGAACCAGCACAGCAAACACAAGGAGACTAAATAGTTAACACACAAGGCAAGTAATGAAGGAAGACAGGTGGGGCAAATAATCAATAATGAGCTAACAAGAGGGGCAGGGTCAGGACAATAGACAGGAGACATGACATAACCAAAGCACATGGCTAGAAAATAACAAAACACCACATGTGCTCAACAAGACAGGACAGAAATGTGACATTTATTTGAGATGCAGTGGGTTAATATGACTATTATTTTTCATTGTTACAATTGCCCCCAAACACTGTTACAAGCAGTGCTGGGGGTAACGCATTATAAGTAACTTGAGTTACGTAATCAGATTACTTTTTCAAGTAACTAGTGAAGTAACGGATTACTTTTAAAATTTACAGCAAAATATCTGAGTTACTTTTTCAAAAAAGTAACTTTTACTCATCTCACTTGCACAAAAAAGAGTCAGTACTCCTCAAAATGAATAAAATCAGTCAAATGCAAAATCATTATATCCAAACCTCCAATAATTAAAAGTTAAGTAAAATAAATATTTGTATGAATTTTAATCTGACTTTATTGATCAATGTCTTGCTGCTGACCTTTAATGATTCAGTTAAATCAGGAGCAAAAATTACTAGATTTTTAGTTTTTATTGATGAAGTAAGTTTTTTATAGCAATATTGTAATGCGTTACTTTTCAAAGTAACTTTCCCCAACACTGTTTACAAGGGGGCAATTATAACACTCCGACTTCTTGCATTTAATTTAACATAGTCTTGTCCTTATTGGTGAAAATACAAACCCGATTCCAAAAAAGTTAGGACTTTACAAACTGTGAATAAAAACAGAATGCAATGATGTGGAAGTTTCAGATTTCAATATTTTATTCAGAATACAACATAGATGACATATCAAATGTTTAAACTGAGAAAATGTATTATTTTAAGGGGAAAATAAGTTGATTTTAAATTTCATGGCATCAACAGATCTCAAAAAAGTTGGGACAAGGCCATGTTTCCCACTGTGTGGCATCCCCTCTTCTTTTTATAACAGTCTGCAAACGTCTGGGGACTGAGGAGACAAGTTGCTCAAGTTTAGGAATAGGAATGTTGTCCCATTCTTGTCTAATACAGGCTTCTAGTTGCTCAACTGTCTTAGGTCTTCTTTGTGGCATCTTCCTCTTTATGATGCGCCAAATGTTTTCTATGGGTGAAAGATCTGGACTGCAGGCTGGCCATTTCAGTCCCCGGATCCTTCTTCTACGCAGCCATGATGTTGTAATTGATGCAGTATGTGGTCTGGCATTGTCATGTTGGAAAATGCAAGGTCTTCCCTGAAAGAGATGACGTCTGGATGGGAGCATATGTTGTTCTAGAACTTGGATATACCTTTCAGCATTGATGGTGCCTTTCCAGATGTATAAGCTGCCCATGCCACACACACTCATGCAACCCCATCCCATCAGAGATGCAGGCTTCTGAACTGAGCGCTGAGACCAACTTGGGTTGTCCTTGTCCTTTTTAATCCGGATGACATGGAACACAGAACAGTTTTCCACTTTGCCACAGTCCATTTTAAATGAGCCTTGGCCCAGAGAAAACGCCTGCGCTTCTGGATCATGTTTAGATATGGCTTCTTTTTTGACCTATAGAGTTTTAGCCGGCAACGGCGAATGGCACGGTGGATTGTGTTCACCGGCAATGTTTTCTGGAAGTATTCCTGAGCCCATGTTGTGATCTCCATTACAGTAGCATTCCTGTATGTGATGCAGTGTCGTCTAAGGGCCGAAGATCACGGGCATCCAGTATGGTTTTCCGGCCTTGACCCTTATGCACAGAGATTGTTCCAGATTCTCTGAATCTTTGGATGATATTATGCACTGTAGATGATGAGAACTTCAAACTCTTTGCAGTTTTTCTCTGAGAAACTCCTTTCTGATATTGCTCCAGTATTTTTGGCCGCAGCATTGGGGGAATTGGTGATCCTCTGCCCATCTTGACTTCTGAGAGACACTGCCACTCTGAGAGGCTCTTTTTATACCCAATCATGTTGCCAATTGACCTAATAAGTTGCAAATTGGTCCTCCAGCTGTTCCTTATATGTACATTTAACTTTTCCATTTGGTATGTTATCTATATTCTATTGTGAATAAAATATAAGTTTATGAGATTTGTAAATTATTGCATTCCTTTTTTATTCACAATTTGTACAGCGTCCCAACTTTTTTGGAATCGGGTTTGTATATAAATTGTATTATTAATTTGTGCACCTATATTTGTTTCTTGTATCAAAAGATGACTACTGTGTTTCAAGTAGTCTGTGAGTTATGAAGGAAAATGCATTTGTTTTTTGGTTTTTTTACAATTGTCCCCAGTCTCCCCTACTTTTTATTACACTCCAGGGGCCGGTTGCACATGTAAGTTACAACTTATCCTAGTTTTGACGTAAATGGGCACTAAGTTACAACTTATGCACTACTAAAATATTTTTGCGTTGCACCATTAAACTTAGTTGAAGCGCAACTCTACATATAAACTAAATATTTACGGAAGCCTCCGATCAGGAGTAACGGCTGGAATAATAGCAGACAGACTGAACTGTGTAATAAGCTCTTGTTTTACATGACAGACTTCAATCCTTTACACGTATATGATAATGCTGACCTTTACAAGAGAAAACATGTGAATAGATTACTTTGTTAGTGGCCCTTCAACAAAAACCCGTCCAAAACGGCGCACCGCTGGGTGCATCTGTCCCATCGCTCTGTGTCATAATCAGTCATAATAGTTATTTTTTTGTTTCAGATTTACACTCACCTAAAGGATTATTGGGAACACCATACTAATACTGTGTTTGACCCCCTTTCGCCTTCAGAACTGCCTTAATTCTACGTGGCATTGATTCAACAAGGTGCTGAAAGCATTCTTTAGAAATGTTGGCCCATATTGATAGGATAGCATCTTGCAGTTGATGGAGATTTGTGGGATGCACATCCAGGGCACGAAGCTCCCGTTCCACCACATCCCAAAGATGCTCTATTGGGTTGAGATCTGGTAACTGTGGGGGCCATTTTAGTACAGTGAACTCATTGTCATGTTCAAGAAATCAATTTGAAATGATTCGAGCTTTGTGACATGGTGCATTATCCTGCTGGAAGTAGCCATCAGAGAATGGGTACATGGTGGTCATAAAGGGATGGACATGGTCAGAAACAATGCTCAGGTAGGCCGTGGCATTTAAACAATGCCCAATTAGCACTAAGGGGCCTAAAGTGTGCCAAAAAAACATCCCCCACACCATTACACCACCACCACCAGCCTGCACAGTGGTAACAAGGCATGATGGATCCATGTTCTCATTCTGTTTATGCCAAATTCTGACTCTACAATCTGAATGTCTCAACAGAAATTGAGACTCATCAGACCAGGAACAGGTCTTCAACTGTCCAATTTTGGTGAGCTTGTGCAAATTGTAGCCTCTTTTTCCTATTTGTAGTGGAGATGAGTGGTACCGGTGGGGTCTTCTGCTGTTGTAGCCCATCCGCCTCAAGGTTGTGCGTGTTGTGGCTTCACAAATGCTTTGCTGAATACCTCGGTTGTAACGAGTGGTTATTTCAGTCAAAGTTGCTCTTCTATCAGCTTGAATCAGTCGACCCATTCTCCTCTGACCTCTAGCATCAACAAGGCATTTTCGCCCACAGGACTGCCGCATACTGGATGTTTTTCCCTTTTCACACCATTCTTTGTAAACCCTAGAAATGGTTGTGCGTAAAAATCCCAGTAACTGAGCAGATTGTGAAATACTCAGACCGGCCCGCCTGGCACCAACAACCATGCCACGCTCAAAATTGCTTAAATCACCTTTCTTTCCCATTCTGACATTCAGTTTGGAGTTCAGGAGATTGTCTTGACCAGGACCACACCCCTAAATGCACTGAAGCAACTGCCATCGGCTCATATTGGTGTCCGAGGAAATGAAATGGCAGACAAGGAAGCAAAGGAAGCCATTAAAAACAAAGATATACATTTATCAGATAACCTGAGTAAGAATGAAATCAAGAAGAAAGGGTTGAAGGAAAGGGAGCAAAAACAATGGGATCTACTAAGATCATCAAGGACTCTAATCACCCTGCAAACCCTCATTTCACGCTGCTGCCATCTGGTAAGCGCTTCCGTAGCCTGATGGCCAAAACTGAGAGACTCAGGAGGAGCTTCTTCCCCCAGGCCATCAGACTCCTGAACTCAGTCACTTAACACCACGTGACTTCACTTCAGGATAAACATCGATACACTGACATTGCACTGCACTTTCTGTTCTCGTTGTTACTGTGTAACAACCTGTTATAAACCTGTTTGCACATTATACTCTTTATACATTTGTTAACCACATATTTATAATTCTACAGTTTACTCACTGCAAAGTCTACTTCACTTATTTTATTCCACTTTATTCTTATTTTTACTTTTTTTTTCTCTTGACTTGATTATTTATAATTCTACAGATATAGACATATATATATATATATAGATAGTACTTTTTTTTTATCCTATTTCTATATAATTTCCTCCTTGTGTTTTTAACTGTGAATTTGCACTGTCCATGGAGCGGACCTGTTTACATTTCACTGCCGGTTGTATATTCTGTATATAACTGTGTATGTGACAAATAAAACTCTTGAATCTTGAATCTTGAGAAGAAAGGTTGATGGTTTTACAGGATTCAAAGGAAAGTGGGAGATGAGAAGGGCAGGAAACAGGAGAGATGAGATAACAATATCAAAGATGAGATTTGGACACACAAGACTAAATAGTACACTTTATAAAATGATACGTTAGTAAACATGACATGAGAAAGTGTGAATTTCAAGAAGAAACAGTGGAGCATGTTATGTTATACTGTCAGAAATATGAGACTGAAAGAAGGGCTTTAATGCAAAGAAAAAGTTATTTTGAGATATTGTACAAAATAATTCAGGAAATAAATGTTATAATTCGTGACTTTTATATAAAGTGTCTAATTTGTGGGAGAGGATATAAAAAAGGGAGGAAACGTGTCCTTTTGATCCACACTCCATACCAGTCGGCGGCGGTAATACACCATTTCGCTGTTTGTCAAGCCAAAAAAATAAAAAATCTAAAGAAGAAGAAGAAGACGAAGAACGTACGCAAGTATGAGCGTAAAGAAGCGGTTCGCCCCTCGACTGCGGAAGTGTTTGGGACGCGCCGCGCCGCGCCGCCTGAATGGATCTGTGAGGGACTAGAGTCGCGGTTTGACCGGATCACCGAGAGGCGCTGATTCATTCCGAGGCTTGTCTCCCACCGAGAGTAAGTAAAGTCCGCTTTAAAAGCTCTAGAGGAAGAGAAAACTGTACTTTGCGCATGGAGAAGCTCATTTAAATGATGGGCAATAGGTGAAATGTGTTGTGTAACTACTCACAGCGCATTTAGGCGGGTAGGTGGATATACCTGTGTAATAATGTGCTTTATATCCGTTGGTAATAAATGTCAGATTGAAGCTGCAGGAAGAGGCGCTCTCTGATTGGTCCAGCGGTGTATGTTTACATCACGTGATTAAAGATTTAACGCTCGTTACTTCAGCTCTAATGGATTTCTTAACTAACGTTACCTGGTTGTTTATTCGTGTTATTAAATCCATAAATAGATAGCTCGTGGGTACAAATGGCTAGCTTTCCTGTAACTGATAAAACTGTTTATTTGTTGTCTACACGTCTTTTGTTCAGTTTTGGCACACAACCATAAAAATACAAATGTAAAGCGATGTAAAATATTAAGAACTTAAAATGTGATCGAAATCAATAACATATGATATGCCATCTGATGCAGAGTTCATTGGCCGAATTTACAAACCACAAAACCTGTCATTTAAAAAAAAAAAAAATAAATAAATAAATAAATAAATAAATAAATAAATAAATAAATATATATATATATAATAAATATATATATATATATATATATATATATATATATATATATATATAAATTTCTCATTAATGCAGTTATCTAATCAACCAATCACATGGCAGTTGCTTCAATGCATTTAGGGGTGTGGCCCTGGTCAAGACAATCTCCTGAACTCCAAACTGAATGTCAGAATGGGAAAGAAAGGTGATTTAAGCAATTTTGAGCGTGGCATGGTTGTTGGTGCCAGACGGGCCGGTCTGAATATTTCACAATCTGCTCAGTTACTGGGATTTTCACGCACAACCATTTCTAGGGTTTACAAAGAATGGTGTGAAAAGGGAAAAACATCCAGTATGCGGCAGTCCTGTGGGCGAAAATGCCTTGTTGATGCTAGAGGTCAGAGGAGAATGGGCCGACTGATTCAAGCTGATAGAAGAGCAACTTTGACTGAAATAACCACTCGTCACAACCGAGGTATGCAGCAAAGCATTTGTGAAGCCACAACACGCACAACCTTGAAGCGGATGGGCTACAACAGCAGAAGACCCCACCGGGTACCACTCATCTCCACTACAAATGGGAAAAAGAGGCTACAATTTGCACAAACTCACCAAAATTGGACAGTTGAAGACTGGAAAAATGTTGCCTGGTCTGATGAGTCTTGATTTCTGTTGAGACATTCAGATGGTAGAGTCAGAATATGGCGTAAACAGAATGAGAACATGGATCCATCATGCCTTGTTACCACTGTGCAGGCTGGTGGTGGTGGTGTAATGGTGTGGGGGATGTTTTCTTGGCACACTTTAGGCCCCTTAGTGCCAATTGGGCATTGTTTAAATGCCACGGCCTACCCGAGCATTGTTTCTGACCATGTCCATCCCTTTATGACCACCATGTACCCATTCTCTGATGGCTACTATATATATATATATATATATATAAAATATTATATTATATTATATTATATTTATGGTAGGAAATTACTACTAAATATCTTAATGGAACATGATCCTATCTAACTATCCTAATGATTTTTGGCATAAAAGAAAAATGGATAATTTTGAGCCATACAGTGCTATTGTTGGTTATTGTCACAAATATACCCGTGAGACGCCGGACTGGTTTTTGTGGTCACGTATACTCTTTAAATAAACATATTGCTATTTGTGGAACAATCCAGCCGTCTCCATTGACTTTGTATTGCGTGAAGCGGTCGCCTTGTAATTTCTGACTTATGACAAAAAAAACAGAACAATGTCTAAAAGCTGATATGTGACAAGGTGTACAGCAAACAAGCTAAAAAACACAGAAATAAGTGTTTATAAGCTGTCGACTCAACCCCAAGCATTTAAGGAGAGAAAAGTGGATACATGCAATAAGACTTAAAGCAGGAAGAATGGGTACATTTTTGGGATCCTGACACTCCGTATGCCCACATGTGCAGTAAACATTTAGTCAAATATCCAAATGTCAGTTTTATATGTTATATTTCCTGTCGCTGATCACGTTCCCCTCCAGCAGGCGTAGTTCTCAGTGTAATATAACATGTCGCGCTCTGTCTCAATTGCCTGTATCCACTTTTGTGTCCTTAAACGCTCGATTTGTTTCCGTTTTTCGTATTTTCATCATTGACAGGGGCTAGTCAGTTATTTTCTGCCCAGTCTTGTATTGGCTGGTTCATTCTGTCACGTGAAGAAAGGGAGAAATGGGAGCGAGGACTCAAATGCAGATAGGAATGAGTATTTCTTGTAAATAATAAAAATAAACACAAAACAAAGCCCTCGAGATTAACTAATACAATGAGCAGGACCACGGCAGGTACCAGACGACACCGGAATGAAGACCCGAATCAGGCAGGAAATGAGGGAGAACAGGTGTGGGAAATAACCCAATAATGAGATGACAAGGGACCAGAGACATGACACCACATCAAAACATGACAAAACCTCCACATGTGCTGCACAGGACAAGACAGACATGTGACCGTTATACCAGTTGCTTGAACAACTATGCAAAGCTGCAATAGGTAATTTACAGCATTGCCGCATGTATATTAAGAGAAGTTTCAGAGAATTCATTTCAGATAAACACATTTTTAACTAACTAACTAAGTTTCTCAGGTATAGTCCTTTTGTGGTCTGTATAGTTGATTACAAACCTGTACAGTAAAGAAGACCAGGGCCGCTGCTAACTATTATTTCTTAAAGTGAGAATTGTGCCAAAGCTTTGAAAACTGACTAACTGGTTTCACACCGTAGCTGTGATATGCAACTGTACCAGTTTTCACCTTATTTGCCTACCGACCGTTTAGCAAGCCACTCCTTACTCCACGTCAACATTGTTCATTTCCTACACAAAGCGTTGCAGTGGCTTCAGTGTATCCTGTCATAGTTTGACAAGCTGGTAGGTGTCTGCTGCTTGGAGTCTTAGGTAGGACTGTTTTAACACTGTCATTTTTGTTATTGAAGTTTTTAAAACAGTTATGTTTAGAAAAATTATTTGAGATTATATTTGCTCTTTGGAAACTTAAGAGGAGTCATGCAGGAGGGATCTGTACATTTCTAACCTCCGCTCCTGTTTGTGTCAAAGAATAAACAGGGCTCGCAAAATGTAACAATGCCTGGTGGCCCTTCGGGCAGGCACTCTTGAGATTTTGGTAGCCCGAAAAGAATTTAGCTAGCCTGAATAAAAAGAGCATTTTTATGTAGAAAATTGGAGTCGAAATATCAATCAAAAACACATGTATATTTGGTTCTAACTGAACTGAAATTTCTTTGAATTTCTGTCATGACCTGTTGGTTTTTTAATTTTTTTATTATTATTTTTTTTTTTCTTTCTTGGATCAGCAGAACTGAAATACCGGTCCATGCGCCTCTTAACATTTACACACACACACGCACACTGACTAACACATGCACACTGAGACACTCGCGCGCACACACACACACACACACACACACACACACACACACACACACACACACACACACATACACGCACACACTGAGACGCTCGCGCGCACAGACACACACTGACTGACACTTGCACACTGAGACACACACTGACTGACACTCGCACACTCACACACACACACATACACACTGACTGACACACGCACACACACACACACACACACACACACACACACACTGACTGACTGACACACACACACACACACACACACACACACACACACATTGACACACACACACACACACACACACTGACTGACAGACACACATTGACACACACACACACACACACACACACACACACACACACTGACTGACAGACACACACTGACTGACAGACACACTCCCACACACACACTGACTGACATACACACACACACACACACATTGACTGACACACACACACACACACACACACACACACAGCGTCTGACACACACACACACACAGACACACAGATACACACACTGACTGACACACACAGACACACAGACACACACACACTGACTGACACACACACACACAGACACACATACACACACTGACTGACACACACACACACACACACACACACACACACTGACTGACAGACGCACACACACAGACACACAGATACACACACTGACTGACACACACAGACACTGACTGACACACACATACACACTGACACACACACACACTGACTGACACACACACACTGACTGACACAGACACACACACACACACACTGACTGACAGACGCACACACACACACACACTGACACACAGATACACACACACACACACACACACACTGACACACACACACACACACTGACTGACAGACGCACACACACACACACACTGACACACAGATACACACACACACACACACACACACACACACACACACACACACACACACACACTGACACACAGATACACACACTGACTGACACACACAGACACTGACTGACATACACACTGACACACACACACACACACACACACACACACTGACTGACACAGACACACACTGACTGACAGATGCACACACACACACACTGACACACAGATACACACACAGACACACACACACTGACTGACACACACACACAGACACACATACACACACAGATACACACACACACACACACACACACACACACACACACACTGGCACACACACTGGCACACACACACACACACACACACACTGGCACACACACACACACACACACACACACACACACTGGCACACACACTGACACACACACACACACACACACACTGACACACACACACACACATAGATTATATACTATGGTTATAGGCTTTATTAGTTTGTCATATATACACTGTGTTTCACAGAGTTGCTAAGTTATTAAACAATATTTGTTAACACTCTACAATAAAGTTGTATTAGTTAACATGAACTAGCCATGAACAAAACTACTGTTCAGCATTAATCTTTGTTAACGTTAGTTCATATAAATCCAGCTGTTCGTGTTAGTTCACAGTGCATTAACTAATGTTGACAAGATTTTAATAATGCATTAGTAAATGCTGAAATGAACATTAACAAAGATAAATAAATGCTTTATAAGTGCAGTTCATTATTAGTTCGTTAACTAATGAGCCTTATTGTAACGTGTTTACCATATTTGTCATTTTTTAAATAACTCCTTCGTGTTTTATATGATGTTCGAGGCGCATGTTTTCCCTGAAGAGTTGAAAATGGAAGTGAAAAAGTAATGCACGTTCGTTACATTTTAGTATGAAATGAGAGCCATGTCTTTATCTAACAAGCACAATTATGATTTATCTCTCATCCACCAACAATTAATTTGAATGTTATTTATTTTTTAGTGCTTGGCCCGCCCGGTCGGTGGATGTAAAACCTGCGCATCGCACACACACGCACGCTTATTTTTTCCAGCGCCCCTGTTATCAGATTAGAGCATGTACACCGCACGCAGAGGCGTTTAAATGATTAAAGCTAGAGGCATATCTTAACTTTAAGGTTACTTTTATCATGCAAACTGCCTCTATACAGCATGTTATATGCATATGTGTTTGGGACAGAGGGGAACACAGTCACATTGTCAGCAGATATATGCTGCGCATCATAAATCAAAGCACGAGACAGACTGAGGAGAAGAGGGGAAAGGGTGACCGAATGGACGACACTCGTCTGTATAGTACACAGCTGCACGTGCCAGACGCCGGCAGTGTGAAACGCACAACGGGCGCGCGCTGCTCCCGCTCTCCATATGCACAGCTTCTGCGCTTCTAAGCACTATTTGTGCGTGCAACAAGATATTTTCTCTTTGGTTTGATTCACATTAATGACACCAAGAGCAGCAGGTTTATTAGGCTGCTGTCACTTTAAGACCAAACGCATTATACTGATACACATCTGGTTTACACCCAACTGTTTAGCTTCACTTGAGACAACCAGCATACTCCACACAATGGGCGTTTTGACATAATTGCATGTGTATTCAACCATTCAAGAGGTCACCGAAGACACCCGATAGATAAGGGATAATGTCTAGCCGATTGTTATCGCAGAATAAACCCCAACAGGGTGATCAGGACCATGATGCAAAGCATCTCACTGAAGGGGTTTATTCTGCAATAGCAACGGGCGCAACTGCCCAATCAGAATCAAGTATTCCACAGAGCTGTGTAATAATCTGCGATAACAACCGGCTCAATGTATAATCCCGTTTATTACATGGCTACTCACCACATGAGTTAATAATTAGACATGAAATATTTATGAGTTGAGATTTTATATCAGCTCTTTCAATGCAAAGCTTCTGTGGAGAAAGCAAGTTCAAACTAGACGGACGTTTAAGGGATACGGTACGGTCATACCACTTATTACATGGTATTTCAGCACATAAATAATTATGGGGATCAGAGATTGATTTGAGATAACCATTTTACCTGTTTGTTATTTTATAATCCATTACAGTGAACAAAACAATCATGTCAAAATGATAACTGCGTTTGTATGAAACGAGTGAGTCTCTGATACCCAGATGACATGGTTAAATAACTACTAATATTGATTTGAGTTTTAATGTTTTATGAGCTTACCAAATGCAAAACTTCCACGAGGAAAAACTGTTCCTAGCAAGTGTAAAGCGCTGACTTCAGTTACCCAGATGAGCCGGTGTTATCAGTTTTTACCGGTTGTTCTATCGGGGGATAATTGGAGCGATTGACCAATCAGAATCAAGTATTCCACAGAACCGTGTAATAATACCAGGTAACGGTAATGGTACATGTATGTCTTGCCTGACCACTTATGTTAACTCTGTTAACATAAAACGCATCATATGCCGAGTTCACACTGCCCGATTTTAGCCCCAATTTTGACTCGCCGACAGGTTTTGCGAAATCGCTGACAAATGCCTGAAATCATGGTTAAGTCGTCCCACATAGTGTGAACGATCAAAGACACGATCAGAGAGAATCGCTGACGAGTTGCCAACGCCCGTGAGATATTTGGCATGCTAAATATCTGGACTTGTCGGCGATTCAAAATCCTGCTGTGTGAAATGAGTTCTGACTGAAAATACATTGGCGATGACCGACAGCCAATGAGAGAGCAAGATACAGGGCAGCGGGAGGATTTATAGACCAGAATATCAGTATTTTAATAGATACATTTACAATTATATCAAACAGAAACAAAGCACAAACAGCGGCAGAACATTGCAAAATTATTTATCATTTATTTACTCTCTTTGCAGAACACAGTCATTGCTCCCTGTGTCTCCCCAACTATTTCCTCCGCCATAATCTTTTTTCTTTTTCTCCTTTTCTCTGCAAATCAGTGCACAGACAATTTGGATCGCGAGCTTTGTGCAGTCTATTTTTTTTAATAACAACTCTGGTCTGACACGTGATCTCGCGTTGTTTCCTTGTCACTTCTCACATGTGCTTGGTTGGGATTCTTCCTCTTGTACAGTCATGCAGTGTGAAACCCCCTGTCGCTGATCCATCGTGCAGTGTGAACACAACAGTGACTGAATGCTACCCCAGATAGTCATGCAGTGTAAAAAGAGCAGTGATCCGACCAGTTTGAAAATCTGAACTCTGCATCAAAGGCTTGTTTACACCGGGACGATTATCACACTCACTTATGACCGACGTTTAATGGATTGACTAAACAAAGGCTGCCAATTGTGAGTGTGCACAGAGGGTCAAAACGCCTGTCGTAAAAACGCCTCAGTTTTGTTTTTTTGGTTTGACATGCCGCGTTAAAAACTGGCCAACCAATGAGATTGGCGCTTTTGTTCACGTGCCTGGAGCTTCTGAAGTTACAGTAAAACACGACTTGGTGGCGCTCAAGCACAAAACGGTCTTGCTGCGGGTCTCTTTGGTGTCTAAACGCAAAGAACTTTTGGACAAACGCCAGAGCGACTACAAAAATCTCCATAAGAGGAAGTTTATGGAGAGGAACTGCAGATCAAATAGGATTCGATCGATGGAAATTCACCATTTGATTTGCGATCAAATCAAAAGCTCCATCTACTGTCAGGGAGTGAATTTACACGTAAAATTGCGAAATGGCCTTAAACAATTACTAAATAAACTGCTCAATGTTACGTTTTTCTAATATGCACGGATTGATTCTGGCAGCACTGCACAAGCTTGTGGCGCCATCGGCTGGGCACTATTAGCTTAACTGTGCTACTCGTCAGTTGCCCGATAGCTTTTTCGTGAGTGGATCGATTTGAAAATGTGATATGTTTAGCGCAAGTGCAGAGAAGATGTATGAGTCGCTCAAAATTATCATTTGGGAACGCAACATGGAGCAAACATTTTCCCAAATTCGTAATGAAATCATTTATATCTGTTGTTGTCAACAAAAAGAAGTGCTGAGGTCTTCCTTGTGTGTTTCCTCCAAAATAACATTTATTGTGAATATTGCGAATATATTATGTGGAATTTTGTGAGCATATTCGGCATGAGACGACTTTTAAAAACATTAAAAAAAATCGTACATATCCCAGTCTGAACTGTAGTACTGCAAGACTCTGAATATTGAAGTGCAAATTAACACCTGAGCACTCTTGTGGGTTTGCTACTGTTACAATTAAAAACCGTATAAGGGAAGAAACACGACAACTAATAAAATAGATAATGGGTGTGGATAATGGATAATGCCCCTAAATAAAATTCTGCTTAGGGCCCCATAAAGGCTTGAGCCGGTCCTGTGGGTGCCACTGTTAATATGCAGGAGACTCATGGGTTAGGTGGGATGTCTGTAAAAGTGTCATGTTGACCTAATTATACTCTCTATTCCCTGTGTAGGTGTGGCTGCCGTCCCTCCCTAATGCCTGTTTCTCCAGGCTATGCACATCTTCATAATGAGCCTATGAACTCGCTGCGCATCTCTGTTGGAGGGCTCCCGATGCTGACTTCCATGACCAACACCACAGACCCCCGTTTCCGCATCAAATGGAAAGCCATTGTGGTGGTAGCATCAGCGCTAACCCTCGTCCTCCTCATCTACATAAAGCTTTTGCCCTTTCACCCCCAACCTAGTGGCAGACATGGCTTAAAGTTAAACCACCATGAGGTGAGAGCGGAGGACCGCTACAATGACACATACCCCCTCAGTCCACCAGAGCGCACGGCCCAGGGCACGCGCTACCGTATAGGGGTCATTGCTGACCTGGACACAAACTCTCTCAGTGACAAGAAGCTGACCTGGTTCAGCTACATGCTAAAGGGTCACCTCCTGGTGTCGGAGAGTGGAGATACAGTAACTGCCGAATGGGATCAGGAAAGGGTGGTCTTGGAAAGCCACCTGGCAGAGAAGGGTCGGGGCATGGAGCTCTCCGAATTAGTGGTGTTTAATGGCAAACTGTACAGCGTGGATGATCGTACAGGCGTAGTATATAACATAGAAGGCCTTAAAGCAGTGCCCTGGGTTATACTACCAGATGGGGATGGCTCTGTTTCAAAAGGTTAGTGTTTTTATAGTACCTATTTTCCACCAAAATGGTGCTGTTACTGGGAGCTCTTTCAGATCCGTCCATGGACTTGAGAGCCTTGAGAAGGTAGAGCCTACCTTTAATCTGCCCCCAAACAAATATAGTGCATTGCTGTCTTTGTTTGACCAGTCTTCTGGTTTTGATTTACATATTTTGACATTTTAAATAATTTAAAAGTGCCCCTATTATGCTGTTTTAAAGGTTTTGTTTTGGAGGTCTACAATAGGTTTACACACACATTAAAGAAAAAAAAAAAAAAAAAAAAAAACACCTTTCTCATAATATACATTGCAGCATCTCACAGTGTCTAAACGGTTTGATCAAGGATTTGGTCTCTCTAAACCTCTCCTTTCCGTGAGCCCACTTGACTCTGATTGGTCAGATGGTCCTGTCTGTTGTGATTGGTCTACTCTGCTCTGGGGGGTATTCCAGAAAGCAAGGTTAACATACCGTCACATATACCCTGAACTCTTGCTTACTTGAGGTATGCTGGTTCCAAAAACGAGTCCGGGAGTAGATTGGTCAGATGGCCCAGTCTGATGTGAGTGGTCTACTCTATTTCCAGCAGACATATCACACTGTAGCCCAAGACTGGTTGCCCACTGAAGCCAAGCAGGGTCAGTACCTGGATGGGAGACCTCCTGGGAAAAGCTAGGTTTCTGCTGG
Organism: Paracanthobrama guichenoti; assembly: GCA_018749465.1. Taxonomy (NCBI): domain Eukaryota; kingdom Metazoa; phylum Chordata; class Actinopteri; order Cypriniformes; family Gobionidae; genus Paracanthobrama; species Paracanthobrama guichenoti. Next base: position 26,522,266 of record CM031945.1, read on the forward strand.
TAGAGGTGTCAGTGAGACCAGCAGGGGGTGCTCACCCTGTGGTCTGTGTGGGTCCTAACACCCCAGTATAGTGATGGGGACACTATACTGTAACAAGCACAGTCCTTCGGATGAGACGTTAAACCGAGGTCCTGACTGAAAAAAGTAGGGGTGTAACCCTGGCATCCTGACCAGACTTGCCCATTGGCCCCTGTCCATCATGGCCTCCTAATCATCCCCATACACTGATTTGCTTCATCATTCTGTCTCCTCTCCACCATCAGCTGGTGTGTTGTGGGCGTTCTGGTACAATATGGCTGCTGTCGCATCATCCAGGTGATGCTGCACATTGGTGGTGGTTGAGGAGATTCACCCCATCTATATGTAAAGTAAATTCTGAGAAAAGTGCTATATAAATGTAACATTATTATTATTATTATTATAATTGATTAGATGACCCAGTCTGTTATGATTTTGGTCTACCACTTACGGCACATTTCGGCAACCAAATAGCCATTACCATATCTGAATTTCAGCTCTTCCTCAGCAGTTGTACACACAGTGATATGAACATACTATATCAGTTTGAGCCTTATTATTTGAAAGTGCATCAAAGTGAATTTACTTTCGCAGTGCAGAAAAAAAGCATCTTGTCAACAACACAAACCAAATTTCTTCTGCCTCAGCTACAGCTACAGGGTCAAAAGTAGATGTTGGTTTGCGGCAGCAACCAGTGAAGAATGTACTTGCTGATGACTCTTTTCAGGTTCTTTCTTTTGGGGGACAATAACTTAATTTATTGGGCACTTAGATCTTTGAAACTTATTAGAGCTCGGACATTTCACAAACAGCTATATTACACACTGCATGAAAGGTAATATCCAAAAAACAGCATAATAGGGGCATTTTAATTCACTATCTTCAAGCCGTCATGAGCTGACTTTAATGTAATGGTCAGAAACTTGTGTATATATATATATATATATATATATATATATATATATATATATATATATATATATATATATATATATATATATATATATATATATATATATATATATATATATATATATATATATATATATATATATATATATATATATATATATATATATATATATATATAATTCAAAACAATAAATCTTTTTATATCTGATTTCAATTTCACCTTCTTTGAAATCACATTCTCTTACATAGGGTTTAAGGCAGAGTGGCTTGCAGTGAAGGACGAGCATCTATATGTGGGGGGCTTGGGGAAGGAGTGGACCACCACCAATGGGGAAGTGCTGAATGACAATCCTGAGTGGGTGAAAGTGGTGGGAATCCACGGAGATGTACAACACCACAACTGGGTTCCCAAGTACAACTATCTCCGCAGCGCTGCAGGCATCAGTCCGCCCGGTAAGCGGTAGCCATTCAATGCAGTGTGTACTTGTAGGGAGCGTGACCAGTGAATATTGTTATGCTTGGTATTTTGAAAGTGACATTGATCTCGCAAGAACTTTTGTGTCAAGAGCTCTCGGCCCAGGAATACTTCATTTTCCACATTCCGCTCTGTCAAGTGCACAGTTGAGCACACAAGCCATTCAAAGGACACTCCTGTTAGACAAAAATGATTAGGACATCAAAGATCTTGATGAATAAGAACGTTATTGCAGCATAGCAGTGACAGTCTTCTTTCAGGACTTCAAATGTGTCAGTCAAAGTGAACCTAGAATAATCTTCCCTTAAGCCATGAGCTTGTTCTAATTTCTACCTTTGAGAGGAATCTTGTTCAGGGCGGTGTATAATTTCTTACACTCCATTGACCGTGTGCACGGATTGAGACAATCACCTAGAGGACCTTAGTTATCAATCTTTATTTATATAGCGCTTTATACAATACAAATTGCTTCAAAGAAGCTTTACAGTGATAAATTGTTGCTACATGGACAGTGTGTGGAGATTACTGGACAGTGCTGATGGGAAAATTACGTCACACAGACAGTGAGCCAGAGCGGATTGTGGAAAAAGAAAGTTTTGTCTTTTATTAATCTTGCTAAATATGATTTATTATTATGAGGGTTTTTTTGTTTTGTTTTGTTTTTTTTTACACTAATCCTTAGTTGAATTCTGATGCTTTAGCATCTCACAAGATCAAGGAACATGTAATCCCGTTTGTTACGAACCTTTTATTTTTCAGGAAAATGGACTTAATTTTCTTCATAAAAAAAAAAAAAAAAAAATCGTATAACTTTAGGGTAAAATATGGCTGTATTAATTGCATGAATGTTTAGCCAGTTATTATTACATATTCAGGTCTTTAGTGACGTGCATCTATATCTGACACGGATGGATCTCTACCTGACACAATAATAAAACTCTTCTAATATTAGAGCAACAATTACAGAAGATTAAAATAAAGCTTATTTTGTTACCTCTTGGAGCAGATGTTTGAGCAGATGTTTTATACCATCATCACTGTCCTCATCAGAGCTCATTTCCCCATACATTCAGCTTCTGGCTCATATTCGCCATCTCAAACTATCATTTTCAGCATCTTCAAAATCAATGTTTTGATCAATGACCGCTTCAATCAGATCCACCATCAAGTGACAGTAACATTAATATCTGATTGCGTTCCGCAGTAAATCTCTGAGCCATTTCAAGTTTGGCTGATGATTCTTCCTATTCTTTTGTTTTCTGCCTGCGGTAACTGTGAGTGAAACGTCACTTCATCATTGTGTGTCAGGCATTGCCTCCTTGTGGAATAAAGATGAACTGCACTTAATCACTCATCAGAGATTCAATTATTGTTGTACAGAAAAAAATATACTTACACTGTTACACACCTCGGGTCATTAGCCAACCTATACAATTCTTACAAAAAAATGAACAGGAAAACAGGCATTCTTTTATATTTTTTTCCTTGTCTATAATTTATAATGACTTGGTTGAGGAATGCCAAGAAGGTTGATGTCGAACCTTAAAAAAAATAAATGAGGAGGAGGGTAGTGATTGACGTCCCGGGTCACTAAAGACCCGAGGTATGCCTTTTTAAGGGTTAAAGTCTTGTGAGATTCACTAGTACTGATTTACTTCGAGTAAATGCTTCATTTCCAGTCTTTGCTCATTTCCTCTCTATGGTCATCTCAGGGTACCTCATACATGAGTCTGCAGCTTGGAGCGACACATTGCAGCGCTGGTTCTTCCTGCCACGTCGTGCTAGCAGCGAGCACTACGATGAGACGGCTGATGAGCGACGGGGCACCAATCTAATGCTCAGCTGCTCCCCAGACTTCCAGGACATTAAAGTGAGAAACGTTGGACCCCTGAACCCCACACATGGCTTTTCGTCCTTCAAGTTTGTCCCCAACACAGATGACCAGATTATTGTTGCCCTGAAGTCTGAGGAGGATGCTGGGAAAATTGCCACTTACATTGTGGCATTCACCCTAGACGGCCGAATCTTGCTTCCTGAAACTAAGATCGGGGATGTGAAGTATGAGGGACTTGAATTCATTTAGTGTCAAATAGATTGTCTGGAGGTAAATCCATGCCAAGGACTGGTAAATACATTCGTCTAGATGATGCACATCTAGATTTGAAATAGTTGAATGATGTTCAAATAATGCCAACTGGTCATTGGCAGACATTGCCTAAAATGTGGTTGTGGTTATAGAGACTGAATGAATTAGGACATGTTGACTCTTAATTGTTTTGAGAGACTTATCAGAGCCTTCATCAAGAGTTTTTCTTTGTTTTTTCACAACCATTTTCACTAACGACCTTTAGTGGTTTCACTCCAGTACTGTACTTACCGTGTCATGAATGTAACAGAATGAAGTGAAGTGATAGACTACAGTACATGCATAAAATAGTTTACTCTACACACATTATTGCAGTTGCCATGTGGTCTTGTGAATGTCTTTTCTTTCTTTTCTTTTTTTAATCATGTAGTTTTGTTATGTTTTACTTTCGTGATTAGTATCTGAAGAAGATCAGCTACCTTTAAAAAGAAATCTAAAACACTGAACCGTCACAAAAAGATGAACATTATTTTTGGTTGATGCACCAGAGCCATTTATTTGTTGCTGTTTTTTTTTTTTTTTCTGAAAATAACCGATTGAAGGTTTTTAAGAAATGTAAATCTGCATTTCTTTTATCGAATTGTCTGAATCAGTCTCCTTGTATGGTTTTACTGTAGGGATTTTGTTTAAAAAATGAAAATAAAATGGAAAAATAATCACGTTTGATTTGAACACACAGGAAATGCTGCACAAACAGTGTCGTTGCAGACCGAGTTCGTGCAATCAATATTATTAGTTATTCATAATTATTTTTAACAAAATGACAAAATTGCATATTTGTGGTTTTTAATAGAGACTTGGACTCCGGACTTGAGCCATCAATCAAGCGCCCAGAACTGTTTTTCACTCCCTCGCTGTGATTAGCTGATGTGACTCAGACACACACCACCTTGAATGATCTGCCTGTGAGAAGGGACCAGAGTAATTCCAGTACCAGTAATTTCTGAGAGAGAATTGTTTGGTTTTCAGAAAGCAATGTGCTAACTAGAATACTGGACAAACGGATAGTAAACAACGCTAGCATTCCTCATTGCTGACAGAATACCAGGGGCCTGTACCATGATGGTAGCTGAACAAACTCAGGGTTACAGGATTAGTTTGGAGCTGACAAAACCAAACCAGTCCAATCCGGCTTTGATCCTGAGGTCGTGGAGCGCATGCACATGAAAGTGTGACATCAGCAGTGAACAGCCAATCACATGCCTTTCAACAGAGAAAGTGTGATTCACTTCTCACGAGAGAGCCAACGTGATTCAAAACTCTTTTGCCGAAGATTAGGAGATTGAAGTGTATAAAGAATTTAAATGCATTTGTACAGAAGATATTAAGATTCTCTCTCTCTCTCTCTCTCTCTATATATATATATATATATATATATATATATGCTAGAGATTTGAACATGTAAGGTCACATTTTTAAAGCTTTATCTACTTATTCTACAGCTTATTACATATCTGTATATATTAATATTCATTTATAAACTAAAACTGATTGTGTGTAATCAAGGTTTTTTTCTCCATTCTGACCCTGAAGGAGTTTTGGTTCCTTGCCACCGTTGCCTCTGTCTTTTGGCTTGCTCAGTTTCATCTATATTACCGATCTGCCCGCATTGACGCTATATGATACTTGAAATGAGCTGGATAACATCACCGTTTCACCAGAACGGCTGTACAAATTCTGTTGCATTATTTTCCTGTTAACAATGTGAAGCTGCTTTGAAACAATTGGACTTGTTAAAAGTGCTATATAAATAAAGGTGATTTGATTTTTGATTTAATCAATTAAGGTTATATTAATTATATGTATCATAATATAAATCATTTAAAATTATTTTAAGTAATTATCATTGCCAGACTCTATATATATATATATATATATATATATATATATATATATATATATATATATATATACACACACACACACATAATATTAAAATATATAATCAATCATAAACTCCAATCAAGCTGTAGAAACATCAAGGATGATCAGTGGATCAGTTTTTATATTTCATTTTTAATAATTTAGCAAAGACTTCAAACAAACTTATTTCACATTGTCATTAAGGGGTATTGTTTGTAGAATGTTGAGGAAAATAATTTAATCTATTTTGGAATAAGCTTGTAACGTAAAATGTGGAAAAAGTGAAGCGCCGTGGATACTTTCTGGATGCACTGTAATAGCTGTAAAAGTTAAACAAAATCAACTGTTGGATTTTTAGGTTTTATATATATATATATATGTCCAACTCAAAATAATTAGTTAAGACAATGGTTCCCAGTCCTGGTCCTGGAGGACCCCAACCCTGCTCATTTTGTATGCCTCTTATCTGACGCACTCATTTGAGGTCTTGGCCTGTCCAAAATATATCTTTAAATATATCCCCCTATACCCTTAAATAGGACACTATTTGAAGGGACAGTCGTTTGTAGTGGTGTCCTAGTGGACATTGAGTGCACTTATTCAATCCCATAATACACCATAATAATGAATGTACAGCTGATGTACAAACCCGATTCCAAAAAAGTTGGGACACTGTACAAATTGTGAATAAGAAAGGAATGCAATAATTTACAAATCTCATAAAGTTATATTTTATTCACAGTAGAATATAGATAACATATCAAATGTTGAAAGTGAGACATTTTGAAATGTCATGACAAATATTGGCTCATTTTGGATTTCACGAGAGCTACATATTCCAAAAAAGTTGGGACAGGTAGCAATAAGAGGCCGGAAAAGTTAAATGTACATATAAGGAACAGCTGGAGGACCAATCTGCAACTTATTAGGTCAATTGGCAACATGATTGGGTATAAAAAGAGCCTCTCAGAGTGGCAGTGTCTCTCAGAAGTCAAGATGGGCAGAGGATCATCAATTCCCCCAATGCTGCGGCCAAAAATACTGGAGCAATATCAGAAAGGAGTTTCTCAGAGAAAAACTGCAAAGAGTTTGAAGTTATCATCATCTACAGTGCATAATATCATCCAAAGATTCAGAGAATCTGGAACAATCTCTGTGTGTAAGGGTCAAGGCCGGAAAACCATACTGGATGCCCGTGATCTTCGGGCCCTTAGACGCCACTGCATCACATACAGGAATGCTACTGTAATGGAAATCACAACATGGGCTCAGGAATACTTCCAGAAAACATTGTCGGTGAACACAATCCACCGTGCCATTCGCCGTTGCTGGCTAAAACTCTATAGGTAAAAAAAGAAGCCATATCTAAACATGATCCAGAAGCGCAGGCGTTTTCTCTGGGCCAAGGCTCATTTAAAATGGACTGTGGCAAAGTGGAAAACTGTTCTGTGGTCAGACCAATCAAAATTTGAAGTTCTTTTTTGGAAAACTGGGACGCCATGTCATCCGGACTAAAGAGGACAAGGACAACCCAAGTTGTTCTCAGCGCTCAGTTCAGAAGCCTGCATCTCTGATGGGATGGGGTTGCATGAGTGCGTGTGGCATGGGCAGCTTACACATCTGGAAAGGCACCATCAATGCTGAAAGGTATATCCAAGTTCTAGAACAACATATGCTCCCATCCAGACGTTGTCTCTTTCAGGGAAGACCTTGCATTTTCCAACATGACAATGCCAGACCACATACTGCATCAATTACAACATCATGGCTGCGTAGAAGAAGGATCCGGGGACTGAAATGGCCAGCCTGCAGTCCAGATCTTTCACCCATAGAAAACATTTGGAGCATCATAAAGAGGAAGATGCCACAAAGAAGACCTAAGACAGTCGAGCAACTAGAAGCCTGTATTAGACAAGAATGGGACAACATTCCTATTCCTAAACTTGAGCAACTTGTCTCCTCAGTCCCCAGACGTTTGCAGACTGTTAGAAAAAGAAGAGGGGATGCCACACAGTGGGAAACATGGCCTTGTCCCAACTTTTTTGAGATGTGTTGATGCCATGAAATTTAAAATCAACTTATTTTTCCCTTAAAATGATACATCATCTCAGTTTAAACATTGGATATGTCATCTATGTTGTATTCTGAATAAAATATTGAAATTTGAAACTTCCACATCATTGCATTCTGTTTTTATTCACAATTTGTACAGAGTCCCAACTTTTTTGGAATCGGGTTTGTGCACTCAATGACTAGATAATACCCATAATGCACTGAGAATCAAGGGCCAAATGAATTCCTGTGTCTGACCAGAAGATGGCGCCCACAGCTCAATCATCCATCAATCCATTTTCCAAACCGCTGGTCCAATGTCTATACAGCATAATATCATACAGGTATAAATTAATTTTTAATTGATTATTAAATAGTTTAATTAAGGTTTATGCTAGTTTCCATGGCAGAGAGTAATCTTTTCATTACTACTGGAGCTGCCAGTTTGCTAAGTTTGCTAAGCAGAAACTGCAAAAGTGGCAGCCCTTCCAACACACTCAGTGTCCGAATTCACTCCCTCGTTTTCATTCACTCCTTCAAGTAGACTATATTAGTGGACTAATGTAGGGAATAGTGAATGAGGGTATAGGGGGTGATTTTGAACATAGCTTTGGAGTCTTTGTGCAGGGCTGGGTTACACCAGGATTGGGAACCACTGACTTAAGTGGTATTGTAAGGGTGGATCCTCTACAGCGGTTCTGACTGCAGGGTTGCCGAATGACTAAAGAAACGTTATCAGCAAGATGACAGAAAACTGTACATTTTCGTCTTTACCACCCACTGCAGCTTATACCAACGACGGAAATAAGCGCAGTTACAATAGCTAAACATGTGGGAGAGCGTGACTATAATGTGACTATATTGTATTGCAATAGGTAACACTTCAAAGTCAATACCAAATCAAAACTAGTTAGCACATCATTTGTAATTGAAAGAATTTAATGACAAAATCTAGTTATGGTTACACTTAAAATAGTTACAAAATAAATGTATGAGATGATGAAAACTTATACCATTAATCGTACCCAGCATGAATGTTACCTGAGAGAGAGAGCGAGAGAGAGAGAGAGAGAAGGGAGAGAGAGACAAAGAAGAGAAGAGAGCAAAGAAGAGAAGAGCCAAAGAGAAGGCCCCAAGAAGAGAGCGCCAGAAAAAAAGAGACAGAGCAACAGTTACAATCTTCTTTTATCTATTCCTTGACCATGTGACTTAAACCCTAACGTGAGCCATTCAAACTGACCAATCAGACCAAACTTCCCCACGGTGTTACAGGTGTGACACACATTTGGCCTACAGGCCTTCAGCATTTCTTTGTCTTTAGGAATTCCAAATGGCCCTCCTGGAGAGAGATGGGGGTTGAAACCAGTAAAGCAAATGTCTTTGTTCATTTTACAAAATCAAATATCTTTGATTATTTTCAATTCTTTCAATTGTATTGTAACAATGCATTTGATTTTGAACTTATTTGATTTCTGAGTCTTTGTATTTTGTCCATTTGACTTGCAACAATGTTTTTGGACATCTATGGAATTTAATTTCTGTATTTGGTTACACTGAATATTTTGCTGATACTCTTCATGAAAAGGGGGATTTAAGCCAACAATGATTGTTGTTTTGTTATAATGCAATTTATTTTTAATGTTTTCCAGAAACAATGTAAGAGCTTGTGAGATCTTCTTTTATTCTCAGCCTTGACCACTTTATTAAGTACATCGATTTAATGGCTTATTGCCAGAGACTATTTTAATCTGACCACATCAAACTTCTGACCAATGACAAATGCTGTGTATGCTTTTGTTCTTTGTTGTGCTATATGTTCTTTTAATCACAGGATCCCTGCTGCACAAGTTCACATCCTGTGTCCTCAGAAAGAGGGACAAGCGTTTGCTCTAACCTTCAGTGACTTTTCTCAAGGTGTGAAGGATTCAATGGACGTTTTGCATATCAATGATTGGTGCAACACCATTTGATGGAGCCTTCTCATGCAGGACTGAGATGAGAACAAAGACTGAAGACTGACCAGCTGCTTTTGCAACAAGTGTGGACGAGAAGTCTGAAGATGACATCTACACACAACAGAAAGCATGTCTTTGTGGACTGTGCCACCTTTGTACTCAATGATTGTGGCCAATGGTGCCAAGAGGGGACTGAAAGAATTGAAAATAATCAAAGATATTTGATTTTGTAAAATGAACAAAGACATTTGCTTTACTGGTTTCAACCCCCATCTCTCTCCAGGAGGGCCATTTGGAATTCCTAAAGACAAAGAAATGCTGAAGGCCTGTAGGCCAAATGTGTGTCACACCTGTAACACCGTGGGGGAAGTTTGGTCTGATTGGTCAGTTTGAATGGCTCACGTTAGGGTTTAAGTCACATGGTCAAGGAATAGATAAAAGAAGATTGTAACTGTTGCTCTGTCTCTTTTTTCTCTGGCGCTCTCTTCTTGGGGCCTTCTCTTTGGCTCTTCTCTTCTTTGCTCTCTTCTCTTCTTTGTCTCTCTCCCTTCTCTCTCTCTCTCTCTCGCTCTCTCTCTCAGGTAACATTCATGCTGGAAACGATTAATGGTATAAGTTTTCATCATCTCATACATTTATTTTGTAACTATTTTAAGTGTAACCATAACTAGATTTTGTCATTAAATTCTTTCAATTACAAATGATGTGCTAACTAGTTTTGATTTGGTATTGACTTTGAAGTGTTACCTATTGCAATACAATATAGTCACATTATAGTCACGCTCTCCCACATGTTTAGCTATTGTAACTGCGCTTATTTCCGTCGTTGGTATAAGCTGCAGTGGGTGGTAAAGACGAGAAATGTACAGTTTTCTGTCATCTTGCTGATAACGTTTCTTTAGTCATTCGGCAACCCTGCAGTCAGAACCGCTGTAGAGGATCCACCCTTACAGTATTCAAAAGTGTAATTAAAGTAGCATAGTTATTTATCACTGTGATATTTGCAAAGTCACTGCAATATCTTTCGGAGTGCAGGCCTTGGAGTCCTGGGGCAAACTCCTTTCGGCAAGGGGAAGGCCATCCAAGAAGAGCAGATAGATAGGCCAGAGGAGGAAATCAAGATGCAAGGTCAGGGCCAAGAGGCAGGTCGGTGTCAAGAGATCAATCCAAAATTGGCAACCAGAACCAAAGGGCTTGACAGAGGAGGAAGAGCTGTGAGGCGTACAGACAGCAAAAGTCACTTACACTGATCAGCCAAAACATTAAAACCACCTGCCTAATATAATGTAGGCCCCACTTGTGCTGCCAAAACATGTCTTATACAAAGAGCTGGCTGCCTTGTCCAATATCAGAGGCACTGATGGCGGGGGAACTGCCTGCTTAGCTGTGAACGGGAGAACAGACGGCTAACAGAATTAAATTAACTTAAGACTTACTTTCTGTATTGTGTGAATTTAGGTTGTTTTACTGGTCTCACTCGCACTGCATGTCCAGAACATGCTGACAGACAGTTCTTCTTTAAATTCACATTTTGCAGTAATGAAACTTGAAACTCAAATGTTGTCTTTTCATGAAATGAAACTTATGGTAGGCCTCAAATATGATTACACAGCGTTTGATCCAAGTTTCACAATATTTTACCTCATTTGGTCCTTATTTAAAGGAAAGGCAAGATGTTTTGTAACTCATTCAGCTGTGAATTGTGTTCCTGTGTCCGCTGTTTGTAACATTTCCAGCATGAGAAGAACCATGTATCTTCTATGGCCTCTACTGTTTCTTCATGTTTCAGCACGTCATACCCTGTTTGGTTAGTAAACAGACCTTTTCTTTTTACACTTAAAATACATTGCTTGCAGAATTTGTATTTAGCAGATTTTCATGCGTTTTATAAAACTGTTACAAACTTGCATTAAATATATTTGTGAACATGTCAAATGTAATGTACAGTGTTTGGTCTATTGAAATGTTATAACCAAATATGTCTTCCTGCTATAACAACAAATGAGGTTAAACAACACATTTTATTGACTTTCTGAGCTTTTTCTTTAGTAAAATCTCTTAACCTTTGATCTTTTGCTACTGGATGAAGATGACCGACCAAAGCCAACACGGGAGGGCAGAGTGAAGCTTGTTGGAGGTCTTCCTTCATCTGGGCGTGTGGAGGTCTATCATGATGGACAGTGGGGTACAGTTTGTGATGACGGATGGGACCTGGCCGAAGCGCAAGTGGTGTGTCGTCAGATGGGTTTTCCTGGAGCGATATCAGTTACGGCTGGAGGACAATATGGTGAAGGTATTAACTCCACAGCACAATTCAGATGTCACACACTGTGTTACACATTTTTTTTAACCCAAATTCTGATCTTTTTCAAGGTTCTGGTCCAATCTGGCTGGATGACATGAACTGTAAAGGCTCTGAGAGCTCATTGTCTGATTGCAGATTCAAAGGCTGGGGTGTTACTGACTGCTCACATAAAGAAGATGCAGGAGTGATCTGTGAGGCTGGTAAGAAATTCAGCTACATATATCAGCAACATATATCTGGTTTTTCTATTTATATAATTTTTTATATTTTTATTACATTTTCTTTGCAGGTACAAACATAACCAGCAATCGTCAGTTCTCTGTGGACAACAGTCTGGGTTTGTCTGCTGATCTTGGTCTTCTGTTTGACAGTGGAGACGGATGTGATTTCAGCATTAATGTACGAGACCTCAGTGAAGAGGCAGAGTTGGTGTTTTGTGTGCACAGTATGATCCTAATGATTTATCCAGAACTAAACATAACTAATGAGTCCAGAAACCTCACAGTGGATGTCAGCCAGACGTGCCATCCTCATGTCCCTGCTTTTCTCAGGTAACTTTCTGAAGACCACTTCACTTTGTCAATCCAATTGTCTCAATTTATCGATAATGTTGCTTTGAATAGTGCCTCTGATAATTAGACGCTTACAGTATCTGAACTGTTTTTCTCAGGTATTTGTACACACGTCAGATTGATGTTTCCATCACATCGGCTCAATGTCTCCATCAGCTGGCGTTTATCTTTGGAGTGAAGAAGCTTATGGAGGATGTTGGCAGGGTCTTCACTTTACTCATTCCTGAAGACAACACCTTCCGGACACAGGTATCAATGTACGAGTATGGCGTCCGCACAGGTGACCTTGTTCTGCAGGAGAACGTCCTTCAGTATCTTTCCTGGAACTGTGAGTTCCTCATAAGCTCTCCGCTGTGGAGCACCATCTCCTTTCACATGATGGACGCTCTGCTGCTGCGCTCAGACCTGGTTGTGAAGGACGAAGCTTTACTTCTTGAAGCTCTGGAGAGATGGATCCAAGACAAAGGTGATGAAATTAGTTCAGAACAACAGCCCAGCCTCCTGAATCACATCCGCTTCCTCTTGATCCCAGTGGATAAACTGTATGAAATGCAGTTTTCCTCAAGTGTTCTCCATCAGAGTCATGAGAAACTGTACCTAACTGGTCTGCTCAGAGGTTTTCAGTTCAATATTTTGCCTTTCTCTAAGATCAGGAATAAAATGGACAACATGAGTTATGATTATCTACCCAGAATCTACACTGCTGATGAGTGGAGTCTCAATGACACAACCCGCGCTAAAACTATCAGCATCCAGAGCTATGAATATGACTACAGGTATGGCCAAAATATCAGAATCCAAGTTCCTACCTTCTCCACTCCTGCACACCCTAGTGCTCTTTACAAAACGCAAAAGGTCCAGTGGCAAGCCCAGGTTTTTCGTAATGCTCGGGAATGCTCTAACAATGGTATTTCATGTAAATCTTTTCCTGTTGCAAGATTAGTCGCAAGTGGCAATCAGAACAGTTACGCTAGCACCATTCGCTACAGCAACAGGTTGATTCTCACCTGTAAAAATCAAAACAATGTCTTTCATGTCCAAGACTTCAAAAACAACATGGCGGTGATTCCAAATAACAGCAGTATGGGTCTGTCTATCCCCTGTCCTGATGACTACAGCTTTAGATTTGTAGTGCGTCCAGAGTATATCTGACTGCGCAGAGATACATTTGGCTAAAGGTAGTTTCCTACAGGCCTTTCAGTCTAATCAAATCTATTAAATCAAATCTAGTTTAATTGAATCTATAAAATTCATGTTATTCATTGAGTGATTTCTGTAAAATGTTTGTTGATTTTTTTAATTTTTCATTTATTTTAGCAATACAAATTCTTAATTTTGAAAGTGCACTTCAAAAATAAAAGTATATAACGTGCATTATCTTTGTCAGTTTGATTCCTCTTGAACTGAGCAGTCCCAGCAGGCACTGGGTGTCAATGTAACGGCCCATAACCTTTCAACGTAATTGCGTATTACGTGACGTCACGAACACGCATCACAGAACAGAACAAGGCGAGCATTTGTGCTTATAAAACTTAAACTTTTTTTTTTTTTTTTTTTTAATGACTGATCGTTTTGCTAGATAAGACCTTTATTCATCGTCTGGTATCGTTTAAAGCCTTTTGAAGCTGCACTGAAACGGTCATTTGGACCTCGAACCGTCTGGTGCCCATTGAAGTCCATTATATGGAGAAAAATCCTGGAATGTTTTCATCAAAAACCTTCATTTCTTTTCGACTGAAGAAAGACAGACACGGGCATCTTAAATTACATTGGGGTAAATTGGAGTCAATTATAAGCAAAAGTTTATTTAAAAGTGAACTAATCCTTTAAGCTTGTTTCTATATTAGTTAATTAAAGTGTTAATGTATCATTAGTCTTGCATTACTTCCTGCATAGTTATTTATTAACAGACCATTATTCTAAAGTGTCACCCAATCTTCCAGTTTCCTATAATTTGTCATTTTGTCATAATTTTATTCAATTATTTGTGCTGTACTGCTGCATAGGAATGCTATTTTGTCCTTTTTGAAACTGGTCTTGTGACCAGACATAATGCCCATTTTTTCATGGACTTTTCAATTATTATTATTTTTACATAATTTACATTGATTGTTTAATATCCTTACAAATACCATTTAAATTCATATATGTCATCTCTGGGAAAAATGTGGAATATTATCCGTTACGTCAGAAATGTCAGAAAAAGAAAGGTTCATCATTTAACATCTAACAATGTGAAGCTGCTTTGAAACAATTGGACTTGTTAAAAGCGCTATATAAATAAAGGTGATTTGATTTGATTTGATCATTTTGTGCCTCCATTGCCTCCTCTTCTATTTCTGATGTCTTTGATATATCCTCTCCTTCTATGATAGTTTCTAAATACCACTCCATCATTTCTGATATCCTCCAGGAGCAAATACTCAGACCAGAACAAAAGGGGTTGTAAATATTTGACACACAAACACCTAGTTTGGGGGAGAGGTTTAGATATCTGAAGAGACCACTCAAAAAGGAGAACACAATTCTCATATGTTTCAATCTTTCTAACCCTACCAGTGACTTCAGTGATGTTGAGACCATTTTATCAATCGCACTGAGACATTTAAAAAGAAACCAGACATGAAAGGGACAAACCAATAGATTCACAAGATACATCATCTGTGGTATTACACATTCTGTGAATCAGGGGGAAGGGACGGCAGGGAGAGGGGGAGAAGGTTTGGGCTCACTGAAACACATCCTATATATTCTCAACATGCTGTGGTAATGTATTAAACGTCACACAAAACCTCTTTCCAGGCACAAAAGTCTACTGTCCGCCAGAGTACAATGCCGACGGCAGGTACCATGCAAAGCCGGCGACAGTGTGGTCGCTAGGAGTCCTTCTCTTCACAATGGTGTGTGGGTATTATCCCTCATACCACGACTTGCACATGATCAGTGAGAACGACTGGTCCAAACCTGCCTTGTCACAAGGTGAGATCTTTATTTAAAAAAACAAAGAGGGACATACTAAATTCTAAATCATTCAACAAAGGTGTAGAGTATGAGCTAATAATCAGACGTCTGTCATCTCTTTGCACAGAATGCTGCCAGATGATCCGTGCTTCTCTGCAGCCTGATCCACAGCAGAGACTTATTCTGGAGGAGATGCAGCTTCATGACTGGTTTAAGGTATGAAAGTAGAGACTGATTAGTCAAACGTTCTTACATATCATCCTAAACTGGCTCTAAATGTAATGTATTTAGAAACATAATGCTGATTGTTTTTGTTTCAGGTCATGGAGTAAGACATGGAGAGCAACAGAAAACAACTCCCTGTCACAGCCACCATTTTATTCTTGACACAAGTGGCCTTTCCATCCCAAGGAAATGTTTTATGACACCTGACTGTGGATACAGGACTTCCTAAGCACACCAGCCACAGTCTGTCAGGACGGGCACCTACTGCTTCTCCACTCTTTGACTCAGCATAGGATCCCTACAAGGCTGTGTGTTGAGCCTGTTGTTCTATTCTCTGTACTCGTATGACTGCTTACCAGCACACACCTCCTGATGCCTGCAGAAAGCACCTAGCATCAGAAAGGACTCGTACCACTCGGCACATAAACTGTTTAAACTACTCCCCTCAGAGAAGGGACACAAGACAAGTCCATCAGAGAACAGAGCACAAGAGTGATGAACGGTTTTTACCTCAAAGCTATTACAGCACTGAACTCTTCACGCTTTATAGATACAACGGGCAGCACGGTGGCTCAGTGGTTAGCGCTGTTGCCTCACAGCAAGAAGGCCCACGGCTGAGCCTGGAGTCCTTTCTGTGTGGAGTTTGCATGTTCTCCCCGTGCTAGCGTGGGTTTCCTCCGTGTGCTCCGGTTTCCCCCACAGTCCAAAGACATGCTAGATGAACTGAAGAGTCAGCTACTATGTACTAATGAATCATCTGATACAACGCACTTACTGTGTGCATACTTGTTTTTATATAGCACTTATATTTAAAAAATACCTTTATAAGAAAATGTATAATTCGTTTGTAAGAAATTTGATACAAAATGTATAAGAATGTGTATAATTTATAGATATATAAGAATTTTATAAGATAATTTATAAATTATTTATTAGAAATTTTGTGAGAATTGATACTTTTATAAGATAAATTATAATAAAATAAAAATGTTTTATTACATTTATATTGCATATGTGTTCCTTGTGGAGTTTCACAGCACATTTCTGCCATGTCATTTATGCCACTTCAGGAGTTTAAACGGGATGAGGTCTCATTTGCTGAACAGCAGGACCTAATCATGCCACGCTAAACCTTGACTTGGTTTCAACACAAAATATATCAGAAATCACTGAAATAGAGAAAACTGCACAAAACAAGTCACAGAATTCTGTAGAATTCAAATCTGTAGAATTATAAATAATCAAGTCAAGTAGAAGAAAAAAAAGTACAAAATAAGAATAAAGTGGAATAAAATAATTGAAGTAGACTGTGCAGTGAGTAAACTGTAGACATAAATATGTGGTTAACAAATGTATAAAGAGTATAATGTGCAAACAGGTTTATAACAGGTTGTTACACAGTAACAACGAGAACAGAAAGTGCAGTGCAATGTCAGTATGTTTATCCTGAAGTGAAGTCACGTGGTGTTAAGTGACTGAGTTCAGGAGTCTGATGACCTGGGGGAAGAAGTTCCTCCTGAGTCTCTCAGTTTTGGCCATCAGGCTTCGGAAGCGCTTACCAGATGGCAGCAGCGTGAAATGAGGGTTTGCAGGGTGATTAGAGTCCTTGATGATCTTAGCAGCTCTACCTTTGCAGCGTTTGGTGTAGACGTCCTGCAGAGACGGGAGAGCTGACCCTGAGATACGCTCGGATAAGCGCACAACTCTTTGCAGGGCTTTGCGGTCATGACTGGTGCTGTTCCCATACCACGCTGTGATGCACTGAGTTAATACACTTTCTATCGCCCCTAAATAGAAAGTTTTCAGGATAGCTGGTGAAACCCTGAATTTCCTCAGCTGGTGCAGGTGGTACAGTCTTTGCCTGGCTTTTTTCACCTGTGTCTGAATGTGAGCAGTCCAGGTCAGGTCCTCGGAGATGTTTACACCCAGGTACTTGAAGCTGCTCACTCTCTCTACTGGTGACCCGCTGATCATGAGGGGGGAGTATGTCCGTTGCTGTCTCTTCCTGAAGTCCACAATCATTTCTTTGGTCTTGCCAACATTCAGAGAGATCTGCTGCAGTCTGCTGCAGTCTCCCATTCCCAACTCTAGAAGTTTACCTATGACTGCTTCTGAAAACCCCACACATGTGATGATGTGTTTGACTATTAGGTCATGGGTCAAAATATGCAGTATTTAATGTAAAACATCAAATCAGAGCGTCTCGGTTCTACTCGAAGATAGGGGAACCGGAGTGTCTCGTTCCCTACTCAGGGAACCATGGTTACATGTGTAACTGAGACGGTTACACATGTTTTTGGGGGTTTTTTGACACTGTTGTGTGTCTGTAGTTCACATCAGATCAGTAGACGCCAAGGCCCGAGGGTCTCGAGCACTCACTGGAATGGCCGAGCACCTACGGAAACACACAAGATAGTTTACGTTCAGTTCAACCAATCAAAAAGTTGACTGAAATCCGGGAACCTCTACTACACACAATTCTACCGTTATATTTAGCGTTATACCAGAACAACCTGACACAATGACAGTGCTTTATGTTTTTGCACGGTTATCAATTGCATTTTAAGTATTTGACTCCAAAATCATCAGGTATATCAGCGACATACTCCTATCTAGGGCTGAGGGCAAAATGAGGGACACCTCATTTCAAGGGTATGTCGCTTTACCCTTCCTCTGTCTCATACAGTGCAGATGTGTTTTTTCTCTCTGCTCCCGTTGTGCTCTGCCGCTTTGGTATTTTGTCTTTTTTCTCTTTCTCTCTGACCCGCTGCTTGCTGGACTCCTGAAAATACTGAAATGGAATTGATTAACTGGTCAATCAGCGCGATCGATACGATTTTCTCACAAAGGAAGGGTGCCCCGGGAGAACCCACCTGCCCGGACGGGACCTTTGCTGCAGGGTACGTGATGGACGCATGGAACAACTGGCAAGTCCTGTGCCTGGAGGCTCTGTCCGTGGAGGATGCGGAAGATTTATACATGATTGAATTATTGATGGCGGGGTTCCTATTCTTTGGCTTTGGGATTGCCCTGACCTATCGGAAGATTGGTAAGACAGCTGCAAGCAAATTCACCCAGCCGCTGTCTGTGGAAATTAAGGAATGCTTCGGGGTTGTGTGTGACCGTTTGAAGGAATTAGATCAGAGAGTGATACAGATTGAGGAACTGAACCGTAACAATGCAGTCCGGACTGCGGATACGCAGGGAAGAGTGGGCTCCATCGGGGGTCAGATCGGTGAACTTTTACGGACTGTAACCGGTCTGGCCATGAGGCTGGACGTAATATCTAGGGAAACTGCACAGACCGGACGCAAGTGCTGAGGACCAGAACTGATTGATTGATTATGATCCGGACAAATTACCGAAGATCATCAAATGGATTAAAAAAAATTGTATTTGCCTGACCTAATCCTGAACCTCACTTGTCCCTATCTCTCGGTTGGGAGGTCAGCCTGACAGCTTGGTCTGCTATCTTCCCCTGTGCACTGCCTTATCTCCCTTCAAGGACAAACCATAGAACTGAACTCGAAAACATCTGAAGTTATGGCTAACATTCTCACACAACACAATCTCAGACTCACTCGCACCATACACATCCAATCCCGATCCCAGCCCCCCTCCATCCGTCTGCCTGTCCCTGTCCTTATCTATCTCCTCTCCCACTCCATACAAAAAATCCCATCACATGACCACGTGTACTGTGTTATGTTATGTTTTGTTGTGTTTTGCTATGTAATGCTTGCTAAACTGCATTCTTGTATTTCTGGAGAGCGTGTGGCGGCGCCTGAATAATCGGCTGCGGCCCGGAGGCTTGCTCCAAACTTCATTTCGTTATACTGTACTTGTACATGTGTAATGACAAATAAACTTGAAACTTGAAACTTGAACCCATTCACGACAAAAAATGAGTGCATCATTGACTCAACAACTTGACAGCTCAATAAACCATAAGAAACTCATGAGATCAAAGATGTGAACTTGCAGCAGAACACATTTTATATCATTATACATTTGATTATTTTATTTATTTCTAAAGAACTCTTTAGTAGCCTATTTGGTGCTCTTTAAAGGGACAGTTCACCCAAAAATGAAAATCCTGTCATCACATTACTCGCCCTCATGATGTTCCAAACCTGTATGAGTTTCTCTGTTCTGCTGAACACAAAAGATGATATTTTGAAGAAAGTTTGTACCCAGGCTGCTTTGGGGGCACCATTGACTTCCATAGTAGGAATGAATCTCCCTTTGTGTTCAACATAACAAAGAAATTATACAGGTTTGGATCAACTTGAGGGAGAATAAATGACAGAATCTTCATTTTTGGGTGCACTGTCCCTTTAAGCAGCAATTCTGAACCAGTTCTGAAATTCAAAAATGTTTTTATTTTTTATTTTGTTTTATTATGTAATTTTATCTTTTTATAAATTTTTTGTTGAATGTAATAAACTTTATATGACAGGATTATTTATTATGTATGATTAATACATTAATAATAACATTAATTAGGCTATAATCTATTAATTAACCTGTCTAATGTCTAAAAAATAATAATTCAGTCTGCCAAGCTCTGATAATGTATGGAATATTATATTAATATATTATTTTTGGCCTTGATGGTTTGATACGGGACGGGTCATTTTGTCTGTAAATACAAGACGATTCCATATTTCACGGGACGGGTGGCAGTTCTTTGGTCAGAATAGCGGAGACCAAACACTTGAGACGTCAGAATGTTGCTATGGTTACCACAGTGTTGTCACTGCTGAAACTTTAGAGTGTGTATATGGCACTGAAACTCACTCCCCCCGGTCACTGGATTAATAACTTTTATGAATGAATTTTACTCGAAACATTAGTTTTCTGAATGTTATCAAGCATTGTTCTGTGTTTTGTGTTTGTACTGTTGCTGCATGCTATTGTTTGTGTAATGTCCCTTGTTCATGTCTTTGTATTATCTTTGCTCTAGTCTACTGTTTGAAATCTACTCCATTATCTGAACTATTGTCTATGCGATTGCTGTTACATTTTCTTTATTGTATCTACATTGTGAAGCATCCTTGAGCTATGGAAAGGCACTGTATAAATCAAATATTATTATTATTATAGTATTAACACGAAGACTATATAAACTGTGTATCTGGCTAATAAACTTTGAAGAAGGAGATGTGAGAGCATACCAGTTTGCATCCTGCATGAAAAGGAGCTGAAGCAGCACAGAAAGTTTGTGGGTAAAAATAAATTTTTCGGTTACACTTTATTATGATGGTCCCCTTTAGACATTCTGCTGACTTTAAGTAACATTGCAAGTACAAGTCAACTAACTCTGATTCAATTATTAGTAGAGCATTAATACACTGGTAGGGTTAGGGTTACAGTTAGTAGAATAAGTTGACATGTAGTTATAAACTTACTTATAATATCTGTTGTGGGAGCATCAAAATAAAGTGTTAGCAGATATTAAGCAGTCAGTCTGTGCTTACAGACAGTTCTTGTTTGAATGCATATTTTGCAGTAATGAAACTTATCAAATTTAGCATTTTCATGAAATGAAACCGGAATCCCTCAAATGTGATTACACAGCGTTTTTTCCAAGTTTCACAATAGTTGACCTGATCTGGTCGTATTTTAAAGGAAAGGCAAGATGTTTTGTAACTCATTCAGTCCTGAATTGTGTTCCTGTCTCTGTAATATTTCCAGCAGTCAGAATATAGCTGTGAAAATGAATCTGCATTGTTTTTTCTTTTATTTAAAAAATTTAACCTTTCATTGAAGTAACACAATTAAAGGGGGTGAAAATCACATTATGAAATAAAAGTTTTTCTCCAAAACACGTTGGTGATAATTATTGGCACCCTATTATGAGTAAAATGACTGGAAACATGAAATTCTCTGCCCACGACTTCCTATTTAACAGGATAAATATGAGGTAAACAAAGGCCAAATTCCCTTAATCATCCTTCACAATAGATAGAGTGGTTGCAAGAAAATAGCTAAAGCATTGAAAATCTCCTTTTCCACCATCAGGGCAATAATGAAGAAGTTCCAATCAACTAAAGATGTGTCTATACCGTCCTAATGCACAGTGAGG
Source organism: Paracanthobrama guichenoti (assembly GCA_018749465.1). Classification (NCBI taxonomy): domain Eukaryota; kingdom Metazoa; phylum Chordata; class Actinopteri; order Cypriniformes; family Gobionidae; genus Paracanthobrama; species Paracanthobrama guichenoti. The sequence goes on from CM031945.1 coordinate 26,543,838, forward strand.
AGGAGAGTTTGAGTGGTCAGAGACTCTCCAAGGATCAAAGATGGAGAATTCCAAAGATTAGTTGTGTCTTTGGGGCAGAAATCCTAAAAATATATATATTTCAAACAGCACCTATATCACCACATGTTGTTTGGGAGGGTTTCAAGAAAAATCCTCCTCACTCATCCAAAAACAAACTCCAGCAGATTCAGTTGTCAGACATGACTGGAACTTCAAACAGGACCTGGTTCTGTGGCCAGATCAAACTAATCTTCATGGTACTTCAGACTGCGTTGGACTGCAGACAGTAGCAGGTCTGGGGGGAAAACGTTCCTGGGACAAGTTGTTCCGGGTAATTTCGGAGGAAACGGGGATTAAGATTATTATAGATGCTCTGAACGATAGTTATTTGGTGGCAGGCTTCACTCTGAAGGGTTCAGCTTCCGAGCTGTTCACAAGCAAACCATGCTAAGGTTTGAACCCCCCAACACAATGACGTAGTTTGTTCGGTTCTATGATCAATCAGGGAGTGCAGCTCCCTGGTGGGTTGAAAGAGGGGGCACACCTTGATATTTAAAGAGAGCAGCTCCTTATTCAATGAAGATATCATCATCAAGTCCTGTGTAAGGCACATTGGATGACAAGCATCCTCCAACATATATTCGATCCGTGCCACATTCTCGACATCTTCCCAAGGGACACAGACATTTCAGGTCCTTAGTCTTCCCTGTCTCCTTTGAGCTATGGTGATGTCCACTTCATAGCTGTCCTTGGGTGGCAATGTTTGGGCATGCGTAGAATATGTCCAGTGAGGTACACCCCTCTCTTGGTCACAGTTTCTGATAACCGGTTTCTGTAGGTCACTTTGAGTATCCTCCAGAAGCATCATTGTTGGAACACGTTGATTTACTAGGCCACTAGGTCTCATGTTTCGCTGGCATAAATAGCGATCGGAGTGACGGTGGTGTTGAACAGCCTAACCTTAGTTGCTGCATCAATAGCTGTAGTCCATATGGGACGCACTCTCTGGAAAGGATGATGCTTTCCATATTCGGCGGTCGACGTCTGCCTCTGTCTCTCCATCAATGACCACTATGCTCCAAAGGTAGATAAACTGCTGCACTTCCTCAGTCAGCTGTCCTCGGCCATCAGTGGAGTGTTGGTCTGTGCACCTCCCACTCTCATGAATTTGGTCTTTTCTCCACTGATTCTCAGTCCAGTCTTGATGGCCTTTGTGTGCAGGCTGATGGTAATCTAAATAGATTTAATCCTATCTTTATAATATATATATATATATATATATATATATATATATATATATATATATATATATATATATATATTTGTACTATTATACATTGAACTGTAAAGGCTCTGAGAGCTCATTGTCTGATTGTAGCTTCAAAGGCTGGGGTGTTACTGACTGCTCACATAAATAAGATGCAGGAGTGATCTGTGAGGCTAGTAAGACATCTGCTGGATCTTACCGAAATTACAGCTCTTGCTTGTGGATTTAGCTTTGTGATACTGCCTCATTATATTAATTTATTTATTTTCTGTTGTTTTTGTTCAGATATGTTATTGAAAGGAAGGATATAGGCAAGTACTATACAAAAAAAGAAAACTGAATGTGTGTCCCCTCGATCATGTGCCAGATGTCACCCAGTAGCACACACATTTATAATAAACGTTATTTTCCACTGATTTCTTGATACCTCCTGAATCCATTCCCATACTAATACTGTGTTTGACCCTCTTTCATCTTCAGAACTGCCTTAATTCTGCGTGGCATTGATTCAACAAGGTGCTGAAGAGAAATGCTTCTTTAGAAATGTTGGCCCATATTGATAGGATAGCACCTTGCAGTTGATGGAGATTTGTGGGATGCACATCCAGGGCACGAAGCTCCCGTTCCACCACATCCCAAAGATGCTCTATTGGGTTGAGATCTGGTGACTGTGGGGGCCATTAGTACAGTGAACTCATTGTCATGTTCAAGAAACCAATTTGAAATGATTCGAGCTTTGTGACATGGTGCATTATCCTGCTGGAAGTGGCCATCAGAGAATGGGTACATGGTGGTCATAAAGGGATGGACATGGTCAGAAACAATGCTCAGGTAGGCCGTTGTCACGGTTCAGGGGTTCATCGACTCCTCCCCCTTGTTGTGTGGTAATGTGGGGGCGTGGTCACTGATCACCTTCCACTCGTTCCAGCTGCTCATCATTTCCTCTCTCTATTTATCCACCTTTCACTTCTCTCACGTTGTCGGTTCGTTGCAGATCACGCTGTCCTTCGGTCGCTTCTGGTTACCTTCCTTTGGAGTATTTTTATGGTCTCGTGTGGATTCTGTCCTGTTCCCTGGCCGCTGTGGTATTCTCTCCACAAACGAACAACGCATGGAGAGACAGGAGGAACAAGCGCTCAATACCGCTCGGGCTGTGCAGGCATTGGTGACGCAGGTGACCGAGCTCACCACCCGGATCCAACAGATTACCATGCCCACTGCGTCACCACCACCACCACCCCCACCACCACATCCTCCCGTTTCTGCAGCGGTGATAAGCGGTTCCGAATCGCAGATTCCCACGCCGGAGAGGTATGCGGGCGAGCCCGACTTATGCCGATCTTTTTTGACCAGGTGCTCTATTTTTTTCTCATTACAACCTAACACCTTTGCCACTGAGGCTTCCAAGGTCGCGTTGGTCTTGACACTGCTATCGGGGCACGCTGCCCGCTGGGGCACGGCAGTCTGGGCCAACAATAACCCATGTGTGTCATCATTCCAAGCATTGTCGAACGAAATGACTCGGGTTTTCGACCGCGCCATTGCTGGTCGCGAGGCCGCCCACAGACCTGGCGGCGGAATGCAATTGGAACAAGGAGGCGCAGTGGGACATGTTCCTGCATGGGCTGGCTGACCGTGTTCACAAGGAGAGCTACGCCCTCGAACTACCCCGGGAACTCGACGATCTTATGGACCTGGCGCTGCGGGTGGACGCCAGGGTCCAGCTATACCAGGAGCAGGCGCGTTCCAGCCTAACTCAGGGGTTCCAGGAGTCTGTCCGAGAGAACACGGCCAGTCAACAGGACCAGCACGAGCCCATGCAGGTAGGACGAGCTCGGCTTTCCTGAGGGGAGAGGGAACACCGGCGATCCAGGGCCTTGTGTATTTACTGCGGAGGTTCAGGGCACTTCATCAACGACTGCCCCGTAAAAGACTCAGCCCGACAGTAGAGCTGAGGTTACTGTCGGGTGGGCTCAGACTCGGTAAAGCCTCATCCTCCACCCTCCTCTCGGGAAGACTGCAGTGGGACCAGGGGACATACGACTGTCAGGCCTTGGTGGACTCGGGAGCGGAGGGTAACTTTCTTGACTGTTCTCTGGCCACCTCACTCCAGATCCCCATTGTTCCCCTCCACCACCCCATCACTGTGCACGCCCTCAACGGACAGAGACTTCCTGACATCACCCATTCCACGGACACCCTCACCCTGGTGGTGTCTGGCAATCACTCAGAGAAGATCAATTTCCTGCTCCCTGTTCCCCATGGTACTCGGTCACCCCTGGTTGGTTAAACACAACCCCAGGGTGGACTGGGGGTCTAATTCGGTCTCTGCCTGGAGTAATCAGTGCCATGCCTCTTGTCTTGTGTCTGCTTGTACGTCTGTGTCTAGTTCTATGTTACAGGAGGAGCCGGTGGACCTCTCTAATGTGCCCCGGGAGTACCTCGACTTGAAGGAAGTGTTCAGTAAGTCCCGGGCTGCTTCTTTACCTCCTCATCGTCCCTACGACTGTGCCATAGAATTACTACCAGGTACGTCTCCGCCTAAAGGCAAGCTTTACTCGCTCTCTGCTCCAGAGAGGGAGGCCATGGAGAAATATATTTCTGATTCGTTAGCTTCTGGGTTCATCCGCCCTTCCTCATCTCCGGCGGGGGCCGGGTTCTTTTTTGTGGGCAAGAAGGACGGATCTCTGCGACCTTGCATTGACTACCGAGGACTGAATAACATCACGGTAAAGAATACCTACCCTTTGCCGTTGATGTCTTCAGCCTTCGAGAGGTTGCAGGGAGCATCCGTGTTCTCAAAGTTGGACTTTCGACTCGTTCACCTTCCACTCGTTCCAGCTGCTCATCATTTCCTCTCTCTATTTATCCACCTTTCACTTCTCTCACGTTGTCGGTTTGTTGCAGATCACGCTGTCCTTTGGTCGCTTCTGGTTACCTTCCTTTGGAGTATTTTTATGGTCTCGTATGGATTCTGTCCTGTTCCCTGGCCGCTGTGGTTCCTGTGTCACCGCCGCCTAGACGAGCGCTTCCGCTTCCTGCCCGGCCGCTGTTTTGGACTCAGAGACTTTGCAGTTTGCCTTCCTGGATTGTTTATTTTCTGTGTCTATTAAACTTACTTCTTGCAATTGGATCCAGCGTCTTTTCTGGTGATACCGTGACAGCCGTGGCATTTAAACGATGCCCAATTGGCACTAAGGGGCCTAAAGTGTGCCAAGAAAACATCCCCCACACTATTACACCACCACCACTAGCCTGCACAGTGGTAACAAGGCATGATAGATCCATGTTCTCATTCTGTTTACGCCAAATTCTGACTCTACCATCTGAATGTCTTAACAGAAATCGAGATTCAGGCCAGGCAACATTTTTCCAGTCTTCAACTGTCCAATTCTGGTGAGCTTGTGCAAATTGTAGCCTCTTTTTCCTATTTGTAGTGGAGATGAGTGGTACCCGGTGGGGTCTTCTGCTGTTGTAGCCCATCCGCCTCAAGGTTGTGCATGTTGTGGCTTCACAAATGCTTTGCTGCATACCTTGGTTGTAACGAGTGGTTATTTCAGTCAAAGTTGCTCTTCTATCAGCTTGAATCAGTCGGCCCATTCTCCTCTGACCTCTAGCATCAACAAGGCATTTTCGCCCACAGGACTGCCGCATACTGGATGTTTTTCCCTTTTCACACCATTCTTTGTAAACCCTAGAAATGGTTGTGCATGAAAATCCCAGTAACTGAGCAGATTGTTGAAGCACCAACAACCATGCCACACTCAAAATTGCTTAAATCACTGTTCTTTCACAAATGCCACACCCCTAAATGCATTGAAGCAACTGCCATGTGATTGGTTGATTAGATAATTGCATTAATGAGAAATTGAACAGGTGTTCCTAATAATCCTTTAGGTGAGTGTATATAAACTTTTCAACTTTTCAACATACTCTTTCAAACTCATAGTAAGATATGCCTTGTATTACCACCTCTCGTTCAAAAAACGTTCAAAGATTTCTTTGTTATTCAGTTTGTTTCACTGATATGCCTAACTGTCATGATTCCAGCCTGTGTTGTGCAAGGACTTTTGTTATTTCCAGTCTTGTGCCATGTTTTGTAGTTCTTTGTAGTTTTCTTCTTGATTAGTCTTTCCCAGGTGTGTCTTGTTATCTTGTTTGCTTCTTGTGTATTTATACCACTGTGATTCCCCTGTTCGGTGTCAGTCGATGTTTCATTGCAGATGCTCTTGTTCCTGGTTTCCTGGTGTGCTCAATCTCTGTCTTTACCCATGTTTGGTAATACACCGAATCTGTATGTGGATCCGCTTCATCCTGATTTTGTACCCAGCATTACAGATCTGTCATGATTCCAGCCTGTGTTCCCCTGTCTTGTCATTTTTATTTCAGTTGCAATTGGCTCATCATCATGAACTTGAAATATAGTTTAAAGAGATAGTTCACCCCCCAAAAAACGAAGATTCTGTCATTAATTACTCACCCTCATGTCGTTCCAGACCTGTAAGACATTCGTTCATCTTCACAACACAAATAAAGATCCTTTTAATGAAATCTAAGAGCTTTTCTGCTTCAAAAAGTTCAAAAAGATTCCATATGAATTGATCGGTTTAGTCCATATATTTAATATGATGAAAAAAAATCTGTTCATACCACTCAACCAAACACGTCTGTTGCAAGAATAAATGCACAGTTAGCTAAGTATTCAGTAACATATCTATGTAAATATTTTAATCTTCTGTCGCTGGATGAAGATGACCGACCAAAGCCAACACAAGAGGGCAGAGTGAGATTGGTGGGAGATCTTCCTTCATCTGGTCGTGTGGAGGTCTATCATGATGGACAGTGGGATACAGTCTGGGTTTGTCTGCTGATCTTGGTCTTCTGTTTGACAGTGGAGACGGATGTGATTTCAACATTAATCAAATCAAATCACCTTTATTTATATAGCACTTTTAACAAGTCCAATTGTTTCAAAGCAGCTTTACATTGTTAAAAGGAAAATAATGCAACAGAATTTGTACAGCCGTTCTGGTGAAACGGTGATGTTATCCAGCTAATTTCAAGTATCATATAGCGTCAATGCGGGCAGATCGGTAACATAGAAGAAATTTAGGTGTCCCCAACTGAGCAAGCCAAAAGCCAGAGGCAACGGTGGCAAGGAACCAAAACTCCTTCAGGGTCAGAATGGAGAAAAAAACCTTGGGAGAAACCAGGCTCAGTCGGGGTGCCAGTTCTCCTCTGGCCGACGAACAAACAGTGTATGATTATAATTCTGTCAACATAGCAGGTCTTAATTCATATTAGGCAAATAGATATTTGTTAGATTATTCGAGAGATTTGAGTCGTCACGCCCGAAGACGGGTTTAATGAGGATGTCGTGTCGATGCAGCATTTACGGGGGGAGTTTATTTGACATGTTCTCTGCAGACACTCCAGGGATGCGTTGGTCATGTCCAGGCGCAGGTCCACCATCTGATCTGGATACGGCCTGGATCCGGCTGACTGCAGTAAACCTCGGTATAAACAGAGAGACTAACATTAGCGTAGATGCCATTCTTCTTATGATGTAACGAGTACATCAGGTGTTATGGGAGGTGTTCCCGGTTCCGGCTGACCTAGTTAATGCAGCCTAAACAATCATTTACTGATTTGAGTAATAGAAATTGATAATGTTTTATGTGTAAGCCATAGTAAAGAGATGCGTTTTTAGTCTAGATTTAAACTGACAGAGTGTGTCTGCTTCACGAACAATGCTAGGAAGACTGTTCCAAAGTTTAGGCGCTAAATAGGAAAAGGATCGACCACCTGCAGTTGATTTTGATATTCTAGGGATTATCAACTGGCCAGAGTTTTGAGACTGCAATAGACATGATGGAGTATAATGCGTTAAGAGTTCGCTCAAGTACTGGGGAGCTAAACCATTTAGTGCTTTGTAAGTAATAAGCAAGATTTTAAAATGTATACGATGTTTAATAGGGAGCCAGTGCAGTGTTGACAGAACCGGGCTAATATGGTCATACTTCCTTGTTCTAGTAAGAGCTCGAGCTGCTGCGTTTTGGACCAGCTGGAGTTTGTTTATTAAGCGAGCAGGGCAACCACCCAGTAAAGCATTACAGTAATCTAGCCTTGAGGTCATGAACGCATGAATTAACTGTTCAGCATTTTGCATCGAAAGGATGTGCCGTAATTTAGATATATTTTTAAGATGGTAGAATGCAGTTTTACAGATGTTAGAAACGTGGCTTTCAAATGAAAGATTGGTATCAAAGAGCACACCCAGGTTCCTAACTGACGACGCAGGACTTGACAGAGCAGCCATCGAGTGTTAGACAGTATTCTAGGTTACTACTTGCAGAGTTTTTTTGTCCAATAATTAAAAATGAATTTTTTCTGAATTAAGTTGCAGGAAATTACTAGACATCCAATGTTTTATATCAGCTATGCATTCCGTTAATCTTGTGAATTGGTAAGTTTCATCAGGGCGTGAAGAAATATAGAGCTGAGTATCGTCAGCATAACAGTGAAAACTAATGCCATGCTTCCTAATGATATCTCCCAGTGGTAGCATGTACAGGGTGAAGAGCAACGGTCCTAGCACCGAGCCCCGCGGTACTCCATACTGAACTTGTGATCGTGTGACATCTCTTCATTTACTACTACAAACTGATAACGGTCAGATAAGTATGATTTAAGCCATGCCAATGCAGTTCCACTAATGCCAACATAATTTTCGAGTCTATTCAAAAGAATGTTGTGGTCGATAGTATCGAATGCAGCGCTAAGATCGAGTAACACTAATAGAGAGATACAACCACGATCGGTTGATAAGAGTAAATCATTTGTAACTCTGATGAGAGCAGTCTCAGTACTATGATACGGTCTAAATCCTGACTGGAAATCCTCACAGATACCATTTCTTTCTAAAATGGAACATAATTGTGAAGACACTGCCTTTTCCAGTATTTTTGACAGGAAGGGTAGATTTGAGATCGGCCTATAATTGACTAATTCTGTAGGATCAAGTTGAGGTTTTTTAATAAGTGGTTCGATAATAGCCAACTTAAACATTTTCGGTACATATCCTAATAATAAAGATGAGTTAATGATATTAAGAAGAGGATCTATGACCTCTGGTAGCATCTCTTTTAATAGCCTAGTCGGTATAGGGTCGAGCATACATGTTGTTGATTTAGATGATTTAACGAGTTTAGCCAATTCTTCCTCTCCTATAGCAGTGAATGAGTGTAAATTTTTCTCAGTGACACAACAATGCTCTGTCTCATGTGACACTGTAGTAGACGGCTGCATGGTTATAATTTTCTTCCTAATATTATCGATCTTACACGTAAAGAAGTTCATAAAGTCATTACTGCTGTGCTGTTTACAACCATCAGAAGTATAAGCTTTATTTTTGGTTAACTTAGCCACTGTATCAAATAAATACCTAGGGTTGTGTTTGTTTTCTTCTAAGAGAGTCGAGAAATAAGCAGATCTAGCAGTTTTTACGGCCTTTCTGTATGCGATCATGCTCTCTTTCCATGAATTACGAAAAACCTCTAATTTTGTTTTCTTCCAGCTGTGCTCCATTTTTCTGGCTGCTGTTTTAAGGGCCCGGGTGTGCTCGTTGTACCACGGCATTGGACTATTTTCTTTAATCTTCATTAAGCGCCGGGGAGCAACTGTGTCTAAAGTGCTGGAAAAAAGAGAGTCAATAGTTTCTGTTGCAAAATCGAGTTCCTCTATCTGGGATGCTGAGGAGATGAAACTGATGAGGAAGATTATTTAAAAAGCAATTTTTAGTGGTGGCAGTGATAGTTCTGCCATATTTGAAGTTGTAAGGACCGGTTTTACTGCTAAGACAAAAGCTGAGATCCAACACCCTGCATTAAAACAATAAAACTCAATCTGAAGAGAAGATCTCACAGAGAAACTGTAGGACACCGCCCTGACCAAAAACCCTCTCCCCTCTCTACCTCCCTTTCCTCCCCTTCCCCCTGATTCAAGTCCCAGAATGCAGATATACTACATATGATTTATCTTGTGAATCTATTGTTTTATCCCTTTCATGTCTGGTGTCTTTTTAAAGGTCATAGTGCGATTGGTAAAATGGTCTCAACATCACTGAAGTCACTGATAGGGTTAGAAAGATTGAAACATATGAGACTTGTGTTCTCTTTTTGAGTGGTCTCTCCAAAGATATCTGATCTTCTCCCCAAACTAGGTGTTTGTGTTGCAAATAGTTACAACCCTTTGTTCTGGTCTGGGTATTTAAGGAAGGGTAGCAGGGCTGCCATTGGGGGAATATTCTGTAGACAGAAGCCCCCATGCAGTGTTGTGTCAGTGTCATAAGAGACACTCACACACGCTGTATGTATTGTGCCAGATATGACTCTTTGAAACTATTTTCATATTACTTAATTGTATTTTATGCTGAAAGTTGTGTACCATGGATTCATGTTTAATTATGTTCTTTAAGTTCTGTCTGGCCAAAATAAATGTTAATCTGGATTTATTCTGTATTTTTCATAAATCATTACTCAAGTAGTGTCGCATGAGGAGTTGTAGGAGTTTCGTAAATCTTTCTGTCAGGGCAGATTCATACCGAGGACCCCATGACCGGAGCATGGCGCTAAGCATGAGGGACAATCTGATTTCTGGGTGTCACTGTTATTATCAAGTTACAGCTCTCGTGACTATTGCTAAAATTACACTTTCTGTTATGAGTAAGCATTTGCGACTCACTTAAAGGTAAAATAGTTCACTCTGTAATCCTCTGTAATCTCAGAACTGACTAATTTGCGTCCCGTGAGGTAATGTAATTATAATCGCGAGCATTATCCTCTGAGCGACTCCGGTCCCATGGAGGAACGAGTATTTGAAATTAAGAGATACTAAGAGAAATCAAAGATCTAAATTAAATCACAACTAAACTTATGATCAGCTGTTAAGTTACAATGTAACAAATGTAACAAAGTTACAAAGAATTGGAGTAAGATCAAATTATTCATGGAGTCAGATTTAAAATTCGATGGTCATAAATTAAGTGAATCCAACAGAAGTGCTGAGAAGGCGAACACGCAGAAGTCCTTCGACCAGGCCGTTAGATTCGTCCTTGGGCTAACGGATGGACCTTACAAAATGGTGACCCTGACGTGATCTCCAGGATGCGAGTGTCTTTTCAGCGAAGTATTGGGATTACAACAAGCAAGAGGTGATTTCCTTCTCTTTCTTCAGCTGTGATGGTAAGTCCATTTTTTTGCTTTTAGAAATGTTGGGAATATATTAAATACTGTATAAACCGATGAAGGCTTGAGAATTAGACAACCAAAGTGCTTATCAGGAACATGAAAGCAACAGCGTAGAGTAGAAATGATATCCCTTGCTTTAAAATTCTCCTTGTTTGCATACGCAGCAAGAGAGGAAATTTTATTTCGGTACTCAAAAGAAGGCTGTAAGTTAAAGGTCCAGTCACATTTGTTTATTTGCTTTGCTGCAACAACACAGCAAAGAAAAAAAAACAAAACAAATGGCCACGTTAACGTGTGAACAAAATCTTACTGGAAAAGATCTCACTACAATCCTTTGTGTGTAAAATGTGAAGGTGGACAAAACTGAGTCAGGACTGATGTCACAATTATAAATGTGTTGTGAAATATAGCACTTTACTATGGTCTTATTTCAGACATTGCTGCACTTTTGTGTCTTCATTAGTGTCTCAAAAGAGACTGAGAAAATTAACAGAACAAAGATGAACTTTGTCTTTCTTCATCAGACCTGTCTTTGTCAAACCTTTCTTTTTATATGCAAATAGATTCTCCAAAGAATGCAATTGATAATATCTAAAAATAAGAAAATTGTGCCCAATTCTATATTGTGTAGTCACAAAATCTTTAAATTGAGCAATGATTTGACCCGTGCACTCAGCGTTTGCAGTTTATTGAACGTCCACAGCATCTAAGTTGATAACTGGTTTCCAGTTTGGTCTTGTTGCTGTGTCACACAATGATCCCGCCAGCACAGCAGGAGCTGCAGGGCCAATCTGAAAGATCAGTGAGATTATAACAAATGGTTCTGGACAAATGGCTCAGCAGAGACCCTCTTGAGACCAGCAAATACAATTATTTTTTAATTCATACTATTTTAATATAATATGATTTATATTATGATTATAATGTAAATTATATTATAATGGCTAGGAATGGCTTTTGATCTCATGATGATTCAGCATTATTTAGAGGATGAAAGATTGTTGAAGGAGTAGAAGAAGGATCAGAATGTAGAAAGATGGGATGTGCAGGTAGGGAACAAGACGGCAAGAGCACTATCAGTGTTGAAATGATGGGAAGGAGAACATAGATGGTTAAAGAAACTAATGTTAAGAAAGAAAACTGAAGTGAAAAACCTAAAGAGAAAGAACTTCTTTACCTTCTATTTGTGCAAGAATCTTTAATGAGAAAAATTACAATGCCCAGTTAAATGATTAACCTGATTGCTGTAACTTGAATAGGCTGAATTCATTCAAGACCTAATCATTTACATTCCAATCTCAAACCCAGGGAGAGAGAGGAGGTGCGAGCTTTCCATTGTGATGCAATGACAAACAAAGGGGTGCAAGTTTTAGCAACCTCCTCACTGGGAGCGTTAGATGGGATGGGATCTGATCGGAAAGTTATTTACCGGGAATGTAATGAAAAGCTGTGTGTTATGTTAATCTCAGACATTGACTTCACAGGATACACACCACAGAGATCCAAATGGTCAAGAGTTCGAAAGACACCATAAATACCAAAGAACCTGTTGCTCTAAACCCAGATCTGGCTTGTATAAACAGCATCATTCAAAGAGATCCCCAGGGGACCTGAGTGTGATAATGATCACAATACAGCAGATTGAGTAAACGCAACTGCAACAACAGCTTAAGGTGTAACGGGTCTGACTGCATTTACACACCAGCAGTCAGATCTGACCATTATAAATCAGTTTATATGACCTTTTTCCTTTACAGAAACATAATCATGATGATGATCCATGTCTTTGTAAACTAAAACAAATTCTCTCATAATGGCATAAAACCTTAACAGGTTAAAGCCATATGCAACAACTGTCTGGCTAAGGCCATTGAAGAAAAAATAAGATAGCACCATCTATCTTAGTGAAATTTGTGTAAAGGTCCAATATTAGACTGTGTTTTCTCTCTGTGTTCGTTTTCCTTTCAGGCTGATGGCTGCCACTCTTCAGACCCAGACTCCACAAGGGTCTGGGCTGGCGGCATAAGCCAACACACACACACACAACTTAACATAGGAGATGGGAGTGAAGATACTTCATGAAGCCATTCACACCCCACAGCACACATAGCTACATGGCTTCCCAGTGTAAAAACTGGAACTAAATTATACAACACAGATTATGGTAGGATAGACACCACCCATCTCCTATACATAACATACACACACACACACTTTTAACTCTAAAACCACACAACATCTCTACCTGGAATAGATCATAGGACTATCCAGGGCAAAATCATTAATATAATGCAAATCTATCATACATTATTCACCTTCATACATATAGGACAAGGGCAATTATTTTCATAATTCCTTTTCAGTTAGGTTGAACAAGTTTATGGCTTACAGCCATGTCAACTTCCTATATGTATTCCATGTAAGGTGCATAAAACATGTGCATGGCTATCAACACACATCAATTGATTGACAATTAATTGATTAGTAAATTGATGGACAAAATCTTTATTATGTCCAGTCATTGGTATTGTTGCAAACTGGGAGGGCCCCTAGTTTCCAACATATCACTAATGACAATGAAAATATATCTAAAAGAGTTAGATGCAGAGTGCAGGCATTTCTATCAATTAATAAAACAATTCTCAGTCAGACCTGCCTTATTGAGTGTGTCTTAGCCTGTACATCAAATGCACAGAAGATGAGTGCAAAGGCTAAAATAGAGATTTTAAATCTCTGTTTCTGTAAATCTCATCCTCTAAGTGATTTGATTGAAATATTAGCTTTCAGTAATGATTTGAAAGTAAAAACCAACTGATATAGACACTTTTATAATAACAATTATTAAATTGTGTAATTCCATGTTTAATTATGTGATATATTTTGATTATGCATACTTCTGGTAAATATACTTGTTATATTGATGTTTTGTTACCCTTCCTGTAATTCATCCAGACCACGTTTAAATTCCACTTCCATGTCAGTGGTAGTGAAGAATCTGGCTATCAAATGAGACCTCACTAAATATTTGACCCTGAGAAATGAGACCGTATTTACCACTCGCACTTCTGACATGAGTTTATCATGTGTTGTTATTCTTATGTTCTTGTGTTTATCCAACAACTCTCTTTTCCCATCTCACAATAACCAGAAAGTCATCAGTGTTCAATTATTGCATGGTTATTCAGAAGTTGTTCAGGTGTCTCACACACAATGGAGCTTCATCAGTGAAACCATTCCTTCACCCGTGGAGATCTGACCTGCCTGGCAAACCAAACCTTCTGCTTGAAGGTGACCGAGGACTTCTCAAAGGGTCAGCTACCTAAGAATCCTGGGGAGGACAGGACACAGATGCTTCCTCAAAGTGTAAAGACACTTTCCACTGACACGTTCTGCTAATGGACACAACAGACTTGGGACAACAAGTCATTCTACAGACTGAAAACTATCACAATCAAGTGCAGGTGGAAGCAAACCTGACCAACAGGATCATAGATATCCTGTCCAATTGCGACAGCATCCAGTCAGCGCAGTACGCCTACATCTAAAGGGACTGTGCCAGAGGTGTGTTTTGCAGTGTTTTCATCTTCATGTTCAGTCTGTCTTAATGTTGTTATTTCAGGTGACTACTTGATTCCTGCACCCATGGACTTGTGCTGTTAACAAGGATCAGCACCATGAACACTATGGAAACAACATCCAAAATATGGAAACAGGAATATCCAAATATGTCCCCTTGGAAACTCATATGAATTTGTCCCAAGGGGCCAGGGGTCGTCTGTAAGGACCGGTTTTACTGCTAAGACAAAAGCTGAGATCCAACACCCTGCATTAAAACAATAAAACTCAATCTGAAGAGAAGATCTCACAGAGAAACTGTAGGACACCGCCCTGACCAAAACCCTCTCCCCCTCTCTACCTCCCTTTCCTCCCTTCCCCTGATTCAAGTCCCAGAATGCAGATATACTACATATGATTTATCTTGTGAATCTATTGTTTTATCCCTTTCATGTCTGGTGTCTTTTAAAGGTCATAGTGCGATTGGTAAAATGGTCTCAACATCACTGAAGTCACTGATAGGGTTAGAAAGATTGAAACATATGAGACTTGTGTTCTCTTTTTGAGTGGTCTCTCCAAAGATATCTGATCTTCTCCCCAAACTAGGTGTTTTGTGTTGCAAATAGTTACAACCCTTTGTTCTGGTCTGGGTATTTAAGGAAGGGTAGCAGGGCTGCCATTGGGGAATATTCTGTAGACAGAACCCCCATGCAGTGTTGTGTCAGTGTCATAAGAGACACTCACACACGCTGTATGTATTGTGCCAGATATGACTCTTTGAAACTATTTTCATATTACTTAATTGTATTTTATGCTGAAAGTTGTGTACCATGGATTCATGTTTAATTATGTTCTTTAAGTTCTGTCTGGCCAAAATAAATGTTAATCTGGATTTATTCTGTATTTTTCATAAATCATTACTCAAGTAGTGTCGCATGAGGAGTTGTAGGAGTTTCCGTAAATCTTTCTGTCAGGCAGATTCATACCGAGGACCCCATGACCGGAGCATGGCGCTAAGCATGAGGGACAATCTGATTTCTGGGTGTCACTGTTATTATCAAGTTACAGCTCTCGTGACTATTGCTAAAATTACACTTTCTGTTATGAGTAAGCATTTGCGACTCACTTAAAGGTAAAATAGTTCACTCTGTAATCCTCTGTAATCTCAGAACTGACTAATTTGCGTCCGTGAGGTAATGTAATTATAATCGCGAGCATTATCCTCTGAGCGACTCCGGGTCCCATGGAGGAACGAGTATTTGAAATTAAGAGATACTAAGAGAAATCAAAGATCTAAATTAAATCACAACTAAACTTATGATCAGCTGTTAAGTTACAATGTAACAAATGTAACAAAGTTACAAAGAATTGGAGTAAGATCAAATTATTCATGGAGTCAGATTTAAAATTCGATGGTCATAAATTAAGTGAATCCAACAGAAGTGCTGAGAAGGCGAACACGCAGAAGTCCTTCGACCAGGCCGTTAGATTCCGTCCTTGGGCTAACGGATGGACCTTACAAAGTGAGGGGACGGCTTTGCAGCCTTAGCTAAATTAAGTATACATGATACTAGGTAATGATCTGAGATGTCGTCGCTCTGCTGCAGAATTTCAACGGTATCAACATTTATTCCATGTGACAATATTAGGTCTAACGTATGATTAAGGCGATGAGTGGGTCCTGACACATGTTGCCTTACTCCAATAGAGTTTAGAATGTCTCTAAATGCTAATCCCAATGCGTCTTTTTCATTATCTATATGGATATTAAAATCACCAACAATTAGTACTTTATCTGCAGCCAGTACTAACTCGGATAGAAAGTCAGCAAATTCTTTGATAAAGTCTGTATTGTGCCCTGGTGGCCTGTATACAGTAGCCAACACAAATGTCAAACGGGATTTATCAATTACACTACATAATGCTACATAAAGCACCAAAACTTCAAAAGAATTATATTTGAAACTAGACTTCTGAGTAATACTGAAAATATTATTATAAATTACAGCAACCCCTCCCCTTTACCTTTCAGACGCAGCTCGTGTTTATAACAATAATCTTGGGGGTGGACTCATTTAAAGTAATGTAGTCGTCAGGTTTTAGCCAGGTTTCTGTCAAACACAGCACATCTAGATTATTATCTGTAATTATATCATTAACAATAAGTGCTTTTGGGGAAAGGGATCGAATATTCAGCAACCCGAGCTTTATCATTTGATCATCTGTATTATATCTGTTGTTTATTCGTTTGACATCAATTAAGTTTTTACTGTTGAATGGTCTTGATGTTTTTTGTATTTACTAATTCGGGAACAGACACAGTCTCTATGTGATAATATCTAGGTGAAAGAGTCTCTATGTGTTGGGATTTATCTGACTTCTGTAATGGGAGACAGCTAGCAGACGGTCGGGTAAGCCAGTCCGTCTGCTTCCTGACCTGGGCCCCAGTTAGTCAAGGTTTAGCTTTAAGACTATATGCCAAATTACTAGAGAGAAGAGCAGCACCACTCCAAGAAGGATGGATGCCGTCCCTCTTCAACAGGTCAGGTCTGCCCCAAAAGCTTTTCCAATTGTCTATGAACCCTATGTTATTTTGCGGACACCACTTAGACAACCAGCCATTGAGTGATGATAGTCTGCTAAGTATCTCATCACTCCTTTTAACAGGGAGCGGACCAGAACAAAAAACTGCATCTGCCATCGTACTTGCAAGTTCACACACCTCTTTAATGTTAATTTTGGTGATCTCCGACTGGCGAAGTCGAACATCGTTAGTGCCGACGTGAATAATAATCTTAGAGAATTTACGATTAGCTTTAGCCAGCACTTTTAAATTTTCTTTGATGTCAGGTGCTCTGGCTCCCGGTAAACATGTGACTATGGTGGCTGGTGTCTCTATTTTCACGTTCCGTGTAATAGAATCACCAATAACTAGGGCACTAGGGCACTAGGGCACAGTGGGTGCGTCACTGAGTGGGGAGAACCTGTTTGATGTTCTAATCGGAACGGAAGAGTGGTTTTTTGATCCGCGACTATGCCGTCTGACCGTCACCCAAGTGCCCTGCTGCACGGGCTCTACAGCCAGAACCGAACAATGTACAACGTTCACTAAGCTAGTCGCATCCAGAGCAGTGTCTAAAGCTGTTACATTCTCACTACTCTCAAATAAAGTCTGGATGCGTGTCTCTAATTCTGAAATCTTCTCCGTCAGCCTGACTATCTCCTTACATTTATCACATGTGAAGCCCTGCTCGCCAACGGAGACAGATACACTAAACATGAAACATGCGGTGCACGTGACAATGACTGGAGAAGAAGACATGGCTTACCGTATTTGTTGATTAATCCAATTTACCAAACTTGTTTGATGGAGTCTATTTACTAATCCAACTCACCACAGTTGTTTAGTGAACTCAGAAAACAGGAAACCCGGGTGCAGAGATGGCAAGCTAACAGGCTAGCGAAAAGCTAACGTGTGATAGTGATTTAGATTAAAAGCTAGTGATGTCAGATTTAATGTGGTAGGCAGTGTTAGACAATATATGAAGATGAGTAGGTTATAATTAGCAGTTTAAACAACAGAGAATTATATAAAATAAAAATCCAAAAAAGAGCAGAGCAGAGCACATAGCAAACAGGGTAGACAGGAGCAATCGAAGACACTTGGTGATTAATGAGACCTGGTTGTGAAGGAGAGGTGGATCAAAGACAAAGGTGATGAAATTAGTTCAGAACAACAGGCCAGCCTCCTGAATCATATCCGCTTCCTCTTGATCCCAGTGGATAAACTGTATGAGTCATGAGAAACTGTACCTAACTGGTCTGCTCAGAGGTTTTCACTTCAATATTCTGCCTTTCTCTAAGATCAGGAATAAAATGGACAACACAAGAATGATTATCTACCCAGAATCTACACTGCTGATGAGTGGAGTCTATTTGTCAATGACACAAGCATGAATAACCAACACGACAACTACAAACCCGATTCCAAAAAAGTTAGGACACTGTACAATGATGTGGAAGTTTCAAATTTCAACATTTTATTCAGAATACAACATAGATGACATATCAAATGTTTAAACTGAGAAAATATAATTTTAAGGGAAAAATAAGTTGATTTTAAATTTCATGGCATCAACACATCTCAAAAAAGTTGGGACAAGGCCATGTTTCCCACTGTGTGGCATCCCCTCTTCTTTTTATAACAGTCTGCAAACGTCTGGGGACTGAGGAGACAAGTTGCTCAAGTTTAGGAATAGGAATGTTGTCCCATTTTTGTCTAATACAGGTGTGGCGAGACAGGGAACCGTGAGAGCGGGCCGGTGGCGAATGTTAATGAGCGTCAGCTGTGTGCCACACCGGCCTCGCCTCATGGAGGAGTGACGGGAGTATAAAAGGAGGAGCGACGACATGGCAAGACGAGAGAGGACCAGGCCTGGATTTTATGGTGTGTTTTTGTTTTGTATGTAGGCAGCAGTCGGCCGTGAGGGGCTGCCGCCATTATTGTGTTTGGTTTTGTTTTGTTTTGTTTTTAGGCGGCAGTCGTCCGTGAGGGGCTGCCGCCGACGTTATGGTTTGTTTTATTTTTGATTAAAGTTTTTAAAATGTTCGCCAGTTCCCGCCTCCTTCTTCCCTGAACGTTTAATTTCGTTACATTTTCGTTACATCCCCGGGAGGAAGGAGGGACATGCTGTCGGAGAGCCCTCGCTGCTGAGGGGGATCGCGGTGCTGAGGAGTTCGGGCAGCGCGGATGAAGGAAGACCACGAGTGGCTGCCCGAGGCAGTGGTGCTGGAGCAAGTGAAGATCGGGGTGGGACGGAGAACTCGCTGCCGTGCTCCTGGGCCGAGGTGGGGTGGTTGCCGTCCGAGAGGGAGCGGAGGAGTCGCCGGCCGAAGCCTGCTGCCGTCCGCCACATAGGGGAGGAGCAGGGGGCATGGAGCTCGCTGCCGGCTCGCTCAGTAGGAGGAGCCACCGCCGGCCGCCAGGGGGCGGAGGAGGATCGAGCCGTCCACCAAGCGTCCAGTGCCATCGCATGGCACCGCGAGGAAGAGCCTCTCGGCGGGCTGAGGACCGAGCGACAGTGTGTCCGGGAACCGGAGCAGATTTTTTTCCTCTCTCCCCTCTCTCGTTCTGTCGCTCCTCATGCTCCCCGCTCCGTTTCTCTCGCCTCTGTTTTACCCCCAGGTGCCGCGGCCGCCGTGATCGGGAGTAGAGCGCAGTCTCGGGAGTGCCCCCCGGCCTGCGAAGGGCGTTGGGGGTATGTGGCGAGGCGGGGGACCGTGAGAGCGGGTCGGTGGCGAATGTTAATGAGCGTCAGCTGTGTGCCACACCGGCCTCGCCTCATGGAGGAGTGACGGGAGTATAAAAGGAGGAGCGACGACATGGCAAGACGAGAGAGGACCAGGCCTGGTTTTTATGGTGTGTTTTTGCTTTGTATGTAGGCGGCAGTCGGCCGTGAGGGGCTGCCGCCATTATTGTGTTTGGTTTTGTTTTGTTTTGTTTTTAGGTGGCAGTCGTCCGTGAGGGGCTGCCGCTGACGTTATGGTTTGTTTTATTTTTGATTAAAGTTTTTAAAATGTTCGCCGGTTCCCGCCTCCTTCTTCCCTGACTGATTGATGGCGTTACAATGCCAAACAAATTAAATATGTTCATGTCAATAATCCTGCCATAGGAGTGCAAATGATATGGCGTCGCATTGAAGACTGCTACGGCTGTCCAGAGGTCATTGAGCAGGCAATGTTAAGGAGACTTGACATCTTGACAGACTTGACATCTTGACTTTCCCTCACATCACAAACAAGGACACCTATCGTCTGACAGACCTTGGTGACTTGTTGCTTGAACTGCAGTAGGCAAAGCAGAGTGGTCGGTTACCTGGCCTCACTTACCATGATACAGCGAGGGGAGTTAACCGCATCATAGAAAAACTCCCATTCAGTCTTTAAGACAAATTATTTACTTAAGGTTCCAGGGATAAGGAGGACAATAATGTGTATTTTCCTCCATTCAGCTTCTTTGTCGAATTTGTTTGAAGACAAGCAAGAACTAGAAACAATCCTAGTTTTGCACTTGCTTCAACTGGCCGTTTGAACAACTCAAAATTTTATGGAGCTGTCAGGTCGAATAACAGAACATTTATCTTCGCCAAGAAAACTCAAATAATGGATGCGTGACCAAATAAAGACCGAAACCCAGACGAGAATGTAGATCCAGATAAGATTTGCACCAGACAAAATAAGCTTCATCCACTTCACAAGTGTTGATGAACGAAAAGCGCATCTGAAGGAAAAGTCCATCTGTTTTAGATGTTGTGCTTCCACTAAGCATGCTGCAAGAGACTGCAGAGCATCTGTTAAGTGCAGAAAATGTGACAGTGACTGACACATTGCAGCCATGCATCCGGGTCCTGCTCTGTGGTCCATTGAAGCATCTGTATCAACAGCAGATCAGATCATGGAAAAAAAATAGATGGGGACACTGCCAAGGTTAACAAGTGCACTGAGATTTGTGGAGATGCTAGTAAGCCCAAGTCGTGTTTGAAGATTTGTCTCGTAAAGGTTTATCCCTCTGATCAACAGAAAAAATCTAAACGTATCTATGCTGTACTGGACAGAGTAATAGATCATTGGCAAAGTCACAGTTCTTTGATTTGTTCAACATCATTAGCAGTTCTTCCCCATATACACTGAAGACGTGTTCGGGCATTATGTCCACAGTGGGGAGGAAAGTAAGTGGGGAGGTAAGTAAGTTTTCAATTGAGACACCTGATGGGAAAACTGTAGTTGCTCTTCCGCCCTTGATAGAGTGTAACACCTTACCGTATGATAGATCTGAGATTCCTACGCCTGAGGTATCTTTGCGTTTCCATCACCTCACTGCAGTGTCAGATAAAATCCCACCTTTAGATCATAGCGCTTCTATCCTTCTCCTTTTGGGATGAGACATTCTTAGTGTACACAAAGTGTGTGAACAGCACAATGGACCCCAAAACACATCTTATGCACAACACTTGGACTTAGGGTGGGTGATAGTGGGAGAATTTTGCCTTGATGTGACTCATCGGCAGTCTAGTGTGAATGCTTACAAGACCAACATACTTCCAAATGGATGAACTTAATTCTTCTCTTCATACACAAACGACATCAATGTTGTAGAATGGGGTGATCACCTCTTTTGTCATATTTACCCGATCCACCATGTTCTCTCAAATGTTTAAAATCTAGTGAGAGCTATACAAAGGAGAATGCCTCTTGTAGGAGAATGTGTTCTTCAGATCTCCAGAGGATGATAAAGTTGCTTTGTCAAAGGAGGATACAGTCTTTCTAGAAATAATGGTAAAAGAGGTGTATATTGACGAGGATAACCACTGGGTGGTGCAACTTCCATTCCGCTCTCTAAGAATTCAACTCCCAAACAATAGAGACCAAACTCTGCAGAGGCTGAACTTATTACAACTTACTCTCTTAAAAAAAAAACACAAATATGAAAACACATTTCTTTGATTTCATGCAGAAAGTGATTGAAAATGAGCAAGCAGAACCCGCTCCACCCTTGAAATCCGGAGAAGAATGTTGGTATTTGCCAGTTTTCTGAGTTTACCACCCCCACAAACCTGACAAAATTTGTGTGGTCTTTGATTCAAGTGTCCAGTGTGGAGGGATCTCCCTAAATGTTGTTCTGAGCAGACCTGACCTCAACAACTGTTGGGTATGCTGTTGCATTTCTGTAGGGAGAAGATAGTGGTGATGGCAGACATAGAACAAATGTTCTATTGTTTCAAATTAAAAGAGCAGCATCGCAACTATCTTCGTTTCCTTTGGCATAAAGACAACTGTGTAGAAAAGGACCGTACATGTCTTTGGCAACAGTCCTTCGCCAGCAGTCGCTATATATGCTCTAAGACGAGCGGTAGAGCTTATGAATCGGAGTGTGGAATGGATGCCAAGGATTTTATATTCTGCAATGTTGATGATGGCATCACATCTGTCCCTATTGAAAGAGAATCTTAAGACGCATGCAGACAATGTTGACGAAGTCAAGCTTAAATCTGTATAAAGTGGCCTCCAACAGTTTTACATTCAGACTGCTTTACATTCAGAGTTTCTCAGGATTACAAACCCTTCAACCGCAGAGGCATCCTTTCTCTGGTCAGTGGTTTGTATGATCCTCTTGGGTTTTTCTGCCCAATCACCATGCAAGGCAAAGCTCTAGTGAGAGAACTTTCAACAATGCAACAGGATTAGGACACCATTCTTCCATTAGACAAAAGAGACCAATGGATAGCATGAACTTCATCTCTAGCTGAGCTTGATCAGCTGCAAATACCCAGAGCTTATGTCCCAACCTCAGTATTTGGAGCTCAGCACAGAGGTGTGCGTTTTCTCAGACGCTTCTACTTTAGCTATTGCTGCAGAAGCGTACTTAAGAGTAATAGACTCAAATGGACAGCCTCATGTGGGGTTTGTAATGGGAAGATCCAAGTTGGGCCCTTTTCCTGCTCACGCTGTTCCACGCCTGGAGATATGTGCAGCGGTGCTTGCTGTCGAGTTGATGGATCTCGTAAAAGAATAACTTGACACAGAGCTGCACAACATCCATTTCTATACTGACAGTCGTATAGTGCTCGGTTACATTCACAATGTGACACGATGAATCTAGATGTATGTGGCTAATAGGGTTTGCGAGCATAAGAAAAAAACACAGAACCTAACCAATGTGTCTGTTCTGAACAGAACCCAGCAGATCATGCCACCAGGTTTGTGGCAGCAGCCCACTTAACCCTTACCAGCTGGTTCTCAGGTCCAGGGTTCCTTAAGGAATGTGGTCCTATAGCATGTAGTATAGAGGAGTCGTATGGACTTGTCAAAGCAGAAGAGGATGTTGAAATTCACCCTCAGTTGAACACACTGGCGACTAACATTACAGAGCAGTCACTAGGCTCGAGCAGATTCAAAAGTTTCTCAAGCTGGAGATCTTTAGTGAGGGCTGTCACTACCCTTACTCACATCGCAAAATCGTTCTCACAATCTCTATCTAACAATCTTTGCCGAAAAGTGGCACCGATATACTGAAACCTCAGATCTGAACATATCACAAGCTAAGTCAACTATAATCAAAACTGTACAGCGAGAAGTATTCATAGAGGAATTTGAGAGTCTGACCAACCATGGTAAAGTCTCGCAGCGTAGCACACTCCAGAGACTTGACCCTTTTGTGGATGAGATAGGGCTGTTCAGAGTAGGGGGTCGAATTCACTGTGCTGATGTCTCAGATCCAGAAAAGCATCCCTTGATAATCCCACCCAACCATCACGTGGTTGATCTCTTAATTCAGTATTACCACGATCAAGTGGCTCATCAAAGCCATCATTTTACAGAGGGTGCAATACACAATAATGTGTGTTATGTGTTACATCCTGCCTATTCTAGGCTATGTAAACAGAGAGGGAAGACCACATGGATTGTTTATATAGAGAAATATATTTATTAAAGATAAAGAATGAACAACGTAAGTTAAATAAAGTCAGTATATATGTTAGGTTGAGAAATAAAAAATGTATGCAACACGAGATATGAGGTGTCATGCATAAGGAAACAAAACTGTCAAAACGGTGCGGGAGAGAAGGAGAAGCGGCGGCCTTCTCAATCAGGTCTGGAGAGATCTTTAAAGCCAAGGATACTGGAAGCAATCACACACGATCCTGCACAACACACCACACCTGTGCTCCCTCACCTGTAGGGGAGACGTAATGAACAGGAAAAAGCAAAGAGGAAACTTGCACTTGGCTAGATTTACCGTGAGGCGAGCATCCACCAGCCTCGTAAAAAGAGCCTGAATACGGTCCAGATGTCCAGACCACTCGTCACTATACACAACCACATCATTGAGGTACACCGTGCACCCCTGCAAACCAGAAACAACATGGTTCATAAGTCGTTGAAATGTGGCTGGTGCGTTTTGTAAACCAAAACTCATAAAAGAGTAGGAATACAAACCAGATGGTCTCATGAAGGCTGAAACCTCCTGAGCCCAAGATGACAAAAGAACTTGGTAATAACCTTTGAGCAAGTCAAATTTACTCACAAACCTTGCGTATCCAACCCGATCAATACAATCTTCAACCCTTGGAAGTGGAAAAGAATCTGATTTTGTGATGTTATTCAGTTTACGGTAATCGGTACAGAATCCATATGTTGCATCAGGTTTACTGACCAATATACAGGGTGAAGCCCAACTTGAATAGGAGGGCTTTGCCAACCCATTATCTAACAGGTACATCACTTCTGCCTCTAGATGTCGCTGTTTGTCTGGTGACACCCGATAGAACCACTGTCTTATTGGTTCCGCATCACCGACATCAATATCATGCTCAATTAAATGAGTGCATGAAGGTGTATCTGAAAACAAGGAGGGAAAAGCAGACAGCAAAAAAGATCAAATCTCCTTTATTTATATAGTGCTTTTTACCAGTCCAATTGTTTCAAAGCAGCTTCACAGTGTTAACAGGAAAATAATGCAACAGAATTTGATTCGGCTGTACAGCCGCTCTGGTGAAAACAGTGATGTTATACAGCTAATTTCAATTATCATATAGTGTCAATGCGGGCAGATCGGTAATATAGTTGAAATTTAGCAACTGAGCAAGCCAAAAGCCAAAGCAAAGACATCATTTCTGATGCCCATTCATCTGACAAATGCCCAAAGTATTCAACTCCGCCAGTTTCTCAGAGTTCCTCAAACGAGGTTACAACACACAGTTATCAGGACCTACCACATCCTCACCACTACTTGCTGCCACCATGTAGGGAGTCTCCCTAGGAGTCTCAACAGCTGCGGCTAAAGAAACGGGCATAACCAGGTCATCAGACTCTGCTGCCCCAGAGACTGAAGACCTGCTGTAATAGGACTTCAAAAGATTAATGTGACAGAGCTGTGTACAATGCCTACGATTTGGTGTAGAAAGTAAATAATTCATGTCTGACACTTGCTGAACAAACCTATAGGGACCTGTGTATTTTGCCAAGAAAGGGGAATTGGCTATCAGCAATAACGCCAAAACCTGATCACCAGGACTGAACACACTTGGCTCAGCTCGATGGTCGTACCAACTCTTCATTTTCTGTTGGGCTTTAGTCAGGTTGTTAGTCGCCATCTCACAGGCTAAAAACAACCTATGACGAAAACCATTAACATAGTCCAACAAGTTAACAGGAGACTTGAAGGAGCCAAAGACCAAATCATTAGGTGAGAATCCCATGCTCTCCTGGGTTACCTCTCATGCCGCCAACATTAGCCATGGGAGCACTTCCTCCCAGTCTCTGTTAAGCTCAACACAATAACCCCTGAGAAGTGCCTTCAATGTCTGATGAAAACGCTCCAGAGCACCTTGGCTCTGGGTGTGATAAGCACTACAACGCTGATGTTTCACACTCAACTGCTCAAGCACCTCTCTGAACATGTGTGACGTAAAGTTAGAGCCTCTATCACTCTGTATAGTGTGAGGGATACCAAAGATGGAAATAAACTGTGAAAGGGCTTTCACCACAGATCTAGTAGAGATTGTATGTAAAGCATAGGCAGCAGGCTATCAGGTAGACTGACGCATCACCATCAGCAGGTAAACACACCCTGACTTAGATGGAGTCAATGGTCCTACACAATCAATTAACAAATGTTCAAATGGTTTCCCTATAGCTGGAATAGGGTAAAGTGGAGCTGGCTTTAACAATTGATTAGGCTTCCCCGTTAACTGGCATACATGACACGTCTTAATTAAGCATGTCACCTTCTTCTTTATGCGAGGCCAATAGAAGTACTTCATAAGCCGGTCATAGGTCTTTTTTATCCCCAAGTGCCCAGCTACATCCCCATGAGCTGTCTGTAGGACCAGTTCTCTAAACTTAGATGGCACTACCACTTGAAACACTGGGTCCTCGACCCTTTCATCAGTGTGAGAAGACCACTTCCGGATCAACAAGCCCTCCTGATCAAAATAACCCCTTGCTGCATTGTGCAACTCCTCAGGTGGCAACACCCCAACAAATAGATATTTTAATGTTGCATCCTCCTTTTGAGCTGCAACAAAATCACTATGGGAGAGAGAAGGAGGTAGATTAGGCAAAACAATAGACTTTAACTCCCTAGTCTGTGAAACATCACCACTAGTGGCACGGCTCATAGCCCGTGTCACTGCACAAGCTGTAAAGACAGACAAATTCTGACAACTAACATCACTGTCAGCTGGAATAGAGGGAATATTCTTAACAATTACTGGGGGTGGTATATCACCCCAGACACGCTCTCCAGCCAGGTTGTTACCCAAGAGGAGATGGATGCACTCTACAGGTAAGGAAGGGCAGACTGCTATGGCTACTTCCCCCTGTACCAAATCAGTCTGCTTAATCCTGTGCAATGGAACAGAGACGGTTAAGCCTCGACTGCTATTAGGAATGAATTCCCAAGGTGGGAAATAATAACTGGCTTTACACTGACAGCTAGTGTGTACTTGCTATCAGGGTTCTGGCCTTAGCCGGCAGTACCTGAGGGCAGTCTCATACCCTAGCGCGACGAGGCGCCGCTTCTGCTATGCGGTCCCTATGGAGAGGGACCTGCTTATATTCAGCCTACAGCATGGTTTACCTACCAGGCAGGTTTAGAGCTCCCCTTATTGAGGGTAATTTATGAGCTTGAAGCTGCCTGAGTCTGATCAGATGGTAGTAGGCCTCTTGCGAATGTCCAGAGGCTCTGTTATCAAACAGACAGGGTTGGCTAGGCCAAAGTGTCCCACAGAAGCGACACCAGGCCAGGCCTCCCTGGTGGCATTCAGTGAAAATAGTGGCTGGCTGGGGCGCCCTCGGTTCCCCTAGACACATTCCCTTAAAGGGACCCCCTTCTGTTGAAGTAGTTGGTCCCAGGCCTTTGAGCAGCCTGGGTTATGAGACCTCATGTTCATCTGCCATTGGGCATGCACTCCCCTCAGCATGGTGTAGTGGGTATATCGTTCCCCATATGCGTTCTTGACGCAGTGCAAGTTCCCTTTTGAAAGAACAGGGAACGAGACACTGCATCTCATTGCCATGCCTCGAGGCCTGCCTGCCTGCCAAACAGTTCCTTCAGATGAAAAAGATGGTGTCATGTTTGCAAGGTGCCCTTATATACTTCCTGGTCGCACATTGATGACATCATAGGCTGTCGCCGGTCAATAGGACTGACGTGATTCGATAGTAGTTCAGACACCGGTTACGCTGGAGGCATTCCCCATATGCGTTCTTGATGCAGTGTTTCGCTCCCTGTTCTCAGGGAACAGACGTTACATACATAACCTGAGACGTTTCTATAGATCCACGTTTTACATACACAGGTCTTAATGTTTTCGGTCCATTCACTGTGGTGACACGCAAGACAAGAGGGAACAGAACTGAGAACAAGCGATGGCCTGTCATATTCAGTTGCTTGAGTACCAGGGCAGTTCACTTGGAGGTCATGGAGTCTCTATCAGCATCAAGCTTCATTTTTGCTTTGCGACACTTCTTGGCTGTTAGAGGACCCGTGAAGCATTTTCGTTCAGACAGAGGGACAAATTTTGTCGGAGCAGAAACTCCAAATTGACAGTACCGACTCTGAGTTGAGGTTTCTTGCAGAACCATATGGGGGGAGTGTGGGAAAGATCGAGATAGCCAGACGTATTCTGGAGGCTCTCTTGATGAAAACTCCCACAAGACTCATGTATGAGGTCTTAACAACATTACTGGTGGAAGTCATGGCCATTATGAATTACACTTAACCCCAATTTCAACAGATGTGGGCATGCCCCAAGTGCTCTCACCAGCGATGCTCTTAACTCAGAAGGTGAGTGTTGCACCAGCTCCTCCAGGAAACTTTGAGTTAGGTCACCTGCACAAAAATCAATGGCGTCAAGTCCAGATGTTGGTAGATTAATTCTGGAAGCGATGGAAGCAGGAGTACTTGTCTATCTTGCAACCCAGGAGGAAATGGACAGAGGGGAGAGATAATGTTCAGGAAGGGGATGTAGTTCTGTTGAATGATGGGGAAGTTAAGCACAGTGAGTGGCCAACTGGTCTCATAACAAAGAGTGTAGCCTCATCCGATGGGAAAATTTGTGAGGTTATCTGCTAAGCAGGGAAGTGTCAGAGAATACCCAAGACAGTCTTACTTTTGTCAAGTAATCAGAATGCATAGTGGTATAACACAAGTTATACCAGGCGGGGATTGTTCCACTGCTCAATAGAATGCAACAGGAAGCATGTTAAAGCAGTAGAAGAAGAGACTCATTTTCTGTGATATGTGTTTTGGATGCACATCATTGTTTGCTGTCTAATCCTTGGAGTAGATACAACCACAAGTTATACATTTCATATTAAAAACAACTGTAGTATTGTTGTGTTAGTTTAATTAAATCTGGCCGTTACTGAGATGCTTAGAGGTTGATGTGCAATCCTTTTTTCTTCAAGCATGTGTTTTATAATATTAATACATATTGATTGTTTATTTAGTTGTTTAAATGTGTAAGTGGATGTTTGTAATTGTGAAAAATATCCATTATATTTTGTGAATCACATAATTTGTATATTTTGTTTCTTTCAGTTTTACAGTAAAGTGTGCATCACATAAGCACAAAAGACGAATGTGTGATAGAGCTTCATTTCTGATAGCTATCTGTCAGTGCTTGGTTCAGGACTCTATTGCCAGGACAGAATACTCTTAGTATATTGTTTTCCTTGCTAGAGCACCAACTGTGTTCATTCTCCCTTATGTTTTTTTATCTAACTGTTGACACATTTGGCCTTGAAAGGAGGTAAAAACACCTACATATATGGTAAACGGAAGTAGGAGGCCTTATGAAAATGTTCGTTTGTTTATCCAATCAATTGTAAGAGTCTTTGCTCTATATCAAATGAATATGCATAACAAGAAGAGTTTATAAAAGCTGGATCTGACCAATACATTTTGAAGAAGAATCAGATGTGAGGAATGCCACTTTGAGTTTGTATCATTCTTCCCTTGTTGGACTGCATGAAAAAGATCTGAAGCAGCACAGACAGAACAACAGAGCAAAGTTGGTGTGAAAAGATTAACTAAAGAATAAATTTTTCTTACACTAACCTTAGCCAAGATATGCTGACAGACAGTTCTTGTTAAATGCATGTTACAGTAATACAACTTATTGAGCCTTTTCATGAAATACAATTTTTGGTAGCCCTTTGATCCAAATTTCACAATATTTTACCTGATTTGGTCGTATTTTAAAAGGAAAGGCAAGATGTTTTGTAACTCATTAAGTTGTGAATTGTGTTCCTGTGTCCGCTGTTTGAAAAGAATCATGTATCTTCTATGGCCTCTCCTGTTTCTTCATGTTTCAGCACAACGTTGGACTCTGTTTGGTTAGTAAACAAAACTTTTCTTTTTTTAATACGTTGTTTGCAGCATTTGTATTTACAGGTTTGTCATTTTGCATTAAAAAAATATGCAATGTCTCAGTAATATTTGTAAACATTACTTATTTTTTTATGTTAATCTACAAAGTCTTACACATTCAGTGGTCTATTGGAATTTAACAACCAAACATGTCTGTTGCAACAACAACTGCACAGTTTAAGGTTAAACAACACATTTTATTGACACTTTTAAAGAATTTTCCAGTAAAATATTTAAATCTTTAAATCTTCTGTCGCTGGATGAAGAAGACCGACCAAAGCCAACACAAGAGGGCAGCGTGAGATTGGTGGGGGATCATCCTTCATCTGGGCGTGTGGAGGTCTATCATGATGGACAGTGGGGTACAGTTTGTGATGACGGATGGGACCTGGCCGAAGCGCAAGTGGTGTGTCGTCAGATGGGTTTTCTTGGAGCGATATCAGTTACGCCTGGAGGACAATATGGTGAAGGTATAAGATCTTCAGTCCATTTTATGATAACATTAATTGTCTAATCTTTTAACCCAAATTCTATTGATTGTTCAAGGCTCTGGTCCAATCTGGCTGGATGACATGAACTGTAAAGGCTCTGAGAGCTCATTGTCTGATTGCAGCTTCAAAGGCTGGGGTGTTACTGACTGCTCACATAAAGAAGATGCAGGAGTGATCTGTGAGGCTGGTAAGAAATTCAGCTACCAGATATATTGCAGTTGTGCAGTTGTATTTTTATCATTTATATAATTTGAATCAATTTTATTACATTTTCCTTGCAGGTACAAACATAACCAGCAATCGTCCGTTCTCTGTGGACAACAGTCTGGGTTTGTCTGCTGATCTTGGTCTTCTGTTTGACAGTGGAGACGGATGTGATTTCAGCATTAATGTACGAGACCTCAGTGAAGAGGCAGAGTTGGTGTTTTGTGTGCACCATTTGATCCTGATGATTTATCCAGAACTAAACATAACAAATGAGTCCAGAAACCTCACAGTGGATGTCAGCCAGACGTGCCATCCTCATGTCCCTGCTTTTCTCAGGTAACTTTCTGAAGACCACTTCACTTCCTATAGAATCTTCACAATCCAATAGAGAATGTTGCTTTGAACTGTGCAAATCAGAATTCTACTGACTATATGATATCAGTATTAGACACATTATCTGAACTGTTTTTCTCAGGTATTTGTACACACGTCAGATTGATGTTTCCATCACATCGGCTCAATGTCTCCATCAGCTGGCGTTTATCTTTGGAGTGAAGAAGCTTATGGAGGATGTTGGCAGGGTCTTCACTTTACTCATTCCTGAAGACAACACCTTCCGGACACAGGTATCAATGTACGAGTATGGCGTCCGCACAGGTGACCTTGTTCTGCAGGAGAACGTCCTTCAGTATCTTTCCTGGAACTGTGAGTTCCTCATAAGCTCTCCGCTGTGGAGCACCATCTCCTTTCACATGATGGACGCTCTGCTGCTGCGCTCAGACCTGGTTGTGAAGGACGAAGCTTTACTTCTTGAAGCTCTGGAGAGATGGATCCAAGACAAAGGTGATGAAATTAGTTCAGAACAACAGGCCAGCCTCCTGAATCACATCCGCTTCCTCTTGATCCCAGTGGATAAACTGTATGAAATGCAGTTTTCCTCAAGTGTTCTGCATCAGAGTCATGACAAACTGTACCTAACTGGTCTGCTCAGAGGTTTTCAGTTCAATGCTCTGCCTTTCTCTAAGATCAGGAATAAAATGGACAACACGAGTAATGATTATCTACCCAGAATCTACACTGCTGATGAGTGGAGTGTGGTTATCAATGTTACCAGCTTCAAACACCCATACCTTGAACAAAGTAACAGAATACAAAACTTGTACTTTCCTGTACACCCTAGTGTTTTTTACAGAGGGCAAAGGGTTTTGTGGAAAGTTCGGGTTTTTCTTACTGTTCAGGAATGCTCTAACTATCAAGTTTCATGCAAGTCTGTTCCTGTTGCAAGGCTCTTCAATGATGATAATCAGAACAGTTACGCTAGCACCATTCGCTACAGCAACAGGTTGATTCTCACCTGTAAAAATCAAAACAATGTCTTTCATGTCCAAGACTTCAAAAACACCTTGGCAGTTATTCCAACCAACAGCAGTATGGGTCTGTCTATCCCCTGTCCTGATGACTACAGCTTTAGATTTGTAGTGCGTCCAGAGTATATCTGACTGCGCAGAGATACATTTGGCTAAAGGTAGTTTCCTACAGGCCTTTCATTTTCTAATCAAATCTATTAAATTCAATCAAGTCTATTTTTTTTAAACGCATGTTATTCATTTATAATATTGAATTATTTATCTGAAATGTTTTACTTGGTTTATAATTTTCATTTAATTGTTTTAGCAATAAAATGCTTAATTTTGCATGTGCACTTAAAAATAAAAATATACTTATTTCATTATCTCTGGTGTTTTATTCTATTTATTGTATATATTTTTTTATCAGCCCTTCACCAAAATTAATTAAATCAAAGTGAGTTGATAAATCCTTAATTTACAATTATCAAGTCTTTGTCCTTTGTCCTCTAAGTCAAAAAGATTTGTTGTCCAGGTGTTGTAACGCTTTGACCCAGATAACTCTCATTGAATCATGAAAATAAAGAGCTTGAAGGTGAAAAAGTCTGTATTTCACACATTTAATGGCAGGTACACAGACACGCGCTGCCTCATACATGAGGGATTCACTTTTTCTTAGCATTACAAATAAAAGTAAACCAATATTATCACAAGAAGGTAGAGCAAAACTTATCATCTATCGTGGTTCTCATCACACTAGTGATACAGTGCTTCTACAACACCAGCACGTAGCACACGTTATGAGTCAAGTGATCAGTCTCAGGTAAGGACCCACCGCAAAAAAATGTGATGTATGCAAAAACATAGTTTTGGCCGTTACAGTGTCAGGTTTGAGATGACCAAGTGGACCATAAAAAGGTGAAGGGTGCAGTACCACACTGACTTCAGATACTTTAGTAACTTCAGTACAGCAATAAATCAAACATGGGATATCATGAAATGTTCTATTATTTCTATTATGTTCTATTATATATACATAAACTGAGCTCACCTGAGGTGTATTCCAGAAAGCAAGGTTAACTTACTGTTATATTCACCTTATTTTCCATGACAACAAAGGTGACGCAATTTGCGTTCATTTTGTCATCTTACTTCCAGGCTGAGACGGACTTCTACTTCTGGCTAAGAGAGCTAGTTGCTAGACATATTCCTATAGCTGTAATGTTAGATGACAACAGAAAACAAATATGTCAAGTATTATATATAGAGGAGAGAACAATTTCACAAATGATGTTGCACAGTGTGAAGCAGTCAGAGTGTTGTGGTGCACTTTACAATTTACATCCACCACCTAAAGATGAGGAGCACCTGAGGCAATGGCAGAAGGTGCTAAACTTAAAGTGCCCACCCAAGTGCCTTTATGTGTGTTTGTAACATTTCTTGCACGGGAAGCCGACTGACGAACACCCTTACCCCGAGAAATGGCTCAGCTATGATGTTCCGGTAAAGAAGTCATGCCGGGTGCTGAACAGGTTGTCAGATTCAGGTAAGCTAATTTAGCTAGCTATGTGCTTCTTAGCTTAACATTAGATTTGTGAAGTCCGTTCTATGAATACATTTAGCCCTTACATATATACATTTAAAGTTACACATAGGTCCATAGTGGACAATGTCTGTCAAAAAAACTGAAAAATTTGAAGCTTGGGAGCACACATTTAAGTTTGGTCTCATTGTAAAGAAGACCCATGGCCGATTATTGTTGAGGTAAAAAAAAACAAAAAAAGTATAAAAAGTGAAACCAAAAGAAAAAGTTATAGAGGTTTAAATTTATGATTAATTTTATTTATGACCATTATTTTATATAAAATATACACTCCCCTAAAGGATTATTAGGAACACCTGTTCAATTTCTCATGAATGCAATTATCTTATCAACCAATCACATGGCAGTTGCTTCAATGCATTTAGGGGTGTGGTCCTGGTCAAGACAATCTCCTAAACTCCAAACTGAATGTCAGAATGGGAAAGAAAGGTGATTTAAGCAATTTTGTGAAGCCACAACACGCACAACCTTGAGCCGGATGGGCTACAACAGCAGAAGACCCCACCGGGACCCCACTCGTCTCCACTACAAATAGGAAAAAGAGGCTACAATTTGCACAAGCTCACCAAAATTGGACAGTTGAAGACTGGAAAAATGTTGCCTGGTCTGATGAGTCTCAATTTCTGTTGAGACATCCAGATGGTAGAGTCAGAATTTGGCGTAAACAGAATGAGAACATGGATCCATCATGCCTTGTTACCACTGTGCAGGCTGGTGGTGGTGGTGTAATGGTGTGGGGGATGTTTTCTTGGCACACTTTAGGCCCCTTAGTGCCAATTGGGCATCGTTTAAATGCCACGGCCTACCTGAGTATTGTTTCTGACCATGTCCATCCCTTTATGACCACCATGTACCCATTCTCTGATGGCTACTTCCAGCAGGATAATGCACCATGTCACAAAGCTCGAATCATTTCAAATAGGTTTCTTGAACATGACAATGAGTTCACTGTACTAAAATGGCCCCCACAGTCACCAGATCTCAATCCAATAGAGCATCTTTGGGATGTGGTGGAACAGGAGCTTCGTGCCCTGGATGTGCATCCCACAAATCTCCATCAACTGCAAGATGCTATCCTATCAATATGGGCCAACATTTCTAAAGAATGCTTTCAGCACCTTGTTGAATCAATGCCAAGTAGAATTAAAGCAGTTCTGAATGCGAAAGGGGGTCAAACACAGTATTAGTATGGTGTTCCTAATAATCCTTTAGGTGAGTGTATATTTTATGAAACATGTTGAGCTCTAAAACTGCTTGAAAATCAAAGTCATAAATCTAAACAAGATATCTAATAAAATTAGCTTTCAGTAAGAGTATATATATTAGGGCTGTCTATCACCAACAATGTCATGATACGATAGGCATCACAATACTAAAGTCACGAGACGATACGCATCACAATACTAGTCATGATATGATACGCATCACAATACTAAAGTCACAAGATGATACGCATCACAATACTAAAGTCACGAGACAATACACATCACAATACTAATGTCACGAGACGATACGAATCACAATACTAAAGTCACGAGACGATACGCGTCACGATACTAAAGTCACGAGACGATATGATACGCATCATGATACTAAAGTCATGAGACGGTATGATACACATCACGATACTAAAGTCACGATACGATACGCATCACGATACTAAAGTCACGAGACAATATGATACGCATCACAATACTAAAGTCACGATACGATACGCATCACGATACTAAAGTCACGAGACAATATGCATCACGATACTAAAGTCACAATATGATACGCATCACGATACTAAAGTCACGAGACGATATGACACGCATCACAATACTAAAGTCACGATACGTTACGCATCACAATGCTAAAGTCACGAGATGATATGCATCACGATACTAAAGTCACGAAACGATACGCATCACGATACTAAAGTAACGATACGATATACACATCACGGTACTAAAGTCACGAGACGATATGTATCACAATACTAAAGTCACGATACAATACGCATCATGATACTAAAGTCACGATACACATCACAATACTAAAGTCACGATATGATACTAAAGTCACAAGACGATATGCATCACAATACTAAAGTCATGATACGATACGCATTACGATACTAAACTCACGGTACGCATCACAATACTAAAGTCACGATACAATACGCATCACGATACTAAAGTCACGATACGATACGCATCACGATACTAAAGTCACGAGACGATACGCATCACAATACTAAAGTCACGAGACGATACGCATCATAATACTCAAGTCACGATATGATATGCATCACGATACTAAAGTCACGATTCGCATCACAATACTAGTCACGATACAATACGCATCACGATACTAAAGTCACGAGACGATATGTATCACAATACTAAAGTCACGATACAATACGCATCATGATACTAAGGTCACGATACACATCACAATACTAAAGTCACGATATGATACTAAAGTCACAAGACGATACGCATCACAATACTAAAGTCATGATACGATACGCATTACGATACTAAACTCACGATATGCATCACAATACTAAAGTCACGATACAATACGCATCACGATACTAAAGTCACGATACGATACGCATCACGATACTAAAGTCACGAGACGATACGCATCACAATACTAAAGTCACAATACACATCACGATACTAAACTCACAATACGCATCACAATACTAAAGTCACGAGACGATACGCATCATAATACCCAAGTCACGATATGATACGCATCACGATACTAAAGTCACGATACGCATCACAATACTAAAGTCACAAGATGATACTAAAGTCACAAGACGATACGCATCACAATACTAAAGTCATGATACGATACGCATTACGATACTAAACTCACGATATGCATCACAATACTAAAGTCACGATACAATACGCATCACGATACTAAAGTCACGATACGATACGCATCACGATACTAAAGTCACGATACACATCACAATACTAAAGTCACGAAACGCATCACGATACTAAAGTCACGAGACGATACGCATCACAATACTAAACTCACGCTACGCATCACAATACTTAAGTCACGAGACGATAGGCATCATGATACTAAAGTCACGAGACGATACGCATCATGATACTAAAGTCACGAGACGATACACATCACAATACTAAAGTCTATAGTCCCTACTTCATTGTGCCCAAGAAAGGGGGTGGGTTAAGACCTTGGACCTACGTGTCCTGAATCGGGCCCTTTACAAGCTCCCGTTCAGAATGTTGACGCAGAAACGCATTTTCGAATGCTCGAGATCGAGCAAACTCTGTCCCACACAGAGGATCTCTTATCTCGGTATGGAGCTGGATTCGGTCAACCGGACTGCGCCCCTCACAGAGTAGCGAGTCCGGTCAGTGCTGAACTGCTTGAATATGTTCAAAGGAAGGACAGCGGTCCCACTGAAATTCTTTCAGAGGCTCCTGGGGCATATGGCATCTGCAGCTGAGATAATGCCACTCGGATTGCTGCATATGAGACTGCTTCAGCACTGGCTTCAAGGCCGAGTCCTAAGATGGCAGAGCGGCAAGTACCGGGTCTCAGTTACTCCTTACTGTCGCTAAAACCTTAAGCCTGTGGTCAGACCCTTTGTTTCTATGGGCGGAGTGTACCTAGAACAAGGGTCCAGGCAATCTATGGTCTTCACGGATGCCTCATCCACCAGCTGGGGGGCCATGTACAATAGGCATGCAGTTTTGGGTCTGTGGATGGGGCCCCAACTGCATTGGCATATCAATTGCCTAGAGTTATTTACAGTATGCCTTGCTCTGGGCTGCCTCAAAAAGTCGCTACAGAGCAAGCATGTACTGGTCCGCACGGACAGCACTGCAGCCGTTGCGTACATCAACCGTCAGGGTGGTCTCACGGACAGACAAGCTCTCACGGCAGCCAACACCTCCGGGAGAGTGGCGATTCCATCCGGGTGGTCCAGCTGATATGGGACCTCTTCGGAGCCACACAGGTAGACCTGTTTGCCTCCCCAGAGTCAACCCATTACCAGTTGTATTACTCCCTGACCGGGGGCACCCTCGGCATGGATGCACTGTCACACAGCTGGCCCTAGGACCTACGCAAGTATGTGTTTCCCCCAGTGAGCCTTCTCGCACAGACTCTGTGCAAAGACAGGGAGGACGAGGAGCAGGTCTTGTTAGTTGCACTCTACTGGCCCAACTGGACCTGGTTCTCCAAACTAACTCTCCTCGCGACAGCACCTCCCTGGCCCATTCCTCTGAGGAAGGACCTACTTTCTCAGGCACAGGACACACTATGGCACCCGCATCCAGACCTCTGGAAACCCCATGTCTGGTCCCTGGACGGAACTTGGAGGTTCTAGGTGGCCAACCACAGGTGGTGGTAGACACCATCACTTCCACTAGAGCCCCCTCTATGAGGCACCTCTATACATTGAAGTGGAACCTGTTCATTGAGTGGTGTTCTTCTCGCCGCGAAGACCCCCGAAGGTGTTTGGTTAGTGTCACCCAGATACGTGCCCAAGGTTCCCACCACTCCTTTCCGAGATCAGGTGGTGAACCTGCAAGTGCTGCCTTTGGAGGAGGCAGACCCAGCCCTAGCTTTGCTCTGTCCCGTCTGTGCTCTCCGTGCCTACGTGGATCTAACTCAAAGCTTTAGGACCTCAGAACAGCTTTTCATCTGTTACAGAGGCCAGCAGAAGGGAAAGGCTATCTCCAAGCAGCGGTTAGCCCACTGGATAGTGGATGTTATTGTCTTGCCAGTCTCAAGACATGCCTTGCCTGGACGTTGGCTCAAGGCACCTCGCTGACAGATATATGTAGAGCTGCAGTCTGGCGACACCCAACACATTCACTAGATTCTATAGTCTCCGTGTGGAGCCGGTATCTTCCTGTGTACTCGCCCCTAGTGGCCAGTAGCACTAAGTGCCCATTCTAGTGTCGGTTTGCAATGCCATTTCTGCCCCCTGGGTGAGATACGTGCATCCATTGTCTCCAGTTGTGTTCCCCAGAAATGGCTAACCCTGTCGAGCTCCTCCGTCACCCCTTCGGTGTCAGACATTGCGGTCATCTGACGCCATCTGTATGCTTGTGGAACGTGTGTGTAGGCTGGGTATCCATATGTAGCGGTTCCCACGGCAACCCCATATGTGTATTCTCCACGGTACCAGCTACCCTATTTGGCTAGCCCCGTGTCTTTCCCTTTAAAGAGCCTGCTCTGTCATCTCTGGAGGTGTTCTTTCCCCCCTGGGACCAGGTTGAAACCACCCCAGAGACTGCCATATGTTGCACTACCCTGCTAGGTTAGTCCTTATGTGTAATCTGCCACCTCTCCTTCCATTGAAGGACAGGGCTCTGCAGCGTTCCATCTCCCGAGACGGGCATGCTTTCCCAGTGTTATCCAATAGTCACTCTGAGTGGGTCTTGTAACATGTCCCACATTGTCCCACACAAACTTCGTCCCACATTTGATTTGTTTGATGCCGAGCTCGGCATCATGGCAAGAGCTGGGTCATGCAGAAGTGAATTTTAAACAACTACATTGTTTAAAACAGCAGATTAATGTTATGCAAAGTTTTTGTGTTAAAAAGAGATAATTCTAAAACATTTTATGGTACTTAGATCTTATTACATAGGTTCTTAAAACTGTAATGCCAAAATGATTGCCTGCTTGCACTAAAAGCTAAATGTGGTTAAGAAATAGTTAAGATTATGCAGAACACACATATAGCTTTCATTGCTTGAAGATAGAATTTTGGGAGAAAATTAATAGCTAGTTGAAGGTTTTGATTAGAAGAAAGTTTTGTCTGTGTTAGATTTTGTTATTCTGATTATTATTTTTTTATTTTTTTAGCTTGCTAAACTAACAAAGTCTGTCTTGGAAAAAAGCACATTTTCTTTATGAATCAAGAGTGATTGATTGTATTAAATCCTAGTGATTTAAATAACCTTATGTATGGATTGAGAAACTCTGAAAATGTTTTGTTTGATTATATGTAATCAGAGAAGGGGGTGTAATAGAAATGTTGACCATAGCAAACTATATCAAACCAAACCAAGGCATTTTTAATTATATTAAGCTTATATAAGATGATAAATATAAGGGGAATTCTAGTTTTCTGTAGTAAACATATTTTTGTTTGATAAAATGTTATACTTTTCTCAATAGAACTAGTGTGTTCGTTGTCTGTAGCCTTGAACAAGTTCTCGTAAACCTTGTGTGTTCACTCAAGGTGTGACAGCTGCAGATAACACCAACTAAGGAGTTTGTTATTGTGTTTTTGTGTTGGAATAAGAAGCCCTCACCCACTGTATAAAAGAACAGGTGTGAGACTTCCACTTTGTCTTTTCTGAAGACAAATGCATGAACGAATTGACCTTCTTGGCAAGAATAAGAGCTTTTAAAGACACTTTGCTTGTGTTTTTTCAATTCCAGCTTCACCATGATAATTATTAAAGTTTTTTTTTTTTTCCATGACAGGCCTCAGGGTGAGAAACTTCCTGGTCAAACCACAGTTGCAGCTGGAAGCGTGTTGGTGCGGCCAGAACGGGAAGCACATCCTGTGGTCTGTCCTAGTCACTGGGCTTCAGATGAGCACTAAAACTAATGTCCGGCCTTCCAGCAGTCATTTCCTCTGTCATTCATCATCACTCTCTATTTCCGCTCCACTGATTGGTTTAAATTTTAATTTCAAAGTATTGTAACTCATGAATTTTTGTTCAGATCCAAAATTTAGTTATCCAGCTTGGTCTCATCGTTAATACGTAGGTATTAATATGTAACTTTCAAAGACACAAAACATATGTTTTTGTATGTTTGGATAGGTGCTGAAATGTAAAATATGGACATATTGGCGACATTTAAACATAGAATAAGTTTTTACAGCTAAAAAATGTAAAATAGTACAACATTTTTCATTTAAATATCTGTACCATTCCCTTTTACCATTTTATAAATGTAAGATCCCTAACCTAAACATACCCATTTTATACAGAATATTCAAAGAATAAAACATAATAGACAGAAATGTGTCAATTTTAGAAACAATATAGCATTAAAACAATATTTTGAGCAGCTAATCCTACCCCTAAACCTACCCATAACCATTCCTCAAAACTATGTACTATTAAAAATAAAAGGATAATGGACAGACAAGTGTAATCACAATAATTCATTTTTTTAATTTTTGCGAAAATGTTAAAAGCTCTACCAAAATTGGTTCAGCTGACGATGTGTTGCAGTCCCATTTCTCTCTGGTGGTATAGTTTTGTATGAGGTACAGAGCAGATTTTAAATTATTAATCCATGAAAATGTTGATCCGGCTTCTTTCCGTGAAGGTGCACATTTCCCATTTCAAATGTACATCGACTAAAACACGACATGTCGCAATCTGTGATGAAGCAGGCGAGAGCCAATGAGCATTTGATACCACTGCCATAAAGCATGTTAATTTTGGATCTGTTCCTCGCAAACATATGATTCCCTTTCAAGGGAACTCACGCTGCATCAAGCGCTGCGGGAACGCCTCTGCATGATTGCGACATTATATATGATGAGATATATAATGGCGAATCAACAGTTCAGACAGTGTGTTACTCCCTGCCCTCGTTACATTACGGGTGGGGCTTACATTTGCTCTGTGTAATATGTTTGGGACTGGAGCATGCCCAGGCAGCCCTCGAGGGGGCTGGCTGCGAGCATTGTGAGAGGCTGGCTATGAAAACTCTCCGGTCCCGCCAAGCACTCTTTGAGGAGGGTGCTTCGGCTTGCGTTCCTCAGGGCTCTGGTCCCACTGCTGCCAAGGCACAGCGAAGGCTCGCGTCTTGGGGTTCGCAGATGGATCTAGTGGTGGGGTTAGAGACAGGTGATCCCCTATCTCTGCCTTTACCCGCTAGATCCGACACTTCAGTTCACGAGTCAGAAGCACGCTCGGGAGTTTCTTCTGCTCGCACTGAAGTGCAGGTGCAGCAGCACTCCAGTTCTGAGGAACTGGATGTTGTGAGCCTGGAAAATCCAGATGAGGAATTTTCGCCACCTCATACACACGCACAAGAGGAGCTTTTGGTGGTTGTCACTCGTGCTGTGGCCAGATTAAAGTTAGATTGGCCAGCCGAGAAACAGGAAGCCCGTCAGTCAAGCAAATTAGACGAGCGCTTCCTGCTGTCAAGATCACAACCTCCAAAGCGGGCTTGCCGTTTTTTCCTCGGTGTGGAGGTCATGGATTAGACCAGCATCATTTAGAGTCTTCAACCCAGCGACATCAGCTTATTCCAACATTTTGGGGTTGAATAAGCACGGTTATGCGGCGGTGCCACAGGTGGAAGAGACGCTTGCGAGCTATCTCTCCCCTGAGTCTGCATCGTCGCTGAAACCCCCGCAGCTGCCCACTAAGCCAGTAAAAACACTGTCAGCTTTAGTGGGTAGGGTGTACTCGGCAGCAGGTCAGGCGGCTGCCTGTTTACATACTATGGCGGTCTTACAAGCTTATCAGGCTGACCTGCTGAAAGACATCGATGATGATAGCGGAGATTAGGAGAGCTGCTGACTTGTCTCTTTGGACCACCAAGGAGATGGCCAAATCCAACAGCCGCTCCATGGCAGCCTTGGTGGTGGCCACCAAGACAAGGAGAGACATTTCTGGTTAAACCTGTCAGACATCAAGGACAGAGATAAGTTTTTTTTTTTTTTTAGATTCCCCTGTCTCTCCTGCCGCCCTCTTTGGTGACTCTGTAAACTCGGTCGTCAAGAAGTTCCAAGAAGCAAAAAAACAGGCAGCTGCATTTCAGAAATTTCTCCCTAGGAAGTCTCATGTCTCTGGGGCTGCTGGGCGGGAGCAGCGGTCCTCAGCGAGCACAAAACTCCATGTCCGCCCTGAAACGTAGTGGCGTGGGGAAGGCTCACTTTTGGGGGCGAAGCGTACCAGTATCAGTTTCTTCCATTTTGGCCTAGCATTGTCACCCCACACATTCACTCGTTGAATCCAGTTGACTGCCCAGTTGGTTCAGTACTAGAGTTTCTTCAAGAAAAGTTCTCTTCAGGGTTATCCCCTTCCGCTTTAAAAGTATATGTGGCGGCTATATCCGCCTACCAAATTCCTTTAGATCAGCGTTTCTCAAAGTGTGGGGTGCGTCCCACTGGTGGGGAATATAGACATGACAAGTGGAGCGGCGACAAATGGGAGGAAATTTTGTCATTTTTGTGCCCATCTCTATTAACCTTCTGAGCGGTCCCACATGCTACAAAATCTACTAAGGCTTCCTTGAAATAATGACGGTCCTCAGATTCATCTTACCCTTGGAAGACTGAGCCTGAGGGTGCCGCCCCCCTGCCCCACCCTTTCTGAGGGGGAGTGCGGGTGGCGACACTGTTTCTACTGCGCCCGGTGTGACAAGCTCGTACTCGTTTTTTTGCTTCTATGAACCTGTCGGTGGCGGTATTGACTGCATCACCGAACAGGCCCGAAAGGAAAAGCGGCGCATCAAGCAAAAAGGACTTGTCCCTCCCCTTGATCTCAGTGAGATTGAGCCACAAATGCCTCTCCGTGGCCACTAGGGCTGCCATAGAGATCTTGCCATCTGCTTGGTGGCCCGGAGAGCTAAATCTGCTGAGGACCGGAGCTCACTGATGACATCAGCTCCGATCTCTTAGCTCTCCCCCAGGTCCCTCAGCAGGTCAGCTTATTATGCCTGCACGATGGCCATAGTATGCAGGCATGCGGCGGCCTGACCCACTGCCGAGTACGCCTTGCCCACTAGCGCTGATGTGACTTTTAGTGGCTTTGTGGGCAAGTATGGGGCTCTAATGGCCGATGCCGAACCAGGCGAGAGATGGCTCGCGAGCGTTTCTTCTACCGGTGGCATCGAGCCATAGCCATGTCTTTTCAGTTCCTCGATGTTACTATACACAGACGTATGGGGACTGAAAACATGGGAAGACATGGGCCGATTCCACGATCTCGACACCTCAGTGTGGAGATCCGTGAAAAATGTCAGAGCCCTGCGTGGAGGTTGAACAGAGAGAGCTGGCAGGAATCACTCATCAAGCCTGCTTTTAACAGAGGTGCGCTCGTTCTGACGTTCATGCAGCCAGTCAATATTCAGGATGGCCACAGCTCTGCTCAGGACCTCCATGAGCTCGTCACTAGCAGGGGTCTGAAGTGGCGAGTCTTCAGACCCTGTGTCGACACTACAGATATCCACCTCCTCAGAACTAGATAACTGCAGTGCCGCGGCCGTTTCCTTGGCTGGAGAAACCGCTGCGCAGGCTTCCGAACCCAGAGAAGCAGCACTGGATCTGGCAGGTGAAGGCAGAGAAAGGGCTGGGCCCGTCTCCAACCAAACCACACACATCAAGTGTGTATCCCCACTCGTGATGTAGCGAGGGCAGGGAGGAACACACTTTCTGAAATGCAGTTCGCTCGCCATTATAGTCTCTCAAAGTGTCAGTAGAGTATGCTTTTTGTGAGATGAAAATAATAAAAGTCTGAACTGAACACAAACACAGAACTGACAAGGACAATGATACACAGAGCGCTTGCTGAAGACAACAGAAGCTGACGGCATGTCTGCCGGGGTGTTTTATAGTTTCCAGGTCTATGACGTCACCCGCCTATGACGTTCCGTCTCTCCTGATTGGACTGATTACACACGTGCTTCATGACGCAATCACGCAGAGGCGTTCCCATAGCAGTGACGCAGCGCGAGTTCCCTTGAAAGGGAACAATCCATTT
Source organism: Paracanthobrama guichenoti (assembly GCA_018749465.1). NCBI lineage: Eukaryota > Metazoa > Chordata > Actinopteri > Cypriniformes > Gobionidae > Paracanthobrama > Paracanthobrama guichenoti. Next base: position 26,587,727 of record CM031945.1, read on the forward strand.
AAATACTGTATCAGATACACATAGTGTAAGTAGCTATAAAATTTACTCTATTCTTCTCCCAATTCACCGACCACTTACTTATATGTATTTCGGGAATTTAAGTGCTGTAAATCCGACTGACAGGACTTTTCGAACTGAGGTGCAAATAAACATGGCAGCGCCCATCTCACATTATAGATCAAAATCAAGATAATGGTAACACTTTATTTTACAGTGTAAAATATTTGATAAAGGTTTTTAAATGGAAAAACACACTTACATGTATTTGAGAATCTGAATATCAGATAGTTGATGACATGGTAAGCAAGTTTGTGAATAATTTGAATAAAAAAGGAAAAACTTAATAAAAGGGATACATCTGTCATACAGCACTATTTTGGCTGCAGTGAGTCACATGACAAGCATGACACATCGCCATGGAAACAATAAGGGGAAACGTAACAGTCGCCTTAAAAAAAAAAAAAACGTACGTATGAAAGGGTGGTGAATGTGATGTAAATAAAATATATTTCAACAGTTAAACTTAAGCCTAGTTTATTACCATTTTGTTAGGGCAATGGGGGACAGGTGGGGCTCAGAACCCTTACCTACCTCCAAAGTGAGGAATGGCAGGAAGAGTTTGAGAAACACTGTTTTAGAATGTGCATCGGTGGGAAGACACCCATGGGTAACCCGCTTCCTTCGTGGTACTCTGAGGCTAAGGCCTGCGGCACGCTCGAGGGTGCCGACCCGGGATCTGGCCATAGTATTAGAAGGCCCAGCTCTGGCCCCCTTTGAGCCCATTGAGGAGGTGCCAGAGAAGTTTCTCACATTAAAAACGCTGTTTCTTCTGGCTATCTCATCTCTTAAAAGAATCTGGGATTTACAAGCACTGTCTGTTGCTCTCTTGTGTCTGGTATGGTGAAAGCGTTTCTTTTTCCGAAAGAGGGTTATGTCCCTAAGGTCCCCACTAATGTGGTGGGCCCTATAATGCTGCAGGCCTTTTCTCCGCTTCCCTTTCAGAGAATTTCAGGAGAAATTGAATTTGCTCTGCCTAGTGAGGGCTTTAGACGTATACGTCCACAGAGCTGCCCTGTGGCGCAAGTCTGATCAGCTGTTTGTGTGTTTCGGGTCCCAGAGTAAAGGGAAGCCCACATCTAAGCAGACACTAAGCAAGTGAATAGTCGAGGCTATTTCACTCGCATATGAGTCGGCCGGTCAAACCCTCACCACTAATGGTCTGAGCCCACTCGACTAGGAGTATGGCTGCCTCTATAGCTCTAGTGTCAGGAGTTTCCCTTCAAGAAGTGTTTGATGCAGCAGGATGGTCTTCTCCTCACACCTTTGTATGGTTCTATAACCTGGACGTGGCCTCTACTCCAGGTTCTCGGGTGCTTGTAACATAATGTGCGTTATGACTTCACATATACAGGAATTTGAGATTTATGGCAGCTTGACGCAGCGTAAGTTCCCTTGAAAGGTAACGTCTCAGGTTACGTATGTAACCATGGTTCCCTGAGAGGGAACGAGATGCTGCGTTGCTTTGCCATACTCCCGGCATGCCTGTGACCAACTTGTTCGACCTATCAGAAGCTGACACTGTCTGGTTCAGGGGTGCTTTATAGTTTCCTGGTCAATGATGTCACCCGCCTATGACGTCTCTTCACGCCATTGGACTGATTTTACAAGTGCTTCATGATGCAATCACGCAGAGGAAACCAGGGTTACATAAGTAACCTGAGACGATTCTAAAGATTTGGATTATACCAAACAAATAAAATTGATGTCTTTTGTGGATTTATGTTGTGTTTTGGTGTATTTTATGATTGTATTGTCGCTGCATAGGATAAATATTACAGTAAGTAGATAAGTAAACTGCATTTAATAAATGCGACTGAAAACAATTAAATACAATAGAATCAAAAAAAGAAATTCCATTTTATTATTAATACATGGGAGCTGCTACACATTCACAGGGATACGTAAATATTTTAAGTTTTTAGTGCTGTCAATACGTAAATAATTTACGTTTTAATGCTGTCAATATTGTACGTTATAGTGTGTATGAAAACGTCAGTAAATGTACGTGTTGAACCACACTTTACATAAAAATAGACACATATTCTCATGAGATCACGTTGAGTTATCTGTGAGCAAAAGGCTCATTTGGTAATATATGTGACCATAAATGCAAATTTAAAGAAAATGTAGTCTTTTTTTCTGCAGCAAAAGTTAAGGCTATGTTTCAGCTGTGCCAGGTCTAATCACAGAAGTCACTGGAATGCCCACACCCAGGATTTGAATAGTATTATGGATATAAATACAATGAAAAAGCAAACAGTCAGGTTTATTTGAACATAGACTTTTTATTTACATATGCTCAGAAATGACTTGAAAACCTGCTGCTTTTTCTTTTTTTTTTTTTTTTTTTTGGCATTGTGTGAATTGCTTTTGTGACAAAGGTAAAGCCACTCCTGGGATTTGTTTGAACATGCACAATGCAGTATACAGGTTTTGTTTTCTCATGAAATGAAACTTAAGGTAGTCCTTAAATTTGATTGGACAGAATATGTAAGTGATGCCTATATCCCAATGCTTGACCTGATTTGGTAGATATTTAGATGAGAGACAAGCAGATTTGCAAGTCTTTCCGTAAGAACTTTCATGAATTGTGTTCATCCCAATTTGCCGTTTTAAAGAGTTTCCAGCAAGTGACTGATCATGTATCTTCTATGGACCTTGATGTTTCTACATGTGTCAGCACAGCATTGGACTCTGTTTGGTTAGTATCTGAAGATACCACTGCTTTAAATTTGAATAACAATATGTTGTGCACTTTGTAAGCGTTTGTCTTTTCTACATAAATATTACACTAAATGCATGCATTTACAAATATAAGAATGTATCTCCTATACATGTTGGGTATGTAAAGCTGCTAATCTGATGGTCTTCATGGTTTTACAAATTGCTCTGTTTTGTTTGCCGTGGGCTTTCTGAGAACATTTTCATGAACCATCTATATAAATAAGTTTATCGCTTGAGGCAGATGAGCAGTCGAAGCCTAAGCGGGAGGGCAGCGTGAGATTGGTGGGGGATCATCCTTCATCTGGGCGTGTGGAGGTCTATCATGATGGACAGTGGGGTACAGTTTGTGATGACGGATGGGACCTGGCCGAAGCGCAAGTGGTGTGTCGTCAGATGGGTTTTCTTGGAGCGATATCAGTTACGGCTGGTGGACAATATGGTGAAGGTATAGTGCAATGAGAGTTAGAGAATTTGATCGTTACACATTGTGATAACAACAATAGTCTTATATTTGTTCTATTATACTTTTTAGGTTCTGGTCCAATCTGGCTGGATGACATGAACTGTAAAGGCTCTGAGAGCTCATTGTCTGAATGCTGCTTCAAAGGCTGGGGTGTTACTGACTGCTCACATAAAGAAGATGCAGGAGTGATCTGTGAGGCTGGTAAGACATCTGCTGGATCTTACCGAAATTACAGCTCTTGCTCGTGGATTTAGCTTTGTGACACTGCCCAGTTGTATTAATTAATTTATTTTCACTTGTTTTAGTTCAGATTTATTGTTATTAAGACGTCTTCTATGAAAGCAAGGATATAGGCAAATATTCAAGCACTGTCATTAGAAAATGTGCTGTCAAATATCTGAAAACTGAATGAGCGTGTCCTCTCCATCATGTGCCACCAGGTGTCAACTGGCCACAAGGTGCTGCTATAAAAAAGCAAACATAGCCTACATTTTTTAGTAAAACTGATCAACTAGTAAGAAAATCAGTTTTCCACAGAAATTTTGATCATTTTATGTCTTTTTCCAACATGCTTTAACCACGGCTTTTTGATTAGATTGAGGAACTTGAGGAACATTTTAATCTTTTTTATTCAATTTTCTTTGCAGGTACAAACATAACCAGCAATCGTCCGTTCTCTGTGGACAACAGTCTGGGTTTGTCTGCTGATCTTGGTCTTCTGTTTGACAGTGGAGACGGATGTGATTTCAGCATTAATGTACGAGACCTCAGTGAAGAGGCAGAGTTGGTGTTTTGTGTGCACAGTATGATCCTAATGATTTATCCAGAACTAAACATAACTAATGAGTCCAGAAACCTCACAGTGGATGTCAGCCAGACGTGCCATCCTCATGTCCCTGCTTTTCTCAGGTAACTTTCTGAAGACCATACTATTAATATTAATAAGACCATAATATTTTCTCAGTTTATTCTGTGTGATTCTCTGGAATTGTCTCTTTTTGTGACCTATTGTATCAGTACAATGAATGGGATAAACTGGAATAGGTAATGTTGTGGAACTAGTAAAATAAGCCCCCCCTTGAGAGAGCCTCTCAGAAACCAAACCCTTTTCCACATAGGTCCAAGGGGAGTCCTAGCAAGCCCTGTATAAATCTCACACCTGTGCTCCTCCATTGACTGTGCCAAGCCGCCTGCAGCATTGGGGTTGAAGCATTGTGAAAAAGTTGAAAAAGCCCTGCTGTACCACTGATTATATCATCGGACAGCCTTTAGCGCAGCAGGCAAGCAGCATTTGCCCTCCATATCAGGTCTATCAGGCCTTTGACACAGTCCCCTCTAGGAGTTGATGCACTCATTGCACTCACTCACTTGTCTGGCTATCATCAGACCAAGCTCAATCTTTTAAGATTGAATATTAGTCTGTGGAGTCTGCTCTGTATTTTCTACTGCACAAGAGGCGTGATCAACGAGCATAATTCAAATGACTCTGTACGCAGTTGGATAGTCCTTCAACCAATCAGACCTACGATTCATCGCTTCTCTATCTGTCATTGTGTTAAACCCACCAATAGCGCGCCAGGTGGATATGCCAGTCTGTGATTGGTTCCCGCGAATGTGTTACAGAAGCAGGATAAAAGTATGTACAGGTTTCCAGCCTGCGCTGCAGGGCAAAATCAAATCTCTGGCAGATCAGAGGTTACCCAGTCTACTCACTCACCACACTCCACATTGTTAGTTCCCAGCATGCTTTGCATATGGCTGGAAATGGAGAGTTAATATTGAACTTAAGTGTTATTTAATGTGTTTTTGAGTGACGGGAAACATCTGTTAATGTTTAATGTTCAGTTATGTTTGACATTTGAAAGAATTTCTGTTATGTTGAAGTTTTGACCGTTACCATTGTGCAGAAGAGTAGAGCTTATGGTTAGGTTGTGATGTGAACAACTGCAAATATTGTTATTATGAAGCATGTTACTTTGTTCAATTAGCAAAAACTTTGCTAATGCTAGTGCAGTAACACGTTTGTTTCTACTTGTGCTAGCAGCAGACAGTCTATTAATCGTATAATATAACTGAAAGCCAAATACAAACAGGTCATTTCTATTTACTCTAATTTATACCCTTTTTGTTAAATCAACTTAAATTAAAAAGCACATTCCATAATAATATTAATATTAAATTCATAATGTGCTTTAGTAATAATTTAGGAAATTTCACTTAATTTACTTAAATTATGTTATCAAATTACAAAAATAATGTAATTGTATTTAGTTGTATTACTGAGGTAAAATGTGTAATTCAATTAGTTACTAATCATATTAAAAGGAAATTGCTTTCCATTGATAAAGTAATCCAAATAAAGTAATTCAAACCACATTTATAATGGGTAAGCAATTACATTTCCAAAGTACCCTTCCTAACACTGAATGTGTGAGATTCAACACATTCTTTCTGTTGTGTGACTGTGTGGAATTTCTTTGAATTGTCATGAATTTAATTCCACTTCCTGTCATTCCAATTCAACTTCCTGTGGGGCGGATTCAATTCAATTCAAATTCCAATTCATGAATTGAATGGAGGCCAATTCTGAAATTCTGACTTTTGCACAAGCCTGGCTTCTGATTGGTTAATTATTTTACAAGGCTGATTGTGACTAATGTGTGACAATTTATATAAATTATGAACTATGACAGGGTTGAAATAATAGTGCTTTGGCATTAGGTATAGCAACCATAAATTCAGATCATTCAGTTCTGATATGGTGAAATCCACAAAACTTTGTCTGGGGCCCTGTAAATATTAGCGTTGGACCTGGCTGTAAATTTTGAGTTGTTCTACTGAAAAACCCCATATTTGATCAGTAATCTGACCACAGGATCACAGGTGGAGATCTATTCCCCTACAGTATGTAGGAAGATGTGGGAAAATAAGATTTTGTAAGTTTTGCATTAACCTTTTCAACTAAATTATAGAAATCATGAATTCTTTCTTTTTTTCTAAGGATGACCCCTGTCAGAACTAATGATACAGTACATAGAAACTAATAATATTTGTTTTTCTCAGGTATTTGTACACACGTCAGATTGATGTTTCCATCACATCGGCTCAATGTCTCCATCAGCTGGCGTTTATCTTTGGAGTGAAGAAGCTTATGGAGGATGTTGGCAGGGTCTTCACTTTACTCATTCCTGAAGACAACACCTTCCGGACACAGGTATCAATGTACGAGTATGGCGTCCGCACAGGTGACCTTGTTCTGCAGGAGAACGTCCTTCAGTATCTTTCCTGGAACTGTGAGTTCCTCATAAGCTCTCCGCTGTGGAGCACCATCTCCTTTCGCATGATGGACGCTCTGCTGCTGCGCTCAGACCTGATTGTGAAGGACGAAGCTTTACTTCTTGAAGCTCTGGAGAGATGGATCCAAGACAAAGGTGATGATATTAGTTCAGAACAACAGGCCAGCCTCCTGAATCACATCCGCTTCCTCTTGATCCCAGTGGATAAACTGTATGAAATGCAGTTTTCCTCAAGTGTTCTGCATCAGAGTCATGACAAACTGTACCTAACTGGTCTGCTCAGAGGTTTTCAGTTCAATGCTCTGCCTTTCTCTAAGATCAGGAATAAAATGGACAACATGAGTAATGATTATCTACCCAGAATCTACACTGCTGATGAGTGGAGTCTATTTATCAATGACACAACCACCAATCACCAGTACTATCAATATAACTATGGCCAAAATATCAGAATCCAAAGCTTCTCCACTCCTGCACACCCTAGTGCTCTTTACAAAGATCAGACGGTCCACTGGCAAGCCCAGGTTTTTCTTAATGCTCAGGAATGCTCTTACTATGGTGTTTCATGTAATTCTTTCCCTGTTGCAAGATTAATCGCAAATGGCAATCAGAACAGTTACGCTAGCACCATTCGCTACAGCAACAGGTTGATTCTCACCTGTAAGAACCAAAACAATGTCTTTCATGTCCAAGACTTCAAAAATGACATGGCAGTGATTCCAAATAACAGCAGTATGGGTCTGTCTATCCCCTGTCCTGATGACTACAGCTTTAGATTTGTAGTGCGTCCAGAGTATATCTGACTGCACGCTGTTGACGTCAGGTAATTTTCTGCCACTATTTTAGTTTGCCGTTGTTTATTAAATTCAATCAAATAAAATCATGATTAATCTTCATTTATAATGTTCAATGCCAGTTTATGATCATTTTAAAAATGTGAAGGGTTTTCCTTTAAACATTTTGATTATTTCATGCAATGATTATTGTTAGACATTAATGTTTAATGTTAGATGCATAATATAAATAATAATAAAAAAAGAAAAAAAAAAACATCTTTTGCAGTTTTCTTATTATATCCTGCTATACTGTTGGTTAGCTGGTAAGAAATCAGATGCTGGTAAAGTGGTAAATCTGATTAGGCTCAATCATATTTATGAGCCAAAACATTATGACCTAATATACTATTGGTCCTTTGCTTGCTGCGAAAACAGCGCCGACCTGCCGAGGAATGGACTCTACCAGAGCCCTGAAGGTGTCCTCTGGTATCTGGACCAAGATTTTAGCAGCAGATCTTGCAAGTCCTGTAGGTTGCAAGCTGCAGCCTCCAAAGATCAAACTTGTTGGTCCAGCATTTGGAGGCCAGGGCAACACCTTGAACTCTTCATGTTCCTCAGACCATTCCTGGACAATGTTTGCAGTGTAGCAGGTGCATTATCCTGCTGAAAGAGGCCACTTTCACCAGGGAACACCACTGGCATGAAGGGCAAGGGTATACATGGTCTGCAACAATGTTTAGGTAGGTGGTACGTGTCAAATTTAAATCCACATGAATGTCCGGACCCAGGGTCTCCCAGCAGAACATTTCCCAAAGCATCACACTCCATCCTCTGACTTGATGTTGTCTAAAAATGTAAAAGGTTCAGTTCTGACACTTGCGTAGCACTCTGATTGGTCTGTGGCTAAGCAGCCCCATTCACGTCAGAGTGCAATGCACTGTGTGTTATGATCCAGTCCTCCCATAACCCCTAAGTTTACACATACATGAAATCAAATATAGTAATTTATGTGTATTTGGCTTGCTGTCCGGGGGAGGCCACTGAGCTCGGAATTTGGCCCAGACCCAGAGTACTCCCCCTCCTAGACTGGGATAGAAACAGCCAAGAGTGAGGCAATGGGGTGGTGGAGGGATGCTGTGAAACTTGTCGCGGGACAGAGGTGAGAGACGGCTATACACTGGCTTCTTCTTGTGCTGATTGTTTGATTACCTGAACATGTTCCTCCCAAAATTTGTTTAATGGGTTTGTTTGCCCATATAATCCTCAGATATTAGGTTAAATTTATTTGGCAGCTTCAACTTGAGCTCTGATATACCCCCACAGTGACTAAATATAGGATATGATTATGTAGGGGAAGGTACCTAAGATGAAGGTGAAGTTTGAGGAGGTGGAGGGATGCTGGAACAGTTGAGACTGAGGAGAGGTAAGCAGCTGTTTATATACTCAGACCTTTGGCTGTTGATTGGAAGATTAGATGGGCTCACTCCTCCCTAAATTACTTAATAAAACTTCATTTTTCTTCAAAACTTCAAAACTTCAAATTGCCACAGCAGACTTTCTGTTGGCTAGCCTCCGTTGCCCTTGTGCATCAATGAGCCTTGGACGCTAAACCCAGTGCCCGGTTAGTGGTTTGTCCCTCCTCTGACACTGTTGGCAAATTCTCACCACTGCTGACCAGAAGCAACCCACAAGCCTCGGCGTTTCAGAAATACTCTGATCCAGTCACCTTGCCACAACAATTTAGCTTTTCAAAGTCACTCAGATCTTTATTCCTGTCCATTTCTCCTGAATCCATCACATTGATTATGAGAACTGATTGTTTGTTTGGGTCTAAGGGTGTACTCACTCTAGGCACGGCTGTCTTGTCCCGTCTCCACACTCCCCCGCAGGCCTGCACTCACACTTGCACCTAATGTTCTGGGCCGGAGCACTCTTACGTCATTAACTTTTTATTTTGAAGAAAACAGGAAAAACCAGACTTTGGAGGTCAAACGTGCTCGGGCACGGTTCAGATCTGGTCCGTGTATCATCTGATCATTCAATTATTTCATTTAATCTGGCAATCGAAAACCGGGCAAAACAGGTCGATATTTCATTTTTTTCGGTGGTTCTGTATGAACCAAAAAATGAAAGCTGATGCTTTTTTATAGTTTTCAGCTCGAAACCGAAAAACCAATAAACCGAAAAACCAAAATGAAATAATTTACGTTTTTCTTTATTTTTCCAGTTCTCAATGTGTGTTCTGACTGGTATGCCGAAAGACCCACAATAGCCTCAATCGAGTCATACATGCCAGTAATTTATGATATGTTTGTGAATGGAGTGACATATAGGGAGCTGTCTGAAAGGCTGCAAGAAATAGGTGTCCAGCGGGGAAACGCTGAGATCAGTATCCGGAGACAACTTACCAAACATAATCTGCAGAGAAAAGGACACTCTTCTGATTCAGATTCAGATCTTCTGGATCAACTTATGGTCGTAAAGTGAGGTTCTAGAAGAGATTTACTATTAAACATAAGAAATTGTTTGTGTTGATACAGGGAGAGGGATACCAAATCAGCTGGCTGGGACAGGAGCACCGAGAAAAATCACAGCAGATCTTTTACCAGATGCCACGATAGCAGCTGACATGACATGGGATCATCCCTCACCAGAATATCTTCTTTCGGAAGTGACCCCTTTCTGTCTGAGACAGACAAAGTACCCCCGAACCCAGAGTACCCCCGTGTATGTAAGTGGTTAGAACTAAAAGGAAAAAGTGGAGAAGGGATGGAGGGATGCTGACAAACTGTCAACGAAAACGGAGGTAAGACTGCTGCGTGTATATACACCTCTTATTGTTGATTAGCTGAGTGCTCTCCACCTGTGTCAATTATCTTCCTCCCAATGAACTCCAATATTATGCAGTCACTACTATGTACTCTGCAGGGTGCAGTCTTGATACTATTAAAACAATTAAATACATAAATAAATCCACTTTGATATTGTCATTGTTTTAATTACACAGTAGACACTGGACTGTTGTGTGGGGATAAATATTAAAAAAACAACACCTTTAAATCAGTGTGGAGTGAGCTCAAAACAACAAAGCAATGTAAAACAACATACTGCCACATTTTCTAACTCTTATGAAATCTGTCAGCTCAGAATAAAGCAATATATACATATCTAACTCTTATATAACTCTTATATCCTGTAAGTTTACACTGATGCAACATAAAACACATCCACCAATTTCTCATGAATACTGTGAAAAGATGGATTTAATGGCAAGAACACATGCAGTGTTTACTCGCATACCAATCCACATTCACTAGTCCCTTGTCAAAAAATCCTAAAGGATTTCTAAAGGAAATCTGTACAGGATTCCATTTAGAATTTCTGTCATATTTTGGAACCATTCCTATAGGATTCCGTTAGAAATTGTCTTATAGGATCATTTATGTATTGTCCTATAAGATTCTTATATGTTTCCTATTGGATTCTGTGGGAATTGTCTTATAAGACAATACATAAATATCCTGTAGGATAATTTCTACATGATTTTATTGGACCTCTCTCTCTCTCTCTCTCTCTCTCTCTCTCTCTCTCTCTCTCTCTCTCTCTCACACACACACACACACAGTTTTGCTATCTTTGCTGTGTCTGAATATGTGTCTGAAGTTACCATGAAAAAAAAAAAAGAGTATGCCAATAGTAGCTTGCTTATGTCTGAATACTTGGTAAACTGTAAGAAAAAAAAAATGTAGAAAGATAAATAATGTTCTAGCACACACACACACACACACACACACACACACACACACACGTTACTCTAAAAAAGTTAAAGTTGACCCTGAAATGAAAATAAAGTCCTCTTTTACTCACCCTGCTGATGCCCTTTGTCCTTCTATCTTTTTAGAAATTTTGAAAAAGTGTCCTGCACGCGCTCCTCCATATAATGCCAGTGATTGGCGACCAGGCTAAAACTTCACAAAAAGGACTCACGCAATGATACAGGGAGATGCGCGGCATGTATGGAAAGTGTTCATAGACATGCTATAAGGTTTTGTGAGAAAGAAACGTATTATTCAGTCAAAATACTGAGCTCGGCCGTTACTCTGCGCACACTCCTGTGAGTGTGCGCGCTAACCATCAGCGCTCACGCAATGTTGTCATGACAACCGGTACAAAGCATTTGCCTCAGGAGGTTTACCTCATTATAGTATTATTGTATTATTTATTATTATTAACCTTAAAAGAGAGGAGAGTCGCGTTTGTTTCTATTTAGTCTGATTTCTCAAAATGGTGCGTGCTTATCCTGGGTGCCATGACAACAGTGCGAGTTATAGTAATATACTGACGGCTCACACACTCACAGGAACGCACACTGAGTAACGGCCGAGCTCAGTATTTTGACCGAATAATACGTTTCTTTCTTGCAAAACCTTATGCTGCGTTCACACCGAACGCGAAAAGAGAGTCTGGAGCGAGTGATTTCCCTCCTGAACACTTCCATAAATGGCGCAATGATACTCCCTTTATCATTGCGTGATACTTTTGTATAATTTTTGTTAAGTTTTATCCTGGATTTCACTGCTATTCACTGCCATGGAGGAGCGAGTGCAAGACGTTTTTTTTTTTTACTTTATATTCATTCCAGGGTGACTCTAAAAAGTAATTAATTAATTAATTTATTATAATAAGTAATACAGTAGTACAAAATATTACAGGACAAAGTGAAATTCCATTAACGGGACTGTATGTAAGATTGTGGCCAAAACTGGTACTGCAATCACTTTCAAGCGGTGTATCCCCTCTCCCCCTCCCCCCTGACTCGAGGTTGGCAGATCCAGGATCCAGCAGGAACTGCTACAAGGAGCTTCCAATGGCAAGTGACGAGTCCTACACAGTACGTTTTTTTCTTTCTGTCAATTATGTTTATGCTTCATGAGAGATGTTTTGTTAAGTAATTATGTATCGCAAAAATTTACTAATGGCGATTAGCCAAATATAATCGTCAATATGAACGCTCGTATGTGACAGTGCATTGTTAGAAGGGTCAGTTAGCTGCTAGTCTAACTTGTAACGGTAGGTATCTGTCATTAACGTAAGTACAAGCACAAGCCTAAGTCACTGTATGTAACAGATATCAAAGATACAGCTGTTCATTTAGCTGAAGCTATAAGTACACGTCCATAACGTTAAAGTATGTGATGTGAAAGATTACATGACATTATACTATTTTTGGCTGTAGAACTGAAGCTGAAGATACAAGACGTTCCAAGTGGGCCAAATTATTCACATAATAGGCTACAATGTGCTTTTCATTGGTGTAATGGACGCTAATAGCTGAAGAGACAAGCGCTTTTGCCATAAGTAGGCTAACAAATAACCAACACATTTGCCACAGCGAGTATAACGCGGGACAAATTACGCCATGTCAGCGTTCAATATCACCAATGGCTTTCACAGGGTTGTTTTCAGCCCTATCAGAAAAGATTGAGAGTTACTAAATAACATTAGCAATGGTCATACAGGTCAACTTGCAGCATGTGTTGTCCACTATATATGCGAAGAACGAATGAGGAATAATTTTTATCGAGGTAACGTTAGGCTACTGTCTCAAATACGTTTTCACATTGCCATAATGGGCGTGCTAATGTTGTTTTCCTCAGCGTCTCAGCATAATGACAGAGAAATAATAATGCATATAATGATAATGCTCTGATAATGCATTACTAATGTTAGCAATGACGGCTTGCCGTTTTTATTTCCCAAACAATTCCTTAACGTTACCTTTTCACTTCAATGACCCACCTCCTCCATATGCGCTAACCTAACGTTATTTTGCACGAACATGCATAACCGTGTTCGACTGTCATGAATATTTTAAATGTCCATTTACATTAAGTACAGGTTAGCCAAACATAGATGAACCTTACCTGTCCAGGAGAAAATTAGCAACGTTGGCATTGGTCTTCAAATTCTTCTCCGTTTTCAGCCGTCTCCATCTTTCAAAGGCATCTCCTATACAAATCCTTGTTTTATTTCGGACATTGTCACAATGTTTTTCTGATTCATAACGAGATCTTTTAGGTTTCGTAAAGTTAGACATTTTGTATCCATAAATTTGGTAGCTGCAGCTGTGGTAACTAGAGCAGAGCTGGCAACACGGATGCCGAAACACTACTGACTTTGTGATTGGTAGATAGATGGAGGGTGGCTCTTCAGGCCAAAACACATGTCAACATCAGCTGAGGGCTGCAACTTCACTTTTAAATGACAATATTCTGGCCGGACTACTGTTGTCAGTGATATAAGTATTTGAAATTAACATGATTTCTTAATGTCTAGTGACATATCATGGTCATTTTATGATTAATTGAAACACATTTCTTACATACAGTTCCTTTAAATAAAAACACAATGTCCAATAAGATTCTAAGAATCCAATAAGATCCTACTGAACAAAGTGAAATTCCGTTAAAATAAATCAGAATGTCCAATAGGATTCTAAGAATCCAATAAGATACTACAGGATAAACAGAATTTCCAATAGGATTTTTTGACAAGGGGTTCAGTAAAGCCAGTGACCCTTTGCATGTTGGTGGACAAATCCTCCGTTCGACACTTCAGACACTGTGAAGAATTCTGAAGCCACAAAGCTTTCGCAGCAGGTTGCAAAAGCCGGATCTTCCATGAATCCTGACAGGGGGGAAAAAAAGCTGGCTCTGTGGGAATTAATTATTTCTGTGCCTCCAGATGCTCCAAGCACAAACATAAATATCAAAGTTATATGTTAACAATGTTATAGTGCTGTGCCCAGACAACAATTTGTCTCCCAGTGATCTCACCATGAGCTGCCAGGATACTCGTGATGTGGTCACAAAGGTCACAGTGATCTAAAAGTGTAACCTCACAATGTGAGGTCACCCTGGCTATAGATTTTATTGGACGTGGACATCAAATGTTGGTTGAAAATTAAAATTAGGTTGACGTCTAAACATATGTTTGACGTCAGGCCCCAACATCATTAAACAACTCCACAAACAGCATTACCAGCTTCACTTATTTCACAAGTTCACACTTACATATAATTTAGAGGGAGTAAAGTTTTAATGCGTATTTGCCGTGCTGTCCGGGGGGACGGCTCCGATCTCTGAATTTGGTCCGAACCCAGAGTACTCCCCCCGTGTATGTAAATGGTTAGGACTAGAAGTGTGGAGAAGGGGTGGTGGAGGGATGCTGATACACTGTCAACAAATGGAGGTCAGACTGCTGAATATGGCTGCGTCCGAAAACCTAGGCAGCTGACTCATTGCCTCGCTGCCTTATCAGGCAATGGCTTGTAAGGCAGCGTTTGTGCAGGAAGGCACCTCACAAAAAATTTCAGACATACTTCTGAGGCAGTGTAACAGTTTAATGATCTACAGCAAAATAGAGAGAGCTTTGGTGAGAATTAAACAAATATTGAATTACTACATTAGTCATTTCTTGCTAGAAATGACATCAGAAGTGGAAAATGTTGGTAAAAACCTTTTTTCAAGCTCAACTGTCACAGAACGCACAGGACTGTGGGATATCAAAGGCAGCGAAAGATATATATATATATATATATATATATATATATATATATATATATATATATGCTGCCTTCAAAAATCGATCAGATGATGGTCTCTCAGGAGACAGGAAGTGAGGCTAACATTAGATTCGGATGTGCCTTGATGCCTTCCTGCCTTGAAATGTGTCCTCTGAAGGCAGCATTTTCCAGGTTTCTGAATGACCTCTTGTCATTGATTGCTGAGTGCTCTCCAGTCATGTTAATTATCTGAATGTGCTCCTCCTGAACTTTGTTAATAAAATATTACAAACCAGACTGACTTTATTTCTGTCAGACATCTACAGAAGCTCTTATTGAGATTAACAGAGTTTTAGACGTTGATGATTTATTGAAAATAATAGTTGGGTTTGATGTCACCATTATGGTAGTCAGTGTTTGCTTTAGTTGGGCAGTTTGACTTGATGTTTTAATGCTAGTTTATCTCTAGCTGCTGTAACTGTGATTGTTATGGCAAGAGCAGCAAGAGAAAAAAATTAACCAGATGATGTCAGCTACTTGATGGCGTTAAAGATACAAGCATTATGTAGCGTTTTTATCAGCTGATCTCATCTAGACTTTAGCGTACCATGGGATTTCAGTCAGGACCTTCACTAGCGATCAACACACCCCACGCCGCCACCTTAACAACACCACACACTGATACATACAGAATACAATCATTCACTGTATGCACTACTGTTACAAACCCCGCTTTCAAAGTGCTCGTTGGGAAAGGAGCAAGCGACATAAAAGGACACGCGAGACAAAAAGACAATTTATCTATTTATTGATACCACTGCACTCACGTGTCACCATTTAGGCAACTGGTGAAATGAATCAAAATCAATTCACTGGCACAAATACTCTTAAACAAACAAACAAAAACACGGACCAACAAGAATATCAAAAGAAACAAAGAAAAAACACCACTTGTCAGCTAACGTTACCACCTTGACATCAGGATGCACACAAAGCTCATTAGAACGCAGCCCGTCATCCGCAGCGGCCATAGCTTATTTCACATAGATCGCTCACAACACGCAAAAAGTTCGGCTGATGATATCAGCAGGGGGCAGCGCAGACACATCGCTGGGTCTCTGGGGCGTTCTATCACTACACATCAAAATCTGATTGGCTGATGACCCACATCAGTCAAAGTTATGATCAAATGGAAAATGGCAGCTTCAATGGAAGGCTAGCTATACAACTAGTGCTGGTCC
Organism: Paracanthobrama guichenoti; assembly: GCA_018749465.1. Lineage (NCBI taxonomy): Eukaryota > Metazoa > Chordata > Actinopteri > Cypriniformes > Gobionidae > Paracanthobrama > Paracanthobrama guichenoti. The sequence continues at coordinate 26,603,851 of CM031945.1, forward strand.
ATGGAGCTGTGATGCGATTAGATGATGACAAATGGAAAATATACATATATATATATAATTGTAGTACTGAAATAGTGTCACGGTTCAGAGGTTCATTGACTCCTCCTCCGTGTTGTGCGGTGTTGTTGGAGGCGTGGCCACTGATTACCCTTTCACTCCCCGTCCCAGCTGCAGATCATCATCTCTCCCCTATTTATTCATGCTTCACTTACCCTCCATTGTCAGTTCGTTCCAGACCATGCTACCGCTGTGGATTTCCCGGCTCTGTGTTTCCCGGTTTTATCGTCGCTGTTGGACTCTTCCTGGCTCTTGTTACGGTGCCGTCATCCTGGATCTTGTTCCTGTGCCGTTCCACTGTGGTCCCTGCGTCACGTCTGCTGGTGCCCGCACTTTCTGTTTCCTGTCCTGCAATCCCGGAACTAGAGACGCTTCCACTCACGCTGCTCAGAACATTCTTCACTTGTAAATAAACTCACCTTGACTCGCAACTGGATCCTGTGATTATTTCCTCCTCAGCCGTGACAAATAGACAGTAATTGCATTTAGATATTGATTCTGACAGGGCCAGCAGAGAAGGCCCTGATGGCCCTGACAGCCCACCACTGCATCTAGACCATCATATGTGTCAATAACTTTACATTACCGATTACAGTAATGTTTCTACAGCTTGAGATCCAACAGTATTTTATTAAGAAAATCTGTATGATTTTAAGAACATACTAAACATTTTTAAATACTGCTTCACATACTTAGACACACTCAAACATCAATAATCGGCATATGAATGTCAACAATGGTGACATGCTTCATGCTGCAATGCATTCTGGGAGCTACTGATGAGTTTTGTATGATGCACCCAGAATACACTGCAAGTAGCCAATATACTTGATCATATTTTCTATTGCTGTTCTTACCATAACAAACAATTACAGCATCCAGAGAAAAACTAACATTAAAAAGGCAAGGCCAAAGAGCCCAACTAAAGCAAACACTGATCAAACACTGATGAATGGTGACCAAACCAAACTTTTACTTTCTAACAAACTTCAACATTTAAACCTCTGTTAATCTCAATAAGAACTTCTGTAAATAAGGCCAATCTTGTTAGTAATAACTGAAGCTGCTTATGCTGTTTTTGGAGTTGTTTAATGGCGATGGAACTTATGGGGATAATGTTCTATCAATGTTAATGTAACGGAGGCCAGTTAATAGTTGCTGTGTGAGTAAACCTCACTCCTCTGATCTCAAGAGATGCTCTAGCGACTGAAGCTAGGGGCTGCAGCCTTTAGCCTCCTTGTTAGGGCACCTGACTCTCATGCCGGCAGACCCGGGTTCGAGTCCCGCTTGGAGCAGGGCAGTTCGAGCAGGAGGGGTTACATTGGTGCCGTGACCCGGATGGGAGTGAGGTTTAGGGGGGGTGAGTGTAGCGGAGGCCAGTTAATAGTTGCTCTGTGAGTAAACCTCACTCCTCTGATCTCAAGAGACACTCTAGCGACTGATGCTAGAGGTTGCAGCCTTTAGCCTCCTTGTTAGAGCGTCCGACTCTCATCTGGCGGACCTGAGTTCGCGTCCCGCTTAGAGCAGGGCGGTTTGAACAGGAGGGGTTACATTAACACTAAACATCTTTAGAATGTTTTTAGAGAATGTTATCCTACCTTTTAGAAGGACATTCTGGTAACAAAAATAAAACTAGCTACTGAAAACATTACAAGAACATAACATAATGTTCTCAGAACATTCTTAGAACAATAACATGTCTAGCCCGAGTGACCTCACATTGTGACCATAGTATGAGCTCACGGTGAGTGCGCTGTGAGGTGCAAAAATAATATATACATACTAAACTACAAGTATAATGTTATATATAACAAAGTATACTTGCAGTATAAAACTACTAAACTAGTAGTTGACTGAGAGTGTATTTCAACGTGTACTATCATAAACAAAAAATTTTACTACAAACTGATATTAGTTTATTGATATTAGTATATTTACTAAATCATGTATACTTAAAAACATACTTGAACATTACTTATGTATACTTAATAAAGTGAACTTAAAGTATACTTCTTTTATTGTAAGGGTACTCTTTTGTAAGAGTAGGGGAAAGCCCCGCCCGTGACTGGTGATGATGTATCCTATTAGCATAGATACCACCCTGAGTAAGAAGCACAGAGTCATTTCTGTATCCGCGCTGTAGCAGCTGGAGTTGTACAATGTCTCAATGTCTGCACCAAAGAGACATTACAAGTCTTGTGTTTTGGGATGTACTAATGCACATAAGAGTCTCCATAGACTCCCTCCAACTGAGTCACTGAGGACAATGTGATTAAATAATTTTTTTGAAGAAAAAGGTCCTGAAGAAAATTGCTAAAGTCTTATACATAGACGATAGACCATATAGACCATAGTCGGCTCGATAAATGTTACATGCGTTCTGAAGAGAGTACACATTTAAACAAAAAGGCTCCAGTGCAGGATAGTCATTCATACATTTGGGAATCTGCTCGAGCTGTCATATCCGTATTTTCACATTTATTGCAATACAGTATGTAATACAAATGCAGTTGCATGTCATACAAGCAAGATGACAACATAAGTTATAATTGTAATTAAACTAAACTATACTTGCTCTATGTTCCATGCAGCAGGTATTCTCTGTCTCTGACAGCATCTGATCTTACAACAGTTCCCACATGAGTGATTATCATGACATCAATGACTTGAAGATAGTTAACTCCACATCAACTACATAAATTCATCAATTAACCATTCAGAAACACACTGTTACATGTTGTCACTTCTTCTTCAGTCTCTCCATCATTGCCAGACTCCGGTTCAAACATAAAAGGCTGAACACTGCTAACTAAAGGTTTCTGACATTTTCAGTGTGTGAGAAAACACTAGATCACAAGCTCTTGAAGAAGAAAGGGGGCTGGGAGCACCAGCTTATTTGCATTTAAAGGGACACACTTAGCAATTAACATGCTATAAAAACTATCTGTGGGGTATTTTGAGCTGAAACTTCACGTATACTCTTTGGGGACACCAGAGACTTATTTTACATCTTGCAAACAGGGACATAACAGGTGCCCTTTAATATGTGGCCTTGTTATGAGAACATATTGCTTCACCTGTGACTGGTCGTAATGTTTTGGCTTTTCAGTGTACTCTTCTGTTACTAAAAATCAACATTAAATCATTCTAAAAACCATCCTAAATCAATATGGGATGACACCATTGTTGGCAGTAACACATTACAAAAGTAATGCCATTAAAGCCTATTACTTTTTGCTGTAATGCAGTAATATAATGTCTTTCTCAGGTATTTGTACCTGCTTCCTCCAACGCAAACCTTCTTTTGGTGTTAAAAAACTACTGTTGGGATTTACTTAAGATTTACGCATAAAAAAAATTAGTGCTGAAAAGGTGTGGACAGTGTTATTTTTGCAACTGACCTTATAGCATATGCATTTGCTGGAGTTTCCCTTTCAGACACAAAATGAGTTTAAATGAGTCATGCAAGGCAAATAAAACCCTGTGTAGTAAATCTGGTTCTATGATGTTAGTAGGCTTGGAGGCCTACACAATAATACTATACTACATCGCCCTCCACTGGATGTATAATGAGCAGCAATAAACTACATATTCACATTTTAGAATGCCTAGTCATACTTCTGTGGTTATAATGATGAAAGTAACTCAAAAGTAATGCAAAGTGTAGTGTACCACATTACAATTCAGAGACAGTAATACTGTAATGTAATTAATTATTCAAATGACAGTAATATACACTATATATATTTGTGGTTTGTTCGTCTTTGGACACTGTTGGTAAATTCTGCTGACACCACTGCTGACCAGAAGCAACCCACAAGCCTCGGCGTTTCAGAAATACTCTGATCCAGTCGCCTTGCCACAACAATTTAGCTTTTCAAAGTCACTCAGATCTTTATTCCTGTCCATTTCTCCTGAATCCATCACATTGATTATGAGAACTGATTGTTTGTTTGGGTCTAAGGGTGTACTCACTCTAGGCACGGCTGTCTTGTCCCGTCTCCACACTCCCCCGCAGGCCTGCACTCACACTTGCACCTAATGTTCTGGGCCGGAGCACTCTTACGTCATTAACTTTTTATTTTGAAGAAAACAGGAAAAACCAGACTTTGGAGGTCAAACGTGCTCGGGCACGGTTCAGATCGCCTAGTGTGAGTACACCCTAATATACCCAGACCTTAAAGGAGACCTATTATGCAAAATTTACATTTATAACAATGAACAATGTTGTGTGTCCGCAGTGTGTGAGAACAACCAGCCTATAATGGTAAAAATCCACTCACTAATTTTGTATTGCTAGTATTGGGACACCCCTCCAAATCATTGAATTCAGGTGTTCCAATCACTTCCATGGTCACAGGTGTATAAAATCATGTATCTAGGTATGCAGACGCTTCTACAAACATTTGTGAAAGAATGGGTCGCTCTCAGGGGCTCAGTGAATTCAAGCGTGGTACCGTGATAGGTTGCCATTAGTCCATTAGTGAAATTTCATCACTATTAAATATTCCATGGTCAATTTCATGGTTAGTGGTGTTATAACAAAGTCGAAGCAAATGGGAACAACAGCAACTCAGCCACGAAGTGGTAGGCCACGTAAAATCACAGAGCGGGGTCAGCGCATGCTGAGGGTCACAGTGCGCAGAAGTCTTTCACAACTTTCTGCAGAGTCAATAGCTACAGGCCTCCAAACTTTCTGTGGCTTTCAGATTAGCTCAAGAACAGTGCGTAGAGAGCTCGAAGCTGTTATAGCTACAAAGGGTGGGCCAACTCCATATTAAACCCTACGGATTAAGAATGGGATGTCATTAAAGTTCATGTGCATGTAAAGGCAGATGTCCCAAAACTTTTGGCAATATAGTGTATATACATATAATGACAATGTTAAAACTTCCAAAAGGCTCAAGAGGTCAGATTTCTTGCTTCCACTGAAGTATAAAGGCCCATTCACACTGCACCGACATACGACAACAGACACTTCGTCATGTTTTATCAGAGCAGTGTGTCTGTCAGAGCTTGTTTTCGTCGATTTACCCCGCTGAACCGAGATGAGTATGTCTGAGAAGTAACGTGATGTAAGCTGGTGATGAATTGGTCTTGAAATGCTCTGGAACATTCTCAAATCATGCTGGAGAACATGATCTTGATCAATTCTTAAATTCATGGCTAGACTTTTCACTAAACATGTGCTGATTGTATATCATTTGTAATTATATGCATGTACTATTAAAAACTGCAAAAGGGAAACATTTCTAGTCCAGACTTGAAGACTTCTAGCAGACATGCTGACGAAAGCTGTACAGGTGTTTTTATGATCAGAGGGAATATGTTTACGGGAAATTTATTGAGATTTATTGAAATTTATTTATATACACTGCCGTTCAAAGGTTTTTGATTGGTAAGATTTTTAATGTTTTTAGAAGAAGTCTCTTCTGCTCAACCAAGGCTGCTTTTATTTTATTAACAATACAAAAACAGTAATATTGTGAAATATTATTAAAATGTAAAATAACAGTTTTCTATTTGAATATATTTATTCCTGTGATCAAAGCTGAATTGTCAGCGTCAATACTCCAGTCTTCAGTGTCACATGACCCTTCAGAAATCATTCTCATATGCTGATCTGAGGCTCAAGAGACATTTATTATTATTATTATTATTATTATTATTATTATTATTATTATTATTATTAGTGTTGAAATCATTTTTTTTCTTTTTCAGGATTCTTTGATGAATAGAAAGTTAAAAAAGAACAGCATTTATTTGAAATAGAATCTTTTGTAACATTATAAATGTCTTTACTCTCACTTTTGATCAATTTAATGTGTCCTTGCTGAATAAATGTATTCATTTCTTTAAGTTCTCCCCCCCAACCCAAAAAAAAAAAAAATTCTTACTGACCCCAAACTTTTGAACGGTAGTGCAATGTTGCAAAAGCTTTCTATTTCAGACAAATACTGTTCTTTTGAACTTTCTATTCATCAAAGAATCCTGAAGGGTCACATGATACTGAAGACTGGAGTAATGATGCTGGAAATTCTGCTTTGATCACTGGAATAAAATACAGTTTAAAATATATTCACAAAGAAAACTGTTATTTTACATTTTAATAATATTTCACAATATTACTGTTTTTGTATTGTTAATAAAATAAAAGCAGCCTTGGTGAGCAGAAGAGACTTCTTCTAAAAACATTAAAAATCTTACCAATCAAAAACCTTTGAACGGCAGTGTATATTTGAAGACAAACTCAATAAATTTCCCGTAAACATATTCCCTCTGATCATAAAAACACCTGTACAGCTTTCGTAAACATGTCTGCTAGAAGTCTTCAAGTCTGGACTAGTTTACTGTAGTTCACAAATAAGCAGCCTCACATGTGTTTTACTGGTCTTGTGACTAAGTAAGCAGATTTACCGTAGCATGCCACAAAGTTAATATAATAAAATGTTAGACATGAAGGATGTAGATAACTCCTCAGTGCACCATGACAAATTTCAGAGGAAATATGAATACATGTTTAGATTCAAAAGAGCTTTTGTTGAGAGTTTAAAAACACAAGTGTTACCGTTATAATGACTATCATTGTTTTGATGAGGCTGATAAAGATTAAGTAACTAGTTATTGTGTTAGAACTTGTACTGTGTCTCACATCAATGACATGATAAAACCATCCTCGCATCACAGTTGCACAATTCTGTTCTTTCCTCTGTGAGGCACTTTATTCTCTGGATAAGATAAGCTTTGTTCTTCTTTTCGAGAATGAAATAACCGGTCCACAGCTATGTATACTTTATAAGCTCACTATATGCACAATAAGGTCATCTATGTATCAAGAAATTATTTTTTTATTAAAGAAAGTAATACTGACTTGGAAAGTTTTTGTTTTTGTTTTTTTAGCATACCTTTCATTTTTTTTTTTTTTTTTTGCTACTTTTATAAAGTCTTTTATCTATGTATTTTATTGTTCTACCCCTGTCCCTGAGCAATATTTTATATAGTAAAATATAAATATGGGCCAAAAAAAAAAAAATGTCACCAATGATGGCATTCAAAAGTAGCCACATCCAGTATAAAGGGTTTCTTTTTACCCATCTGCTACCTTAGACAGATTAAAGTGAATGGTGAACCATTAATGGCTTAAAGTCTTTTTACATATATGTAAGCATTTAAAGTGAAATGTAATTTTGTGCTTACTACAGTTGGCAAAGGGCAGTATTTTCTTTTCAATTCATAGTAAGCTTGAATTGGGTGTGCAACACTCATCAAAATGGCATACAATGAAGTGTATCATCCACCCTGCTCCATAAAATTAAAATAACTGTATCATAATAATAATAAAAATAAATAAATAAACTATCTAAGCTAATCTAAGCACATGGCGCAGGTGCACTTAGTGTCCGAATCCACTTTTGCTAGTTTAACGACGGGAAAAACGGTTGGCACGCCAGGCGCATGGTCCAAAAGGGTTGTCCCTCGTCTCTTAATGAGTCATGGGTGTTTTGGGCATAACATGCAATAAACCAATCAGAGTCTCATCTCCCTTTCCCTTTAAAAGCCAGTTGCGCTTGCACCATGGTGAATTTGCTGTTTACATGGCAGAATTTGCGAGGGGAAAGACTACGCTTCTCCAGAGAGGAATCGTTTTATTTTTAATATTTGAATGTGTGTATGCTGTTGCGCCTCCCTTTTTGTGTAATAAGCAGAGTGTACGCGCGTTGTGCACCGCCTATAGGCTAATTTTATATAACACAAAAAATACTGCAGTCATTTTCAGTTCCTCGAAATTGCAACGCTCCAACAATGCGCCTGAACACACCTCACTTTCAGACCAGCACACCCATGGGCAAACAGATGGACGCCAGTGCATTTGCTATTTAAACAACGTGACGCTGGATGTGAAAATGATAACTGCGTCACATTGGACATCGTGCCTGGTTATGACACGGCGTTAGGCTCAGGCTGTTTAAATTTGCTTTTATAACTAACGAACGGCATCATGAGCTGCTTATCAAGATGGGCGGCGCATGCACACGCAGCGGCTTCTCTCTCTCCCGACGGACCGGTGTCTTTGTATTTTTCGTCGTGTAAATCACAGTGTTTTTGTACGTCCTTGTCGCGTCCGTTCATCTGCAAACTCAGCTACAGACGTGAGTTTCTGCTCGAGGTTGGAAAAACTACAGTCTTCAATCCAAGCTCGGCGCTCGCTCAAGATCTGCGGGATCATGGCCTTCTCTGGGGGCCTACCCCATCACCGTCCCCCACTACTGCACCTCTCCCACAGTGGAGGCGCCACAAACGGGGTGAGAGGAAACAGAAGAGGGGGAAGCACGGAGGTATCCGTGTCAGGCTAGCGGCTAAACCACACAAGCCGGCTATCCCCACCATCATTCTCGCTAACGTACGCTCGTTGGACAATAAACTGGATGATCTTCGTCTTCTTTGCTCTACTCGGAAGACTGTAAGAGACTGTTGTGTTTTTGTGTTCACGGAAACATGGCTCAACAACAGCGTTCCGGACTGCGCCATGTAGCGTATGGACGGTGCTCATAAATGATCAACGGACCAATACTTTGATTAGTTATAATGACTCAAACAAGACCGGCGCCGTGAAGTCTACAGACCGACAGGTTAACGGTCTTGAAAGGACACAAACCATGCTCGTGCAGCCCACAGAGACCATTATAAAAAAACAGCCCCCACCCTCACACATACCAAAGGACATCCAAATAGATTATATGACTTTTAACTTAGTTATTTTTCATTTTAGGTGTGCTGTGTTCCCTGTATGTATGCATGCTTTTTGTTATAACCATTTTAGATGTGTTTGATAGGTTAGAAACTTATAGCCAGTGAATATTTAAGGAAGAATGATGTCAATCCTCGCCGTTCCTTTAACTCTTAAGTTAAACTCCCCATGCTTGGTCTTGAAATCTTTGTCTCGCAATTTGTAGGCCGGCTAGGTGTGTTGTGTGGTACTATGATGCATCAAACTCTTTCTTTTATGCCAAAACCCCAAAGTCTGCATACCAAAACCCCCAAGTCTGCTTATCTAAGAGAGAGAGCCATAAACATGTTAATGAAGCGAGACCCAAAACAAAGGGAGATTTCCCGCTTCTGAGTTCCTTCGCTCTGATTGGCTGTTCCGACAACAGAGGCGTGCCCCGTCACGGCCCTTTAAGACGGGCTACAAACGCCTCTTCGGTCTCTTCTCTTCTTTTTGCTTCCTCTTCCCTCTTCTCCTTGCTTTTTCTTTTGGCTTTCCTCCTTCCTCTTCTTCTTCGCCATCTTCCAACGGATCTCATCACACAAAGGAACCAAAGTTGAATTTCCCGCGGACTCCAAGGACCCACCCTGCAAGATTCAAACACGGACCGGATCGCGGAATTCCCCTAAATGCACAAACTCACGACCAAGGAAACATATGCAAGTATCCCTTAAACTGTTGTTATAAAGTCTTGAGCTTATACCAATAAGTTGGACTGATTTCTTGCTTGTGCTCAATAGGTTGTGTCGATAGTATCACCATTGCCTTGTCTCTCTCTCTCTCTCTCTCTCTCCCTCTCTCTCCCTCTCTCTCCTTCCTTCTTTCAGTTAATTTGTGTATGTTTGTCTATTGTTTGTTGATTTATTAAAATATATATTCACACGTGATTGCGCTTGAGTTGCTCATCCATAGGTCACTTTTACGTTGAACCGACCCTGTTACAAATTAAAAGAAAGATACTTCTCTTGGCCAGAGAGGTGTTGTTTAAGAGTTATTAAAAGGGAGACATTTGGTGGACAATTATCCGTCCTTTGAACTCAATTCTAGAATCAAAGAAATTTCTAAAAGTTGAATCAAGCCCTAAATATTAATAATTGTTATAATCCGTTATAATCAACTGTTAATATCCAAATTCCCCTCTGTGCCAATTTATGCATATTTGATCGTAACACGATTAAACGCATGCATAAATCCCGCACCATTTCCCCTGGGGCCCGATATTCGCTCCAGCCATTCAGCTCGATCGGCGCACATGCCATCGGGCGGACAGAGTGCTCGTCGAGGGAGGTAAGACCCGCGGCGGCGGACTCTGTGTTTACACCAATGATGCGTGGTGCCGTGATGCTGTTGTGGTCTGCAAACACTGCTCACCCCTGGTGGAGTTTATGATTATTAAATGTCGGCCGTTTTATCTACCGCGGGAATATTCAGCTATTATACTTGTTGCTGTATACATCCCCCCCAGCTCCAACAACAACAGGAGTGAGGCACTGAATAATCTTTATAAACACATCAGTGATCAGCAGACAGCCCACCCAGATGCTTTTCTCATCTTGGCTGGAGATTTCAACCATGCAGACTTAAAGAGTGTGCTTCCAAAAATTCATCAACACATTGACTTCCCAACACGTGGAAACAACACTCTGGACTTTGTGTACACTACACAGAGAGGAGCTTACAAAGCCCTTCCCCTCCCCCACCTTGGTGCTTCAGATCACATCACTGTTATGTTAATGCCAGCATACAGACCACTTGTGAAAGCCACCAAACCAGTCCAGAAGCAGATTCAAGTCTGGCCTGAAGGGTCATCAGAGGCTCTTCAAGACTGCTTCGACACCACTGACTGGGACATGTTTAAACAGGCTGCAACCTACCACAACACCACAGACCTCCAGGAGTACTCTGAGACTGTTACTTCTTATATCACCAAGTGCATGGAGGATGTAACAGTCACAAAGACCATCACCGTCTGGCCCAACCAAAAACCGTGGCTGACAGGAAATGTCTACAGACTTCTGAAGACGCGTAACGCTGCCTTCAGAGCTGGAGATGAGGTGGGCCTGAGGACAGCAAGGGCCAACCTGTCACGCGGCATCAGGAAGGCTAAGAGATAGTACTCCAGGAGGATAGCCCATCGTTTCAGCGACAGCAGAGACACAAGGAGCCTGTGGCAGGGTATTCAGACCATCACAGACTATAAGCCCCCTGCACGGACATGTGACAGCTCCACCCCCCTGCTGAATGAGCTGAACACTTTCTTTGCTCGCTTTGAAGCACCCAACAGCACCACTGCACAGAAGTCACCACCTCCTCCCGATGACCTGATGTTGTCACTGCCCAGGGACAGTGTGAGAAGATCCCTCAGCAGGGTCAACGCATGCAAAGCTCCAGGTCCTGACAACATTTCTGGACGTGTATTGAGAGACTGTGCAGAGGAACTCACTGATGTCTTCACAGACATCTTCAACATCTCACTGAGTCAAGCTGTCGTCCCCACATGCTTCAAAGCAACCACCATCATTCCAGTCCCTAAGAAATCATCTCCATCCTGCTTCAACGACTACCGTCCAGTCGCACTTACCCCCATCCTTATGAAGTGCTTTGAGCGGCTAGTCATGCACCACATTAAGTCTGTCCTCCCCCCCTCCCTAGACCCCTACCAATTTGCATATCGGTCTAAACGCTCGACCGATGACACCATCGCTACTACCGTCCATTCAGCTCTCACACACCTGAAAAATAAAGACACTTATGTCAGAATGCTGTTCATAGACTTTAGTTCAGCATTCAATACAATCATCCCTCTACAGCTCACTCAAAAACTGTCACAGCTGGGACTCAGCACATCGATGTGCAACTGGTTGCTGGACTTCCTGACGGGAAGACCTCAGGCAGTTCGGGTCGGCAGTAACTCATCCAGCTCCATCATCATGAACACTGGAGCCCCTCAGGGATGTGTGTTGAGCCCCCTCCTTTTCACTCTGCTGACACATGACTGCACACCCATACACAACAGCAATCTCTTCATCAAGTTTGCGGACGACACGACCGTAGTTGGTCTCATTAGCAATGATGATGAGACAAACTTCAGGAGCGAGGTGAGCCGCCTGGCCAGGTGGTGTGGCGACAACAATCTCTCTCTGAACATGGAGAAGACAAAGGAGATTGTTGTTGACTTCAGGAGAATGCACACCCAGCACGCTCCTCTGACCATCAACGGTGTGACCGTGGAAAGGGTGAGGAGCACCAAATTTCTGGGTGTACATATCACAGAGGACCTCTCCTGGACCGCCAACACCACAGCACTGACCAAGAAAGCACAGCAGCGACTCTACTTTCTCCTCCGCAAGCTGAGAAGAGCCGGAGCCCCAGACCCCATCATGCGCACCTTCTACAGAGGCACCATCGAGAGCATTCTGACCAGCTGCATCACTGTGTGGTACGGCGCCTGCAATGCATCCTGCTGTAAAGCACTTCAGCGCATAGTGAGAGCAGCTGAGAAGATCGTTGGTGTCTCTCTCCCACCCCTCCAGGACATTTATAACTCCCGCCTCTCCCGCAAAGCCCTCATCATTGCGAGAGACCCCACCCACCCATCGCACAGCCTCTTCAGTCTGCTGCCATCAGGGAGGAGGCTACGCAGTCTCCAAGCAAGGACCAGCAGACTGAAGGACAGCTTCATTCCCCAAGCTGTCAGGGCATTGAACTCCCTCCCGACTCTGCCGACTCTCCCCTCTTCTGCCCCACGCACCTGATCTGGGAATCACCCCCCCCAGTTCTCCTCCCTTCATCTACCTCATTATATTGTCTCTCTGAGGAATTGGTCTCCCCTCTTACAGACTCTTTTTTTGCACACACTCTTATAACTTTATACCTGCACTGACTTAAATCTGAAATTGCACTGTTACTATTGTTTGCACTATTTGCCATCGCCACTTTACCTCTATAATTCACTTTATCCATCTTTTTTTTAATCTTCTGTTGTTGTTACTGTTAAACTTTGTTGTTATTGTTATTGTTTTGTTGTTGTTAGGCACCTAGGGTCTGAGAGTCATAGAATTTCAATTCTCTGTATGTATGTACTGTACGTATGGCAGAATTGACAATAAAGCTGACTTTGACTTGACTTTGACTTGACTTATTTCCCCTGCTTGTCTGAATACCAGGATATGGCAACTGCCATACGTAAACACCGTCCCTGCTCAGACTCTGTGGTGTTGTTAGGCTGGAACATAATTTACATTTACATTTATGCATTTGGCAGACGCTTTTATCCAAAGCGACTTACATTGCATTCAAGATACACATTTTTACATTTTGTCAGTTCTCAGTTACATCAGGTAGGTACATGTAATTGATGGAGCAATAGTAGGAAAGTTTATTTGTGTCTAAATGAGTAGAAGAGGAGCGGGCCAAGCACTGAGCCCTGAGGCACCTCAGTGGTTGACTGATGTGACTAATGCCTCGTTTCCACTGAGCAGTACAGGACAGTACAGTACAGTTCAGTACGATTTGGGATGGCAAACTCTGATTTAACTCTGATCTGGCTTGGTGTATGCTGGAAAGTAGCGATCAATGTCATTCTCGCATGAAGAAGAAAGCGACACAGTAAACTAAAATGGAGGACATACAGCAGATCTTCTTCTCGGGATGTGGCTGTTTGTGTTAGTCTAGCGCCACCCTTTAGTACTGGATTACTGTGCTTGGAAGTGTTCCAAAAAAGTGGTTCGGTACGGTTCGGAATTAGGGTAACATTCACAAATTCTGACATTGGAAACAGCAATAATTGCGTACCATACTGAACTGTACTGAACTATACTGTACCTTACCACTCAGTGGAAACGAGGCATTAAAGTCCCCCTGTAGAGAAAATCAAGTTTTTAATGTTGTTTATATGTCTATGTGGTATTTCCATGTGCAAATTCATAAGTCGACACCATCGCTGAGTATTTTCTCCTTAAAACTCTAGTGAACCAAAGACAGTCTCAAAAACGCAGTTTGAAATCACTGGTGCTCCTTGTAACCAATCAGAAGGCAAACTGAGATGGCGAACGGGAACATGGTTTGTGTAACATTAGCAACACAATATTAGCTGTTTGATAACGTAGCCAAGCAAAAGTCTAATCATATTAATTACCATTATGTGTCTGACATTGCAAAGGGCAATACATAAAAAGTATTACTACTTTGAAACATCAACTTTGTAGACGACCCTGTATAATTCCTGTATAAAAATCTTCTGAATCAGTTTCTGGTTAAAACATATATGGCTGAATTCAACCAGTGTTTCCACTTGCCATTGTACAGCGTTTACTAGTAAAGTTGACCGAGTTGATCTCGCTGAGTGGACGCAGAGCTAATATGCATATTCATGGATCCGCTTATACTAAATGAAGCAAGGTATAGAGTTCCATTCAAGCTATTTCAAAGGGATAGTTCACCCAAAAAATTTAAATTAGCCCATGATTTACTCACCCTCAAGTCATCCTAGCTGTATATGACATTCTTCTTTCAGACAAACACAATCAGAGTTATATTAAAAAATGTCCAGGCTCTTCCAAGCTTTATAATGGCAGTGAATGGCAGCCCAAAATTTGAAGCCCCAAAAAAGTGCGTCCATCCATTATAAAAGTGCTCCACATGGCTCCAGGGGGTTAATAAAGGCCTTCTGAAGCGAATCGATGGGTTTGTGTAAGAAAAATATCCATATTTAATACATTATAAAGTAAAATATAATTTTATAATGTTTTAAATATGGATACTTTTCTTACACAAACCCATCGATTCTCTTCAGAAGGCCTTTATTATCCCCCGGAGCCATGTGGAGCACTTTCAACATTCGCTGCCATTATAAATATTAGAGGAATATAATTTATTTATTTAAATATAACTCAGATTGTATTCGTCCTGAAAGAAGAATGTCATATACACCTAGGATGACTTGAGGGTGAGTAAATCATGAGATAATTTTCATTTTTGGGTAAACTATCCCTTTAAGGTATGAATAATTGGTTCACAGGAAAAAAACAAAGCATTTATATATGTAATTTTGTTGATTAAAGATGAGTTTAAAGTGATACAATTACAGGGGGACTTTAAACACCCTTCCCCTCTAGATATACTTTGAAGGTTTGGATTGAAATTACATTTTCAATTATTTACAATTATTTTAACTAACAATATTGTATTCCGGTATCTTCCTGCAACTTTGTCAAAATAAAGTTTTCTTTGTTAGTAATCCTATTGATTTTTCTTGTAATGGTATTTCAATAGTATTTCCTACATTTGGTTTAAAAGTTCACGACAACAGCGTCACCAACAACACGTCTGAGTTAGTATCACTTCTCTTATCAGGTCTTTCATATGACGCCTCATTTGTTCTCTAATGTTGCAAAATAATGTTTAAAAAAACAATACAATTTGTAAAGTAGTCAAGTCAAGTCAACTTTATTTATATAGCACTTTTAACAAGTCCAATTGTTTCAAAGCAGCTTCACATAGTTAACAGGAAAATAATGCAACAGAATTTGTACAGCCGTTCTGGTGAAACGGTGATGTTATCCAGCTAATTTCAAGTATCATATAGTGTCAATGTGGGCAGATCGGTAATATAGATGAAATTTAGGTGTCTCCAACTGAGCAAGCCAAAAGCCAGAGGTGGCAAGGAACCAAAACTCCTTCAGGGTCAGAATGGAGAAAAAAACCTTGGGAGAAACCAGGCTCAGTCGGGGTGCCAGTTCTCCTCTGGCCGACGAACAAACAGTGTATGATTATAATTCTGGCAACATAGCAGGTCTTAATTCATATTAGGTAAATAGATATTTGTAAGATTATTTGAAAGATTGGAGTCGTAACGCCGAAGACGGGTTTAATGAGGATGTTGTGACGATGCGGCATTTACAGTTTACTTGACACACTCTCTGCAGACATTTCAGGGATGCTTTGGTCATGTCCAGGCGCAGGTCCACCATCTGATCTGGATATGGCCCAGATCCGGCTGACTGCAGTAAACCTCGGCATAAACAGAGAGACTAACATTAGCGTAGATGCCATTCTTCTTATGATGTAACGAGTACATCAGGTGTTATGGGAAGTGTTCCCGGTTCCAGCTGACCTAGTTAATGCAGCCTAACAATCATTTACTGATTTGAGTAATAGAAATTCATAATGTTTTATGTGTAAGCCATAGTAAAGAGATGCGTTTTTAGTCTAGATTTAAACTGACAGAGTGTGTCTGCTTCCCGAACAATGCTAGGAAGACTGTTCCAAAGTTTAAGCGCTAAATAGGAAAAGGATCGACCGCCTGCAGTTGATTTTGATATTCTAGGTATTATCAACTGGCCAGAGTTTTGAGACCGCAATAGACGTGATGGAGTATAATGTGTTAAGAGTTCGCTCAAGTACTGGGGAGCTAAACCATTTAGTGCTTTGTAAGTAATAAGCAAGATTTTAAAATTTATACGATGTTTAATAGGGAGCCAGTGCAGTGTTGACAGAACCGGGCTAATATGGTCATACTTCCTTGTTCTAGTAAGAGCTCGAGCTGCTGCGTTTTGGACCAGCCGGAGTTTGTTTATTAAGCGAGCAGGGCAACCACCCAGTAAAGCATTACAATAATCTAGCCTTGAGGTCATGAACGCATGAATTAACTGTTCAGCATTTTGCATTGAAAGGATGTGCCGTAATTTAGATATATTTTTAAGATGGTAGAATGCAGTTTTACAGATGTTAGAAACGTGGCTTTCAAATGAAAGATTGGTATCAAAGAGCACACCCAGGTTCCTAACTGACGACGAGGACTTGACAGAGCAGCCATCGAGTGTTAGACAGTATTCTAGGTTACTACTTGCAGAGTTTTTTTGTCCAATAATTAAAAATTATTTTTTTTTCTGAATTAAGTTGCAGGAAATTACTGATATTACAGTTTTATATCAGCTATGCACTCCGTTAATCTTGTGAATTGGTAAGTTTCGTCAGGGCGTGAAGAAATATAGAGCTGAGTATCGTCAGCATAACAGTGAAAACTAACGCCATGCTTCCTAATGATATCTCCCAGTGGTAGCATGTACAGGGTGAAGAGCAACGGTCCTAGCACTGAGCCCTGCAGTACTCCATACTGAATTTGTGATCGGTGTGACATCTCTTCATTTACTGCTACAAACTGATAACGGTCAGATAAGTATGATTTAAGCCATGCCAATGCAGTTCCACTAATGCCAACATAATTTTCGAGTCTATTCAAAAGAATGTTGTGGTCAATAGTATCGAATGCAGCGCTAAGATCGAGTAACACTAATAGAGAGATACAACCACGATCGGATGATAAGAGTAAATCATTTGTAACTCTGATGAGAGCAGCCTCAGTACTATGATACGGTCTAAATCCTGACTGGAAATCCTCACAGATACCATTTCTTTCTAAAAAGGAACATAATTGTGAAGACACTGCCTTTTCCAGTATTTTTGACAGAAAGTGTAGATTTGAGATTGGCCTGTAATTGACTAATTCTGTAGGATCAAGTTGAGGTTTTTTAATAAGTGGTTTGATATTAGCCAACTTAAAAGTTTTCGGTACATATCCTAATGACAAAGATGAGTTAATGATATTAAGAAGAGGATCTATGACCTCTGGTAGCATCTCTTTTAATAGCCTAGTCGGTATAGGGTCGAGCATACATGTTGTTGATTTAGATGATTTAATGAGTTTAGCCAATTCTTCCTCTCCTATAGCAGTGAATGAATGTAATTTCTTCTCAGTGACACTACAATGCTCTGTCTGATGTGATACTGTAGTAGACGGCTGCATGGTTATAATTTTCTTCCTAATATTGTCAATCTTACATAAAGTCATTACTGCTGTGCTGTTTACAACCATCAGAAGTAGAAGCTTTATTTTTGGTTAACTTAGCCACTGTATCAAATAAATACCTAGGGTTGTGTTTGTTTTGAGAAATAAGCAGATCTAGCAGTTTTTACGGCCTTTCTGTATGCGATCATGCTCTCTTTCCACGAATTACAAAAAACCTCTAGTTTTGTTTTCTTCCAGCTGCGCTCCATTTTTCTGGCTGCTGTTTTAAGGGCCCGGTGTGCTGGTTGTACCACGGCGTTGGACTATTTTCTTTAATCTTCTTTAAGCGCTGGGGAGCGACTGTGTCTAAAGTGCTGGAAAAAAGAGAGTCAATAGTTTCTGTTGCAAAATCGAGTTCCTCTAGGCTATCTGGGATGCTTAGGAGATGAAACTGATGAGGAAGATTATTTAAAAAGCAATCTTTAGTGGCGGCAGTGATAATTCTGCCATATTTGAAGTGAGGATCGGCTTTGCTACCTTAACTAAATTAAGTATACATGATACTAGGTAATGATCTGAGATGTCATCGCTCTACTGCAGAATTTCAACGGTATCAACATTTATTCCATGTGACAGTATTAGGTCTAGAGTATAATTAAGGTGATGAGTGGGTCCTGACACGTGTTGCCTTACTCCAATAGAGTTTAGAATGTCTCTAAATGCTAATCCCAATGCATCTTTTTCATTGTCTACATGGATATTAAAATCACCAACAATTAGTACTTTATCTGCAGCCAGTACTAACTCGGATAGAAAGTCGCAAATTCTTTGATAAAGTCTGTATTGTGCCCTGGTGGCCTGTATACAGTAGCCAACACAAATGTCAAACGGGATTTATCAATTACACTACATAATGCTACATAAAGCACCAAAACTTCAAAAGAATTATATTTTAAACTAGACTTCTGAGTAATACTGAAGATATTATTATAAATGACAGCAACCCCTCCCCCTTTACCTTTCAGACGCGGCTCGTGTTTATAACAATAATCTTGTGGGGTGGACTCATTTAAAGTAATGTAGTCGTCAGGTTTTAGCCAGGTTTCTGTCAAATGCAGCACATCTAGATTATTATCTGTAATTATATCATTAACAATAAGCGCTTTTGGGGAAAGGGATCGAATATTCAGCAACCCGAGCTTTATCATTTGATCATCTGTATTATATCTGTTGTTTATTTGTTGGACACCAATTAAGTTTTTACCGTTGAATGGTCTTGATGGTTTTTTGTATTTACTAATTCAGGGAACAGACACAGTCTCTATGTGATAATATCTAGGTGAAAAAGTCTCTGTGTGTTGGGATTTATCTGATTTCTGTAATGGGAGACAGCTAGCAGACGGTCGGGTGAGCCAGTCCGTCTGCTTCCTGACCTGGGCCCCAGTTAGTCAAGGGCCAACCCAACCATTCTCAAGTACAAAATAATAATATTTTATACAATAGAACATTAACGTAACAGTGGAGCTGGTTTAACCAAATAGCTTTAGTTATCCCATGGCCACCGTTTTGTAAGAAAGGTGCCTTGTTTAATTATCCAGATCCTATTTAATATTTATTCATTTATTCATTTACATATACATTTTATATACAGTATTGTTAAATCACATAACAGCATTTATCTGCATCTGAAGTGAAACATAAGTTTAAAACATTGCATAAAAATACTCTGCAGAAGGCTAAAGGAGCACATCCTTGGTATGTGATACGTAACAACTTTTATGCAAGTTTCTACAGCTCTAAGCTCATTGTCAAATTACAATATATCTTTTACAATATAAAATAATACCACACAGTTGATATATGATTTAACTGTGTGGTACTGTGGTACATGATGTCCAGTAAGTTATGTGTTCTTAATTAATTTTATGCTGAATATCTAAATTGTTCCAGTAATGTAACAATATGAGCAAGAATTCCTGGAATATCCTGCAGTCAGGTGGGGACAAAAGAAAGAAAAAAAACAGTCCCTGCCACACCAGACATAGATGAGCTGTTGGGCAAGGGGCCGGGGCATGACGCTGTGCTCAGATGTAGAAATCTCTGTTTTTATCCTCAGGCTGTGGCGTGCCATGAGGAATTGAGGCATGGCTGCTCATTTCATCTTGAGTTTGTCATTTCCCCTTCATGGTTTTAATTGCCATGTCCAGCTCCACACCCTTGTTTCTTTGAAGCCCACACGTTTCTCAGGGGTCTTAGGCAAGTAAAAATGAAACCTTCCATACAAGGGGAACTATTCTTCAGTAGAGGTCACTGTTTATTCTGTTTCTTCACTGTTTATTCATTTAGATACGTAATCTAACGTCAGACTGTGAGCAGTGCATTTTTTCAGATGTATCATCCTTGTGGAATTCCTTTATATCATCAGTTAAAGGAAACACCTACTCAGTAATACCATTTCACACATTTTAGTATAATAAAGTAAAAACTTTAAAATAACACAAGTATGGGAACTATGTAGTAACCAGTACATATTAAACAATAGTATTGAGGCACCTGGATTATGAATGAACTTGGATTGTGAATGATTATGACTTTTACCGATGACAGCTGAATCCAGATCATGAATGACATATATATATATATATATATATATATATATATATATATATATATATATATATATATATATATATATATTTTTTTTTTTTTTTTTTATATTAGGTCAATGTAAATATTTTAGGCCAAAGACCTAAATGCCAGTTGCTTAGATCCTAATATTGTGTTGGTCCCCCTTTTGCTGCCATAACAGCCCTGCCCGTCGAGGCATGGACTCCACTAGACCCCTGGAGGTGTGCTGTGGTATCTGGCACCAAGATGTTAGCAGCAGATCCTTTAAGTCCTGTAAGTTGAGAGGTGGGGCCTCTATGGATCGAACTTGTTTGTTCAGCACATCCCACACATGATCGATGGGATTGAGATTTGGGAAATTTGGAGGCCAAGTCAACACCTCAAACTCATTGTTGTGCTCCTCAAACCATTCCTGAAGCATTTGTGCTTTGTGTCAGGAGCATTATCCTGCTGGAAGAGCCACAGCCACCAGGGAATACCGTTTCCATGAAAGGGTGTACATGGTCTGCAACAATGCTTAGGCAGGTTGTACATGTCAAAGTAACATCCACACGGATGGCAGGACCCAAGGTTTCCCAGCAGAACATTGCCCAAAGCATCACACTGCCTCCGCCGGCTTGCCTTCTTCCCATAGTGCATCCTGGTGCCATGTGTTCCCCAGGTTAGCCACGCACACGCACCCGGCCATAAACTTGATGTAAAAGAAAATGTGATTTATCACATTGCTCCGTGGTCCAGTTCTGATGCTCACGTGCCACTGTTGGTCCTTTTGGCGGTGGACAGGGGTCAGCATGGGCACCCTGACTGGTCTGTGGCTATACAGTCCCGTACCCAGTAGCTCGTCTGTTTGATTGGACCACATGGGCCAGACTTCACTCCCCATGTGCATCAATTAGCCTTGGTTGTCAATTATGACCTTGTTGCCAGTTCACCACTGTTCCTTCCTTGGACCAAGGACATCCTGTTTGTTTTCTTTATTTTACAAAATCACGTTTTTTTTTTGTTTTTGTTTTTTGTGAGTGTAGAGTGTACACAAATAAAAATAGACCCTTTACAGTTTCGAATGATGTCGGTACATATAAATGTATATGTACCCAACTTGTATCGAACCGTGACCCCAAAACCAAGGTACGTACAAAACATGACTTCTGTGTACCTTTACACCCTTACTAGAAACTATCCTGAACTGTGAATGAAAGGCAGCGGACAGGAAAATATAAACAAAAATGAGAAATAAAAAAAATTATATAATATAGTCAATTTCACATTTTTAAGACAGAAATAACTAAAGAAATAGTGGAAATTTCTTTGACTACAGAAAGAAGAGGGTCTATGGTGAGCAATGATGTAAGGGATGTTGATCATACAGTAAACCGGCTCATATTCCACACATTACTCATTACTTTCATAATGGTTCTATAGGCCTTTCACTGGTTTCCTTTCCTGAGTCATAACGAATACTCTCCCTTGTATCTCACAGTGTATCTACACTATTTATGACTTGAGCTCTGACTTAATGTAACCAATGAGGTCTTTTGTAGTCTGTGCAAGAAGCAAACCAGATGTGGGCAGCTTCAGTGGAAGGATAAGTGGTCAGCTTGAACTTATTATGTTTTACGCCCCCACATGCCGCAGTCTATAGGCATTTAACCCTAAAACCTTTGTGTATGGGCGTCTTTAGAAGTCTGCACAGCCCTCAACGCAGTGGTTTACGTAGGCTTATGGTGTTTATTCCAGTATGGTATTGCGTAGCTAGAACTTCATACTGACGGCAGAAGGTCTGCACTCCATCCCAGCTTTCATTGGCCAAGGATCGCCCAGAGGCCATCTGACTGACATGTAAAGCAACCAATCACAGTTCATTTTGTTCTGCATCATGTGATAACAGAAGATAACAGATCGGCATGTATATAATAAATTATTCATTCAAAAATGTTGTGCAAACTTTACTTACGTTTTAAAAAACAGCATTTAGTTGATCCTGGTAAGCGTTCATTGTCACAGTTGTAAACACGATGGCTTTCTTTTTCTGTGAGGAGGTTTGGCATCACAACGGCTTTGTTTCCAGGCGGACTGTTAAAGAACTCAACTCACACGTCTTCCAGAAATCCTGTAGAATTTAACCAATCAGATCACGACTTCAAAACTCCTGAAGTTTTTCCCCATTTTGTGTGCCTTATGCATCAGACGTTCAGCCAACGGTCCGTGGGCGTGACGCCTGAGGCTGAGACTAATTCCAGAATGACCCATGGAGATCATCATTAGTGGTATTTTGCAAAACCAAGTGCAATATCTCTATTTCTATTGCTCATACTTAGGACTAAGGATGTGAACAAACCTAACCCTATCAACGTTGAAGTGTAACTCATCCCACATTTATGCTACAGGCATGAATACCTCAAATTGTAAGGATGATGGAGGATGATAACACACACACAAAAAAAAACTTCATTCTTGAGCCATAGCAAGAGACCACATAAAGACTGTTGAGAGGGCAACCGCCTAACAATTGCCTAGCTGCTGCATAATAACGTCCTGGAAACAAACCACAACATCCTAGTGGAGGCGATTTTTGTGTGGATCATTCATATTTTGCTGGAAAATCTAGTTTAAATACCTTTTGTCTTACAGATACGACTTTTGAGGTCATGAATGTCATAAAGAGTATGGATGTAAAGGCCTATTCACACCAAGAACTATAACTATAAAGATAGCTATAACAATATTTGCGTCCACACCAATGCACGATTACATTCTGTTTATAACTGCGAGCTGCAGTTTTGTCATCAGCTGCTTTAAATGCTTGAGTCACGGTGCATACCTCGCATCTTGTGCTTGAGTGCTGAGCTTGTAAATGTCATTTCAAGCAGCTCAACTTTTAAGAACTTTTAACTTTTAAAAATCTCCAGACCTTGCGTGAAGTACAGTGCACACTGCTTTGTCAGGGACAGACAGACTTGTAGACGGACTGCCATCATTGAAGTCATATGAAACAGATGTTGTGATAGTCTTTTCATTCCTATTGTGACATATCTGTATATCCGAGTGAAACAACTTCTGGAACAGGACGGGAAAAATGTAGGACTTAATGGAGTGGTGCAGGTATGACGTCAAAACCCAGAAGACTTAGGCCCTGTCCCAAATGGCACACTTCAGGTGCACTTTCAGTCTTGTTGACAATGGCCATCGCGTCCATAAGTCCACAAGACCGTTGGGTGTCCCATTCGTCATTTAAGCTTAAATCAGCGCCTGTCAGCGCCCCCTTTGCGGCTACTATGCGCCTTCGATGCGCACTTCAGCTGAGCCCGCAAGTTTGCGAGCTACACAGAGGACTTCTACCCGGCAGTCAAAGCCGCATTACGTCATTAATGTGGACTCAGAGGAAGACCGAGAGGGTTTAGGGTGTCATTTGGGACAGGGCCTATTTCGCCAGTGGTTCCCTGAAGATTTTTCTGTGGGGTTTTATAATTGGCTTTTTCAATTTATGAGTACAATTATGTCTGTGGTAAACATAACTTGCCAATACCTGAATGCTCTATAACGTAAATTATGTCATTTAATATTCTGATTAACGATTACAAGGTGATTATTTTTAACTAGTTCTGTCAAAATTAGCACATTAACTTTTACAATGAATTTTTTCAGTTTAAAAATATGAAATGCAATTAACGCAGCATTTTAAACAATTCAGGCGTGTCAAGGAGAATGTACTGTCTGTGAATGTCCCGTCACACACTCAACACACAGAAAGATGTGTGCCAGTATTGAGTACTCTTTCGTGCTTAAATGAACAATAGCACACAGAATTATGTCAAAATGCTTCATCAGACCAGGCCACCTTCTTCCATTGCTCCGTGGTCCAGTTCTGATGCTCATGTGCCACTGTTGGTGCTTTCGGCGGTGGACAGGGGTCAGCATGGGCACCCTGACTGGTCAACGGCTATGCCGCCCCATACGCAACAAACTGAGATGCTCTGTGTATTCTGACACCTTTCTATCAGAACCAGCATTAACTTCTTGAGCAGTTTGCGCTCCAGTAGCTCGTCTGTCTGATCGGACCACACGGGCCAGCCTTCGCTCCCCACGTGCATCAATGAGCCTTGGCCGCCCATGACCCTGTCTCCGGTTCACCGCTGTTCCTTCCTTGGAGCACTTTTGATAGATCCTGACCACTGCAGACCGGGAACACCCCACAAGAGCTGCAGTTTTGGAGATGCTCTGACCCAGTCGTCTAGCCATCACAGTTTGGCCCTTGTCAAACTCGCTCAAATCCTTACGCTTGCCAAATTTTCCTGCTTCTAACACATCAACTTTGAGGACAAAATGTTCACTTGCTGCCTAATATATCCCACCCACTAACAGGAGCCGTGATGAAGAGATAATCAGTGTAATTCACTTCGGTGGTCATAATGTTATGCCTGATCGGTGTGTACATGATTCCTAGCAGTAACTCGGAAATGTCATTATAGAATTCATATCGAAATGCTAGTGATACAGGGTACGCAGTGTAGTCTTTAAAATTATCGTCCTTGGTGTTGTCACACCATGTTACTACACATAAACATTGACAAGACTGAACAATGAACTGAAATAAGGGCCTAAATTCACAGGGAGTGTAGTCAGCGCAATCGATGTAAAACAGAACAGGTGACTAATTGACAACCAGGGAATCTAACGATAACTGGGAACTCAGGCAAAACGCAGGAAACACAGTGAAAATGAAACCAACACAGAACGTTACAGGTGTGAACAATTCTTAAATCTGGAATGCCAGGCAAAATACTCACTTATGAGAATGAGCAATGAGAGTTTTATTGCATTACAGTGTAACTGAGCAGCCACCAAATCATAAAAAAAAAAAAATTCTGTTCACTTTTCAGACATTTGTTATGATGATACATTGCTCAGAATTAATCCGTTGAACTATCCGGTAGTAGTAGAGCACATGGAGACTGGGGGAAGTCTCTCGCAGGTATAAAACACAACATTCCCCACTGGCTCAAAAGCACGCCCATAACGGTAAACTTGATCTATGAAAGAATCTTAAAACCATGAACAATGGCTTCTCACACTAATAAAGCAAGGGTGAACCACAAGAACATATTCCGAGGCCAGATTTTGTTTTTTAATTAGCTTTAAGGAAAAATGACACAGAATTACTCTTAGAAAATTCCCCTCATATTAGGCATCTGTCTTCAGGCAGGACCAGACATAGCCTGAAGTACTAAAGCATGCAGTGATATGTCTGATTTCTTAATGTGCCTGAAAGCAACCTATTTACCCTATATTAGTGGTGTTCGCTAAGGCATGCATCACTGAAGAAAGTCCAGAAGAGAAAGAGAGAAAGGGAAAGAGAGAAAAAGGAAGGAGTGGGCGAAGGGTTGAATGGTGATGAGTAGATGCAGAAGTGTTTCCCTGGATCTGAGGCAGCACTGGTGTTTGTGATTTCAACAGAAGATAATGCAAGATGGACTTCCTTCATTTACTTCCAACTGATTTGAGTTCCTTATTTCTCTTTACATAAGGAAACTGTGCAATCTCTATATCCTGATAGACAACATACTGGTATTCCACTTATAAAATTGCAGTGCATTATGTCTCTCATTAGATTAAATGAAACTAATAAAATCTTTACATGTTGAAGGTCTTTTTCTTCTTAAGAATACCATTTCAAACACAGAGACAGAATATCTTGTTGCAATAAGAGCAACACATCTTAAAAATAAATTAAAAAAAGACGAATCAGCAGAAAAAAAAATCAGAGAGAATTGACAGAGACGGAACACATTTCTACACACGTCACACTATATGATGACATATGAGACAGATGGCAATTGTAACGTAGCTTACCCTTAATATGGGAAGCTGGGAAATTCTGATGGATGGACACAAAATCCGAAAGTCTCCTTTGCGCCATGATCAAATGTACTTGTGTGAGACACAGTTTACCTCACGTGCCAATGTCAAACATGTACGTGTCAACCAAAGGGCAAGATGATAACCCCGTTCTGTGAACGAAACTTGAAATGTTGGTAACTTAAATTCACACACACACACACACACGTCTGGTTCACTATCTTTGTGGAGACTCTCCATAGACGTAATGGGTTTTGTATTGTACAAACTATATATTCTCTCCTCTTACACTAACCCTACCACACAAAACTACAGGCATTTTTACATTTTCACTTAGTATTTATAAGCTGTTTTCCTCATGGAGACCAACAAATGTCCCCACAAGGACAAGGATTTCGAATATTGTCATCTTTGTGGGAACATTTTGTCCCCATGGGTTTACCAGGCCACCCACCCACACACACATATGCACACAAAAACTATAAAGCATAGATTATAGCCTACTGACAAATTACATTGAAATGCCCTATTCAACACATAAAATGTATTGGTGTTATTAATTTTTTTTCAAATTGCTTACACTAGGGCTATACTATTTTTGTATAGTTTAACTATCATCAGCCTTTAAAAAAAATAAAAATTAAAAAAGATATATCATGAACACAATGACTGGGTAGAATCGACTGGATTCAGAGTACAATTTTTAAAACACAACCAACATATAAAACAACAACAACAACAACAATAATAATAATAATACATAAATGCATTACAAAAATAAAACAGTACCAGTGTTTCCACAACTTAGACTGATAACATGTAATGTTAGTGCTAAACCTTGATACACGGGGCACCAAGTAAAAGCTTGCCTAGGGCAGCAAATTGTTCACGTTCCCTGTGTTAACAAGTCAGAGCATGCGCACTGTCTGCGTGACGTGCATCTTAGGTGCAGCTCGAGTCGCGCCGAAAACGCGTGCAGGCTAGAAATAGAACTGACGCCTATTTTTCAAGTGACACGCAAACGTGTTGGAAGCATTTCCAGGAAAAATAGAATAGGAAAAGCTGTTTATGTCATTTTGACACAAATACACAATTAATAAATGACATTTTGATGTTTGAAAGTCTCTAGGTTGACATAAATGCAGATATAGGCCTAATTGTAATTAAAAAAATAATAATAATTATCGATTTTTAAATATTGCACCTGTCAATACAGAACGGAATATTCTGTAGCATATTTTGCCGTCAATACTGCTGATGTTGTCTTTGCTGTATCAGTAGGCTATATTTATGTTTAACATGAAATATAGGCCTTCCTTATATGTCACCTAGCAGCAGCAGCGCCGCGTCAGACACGTTTCTGGTGTGCAAAGACATAGGGTGCAGATCCACTTGTCCGTGCAATACTTCTGTCATGCCGCACTCCACTTTATTCCTATGAGTGACGTCAAGCAACTTTAACGCGCCGCATAGAATTCTGGGAAGGCGGCGCTGCATTTGAAAAAATGCTGAGCATCAAAAAACCTGGACGATTCCCATCTTTATGCAAATGAATCCGTTGAACGTGACGCAACTATCCGGTAGTAGTAGAGCACATGGAGACTGGGGGAAGTCTCTTGCGGGTATAAAACACAACATTCCCCGCTGGCTCAAAAGCACACCCATAACGTTAAACTTGAGCAACGCCCATCAACGTACAAATGAGAGGAAGCATAGCAACACCACGCTTCAGTCAAAAGTGGATCTGTACGGATAGAAAACGCCACGCAACAGAAACGCCACGCAGCCAGTGTGTCGCAGGCCTAACCATACAGATCCACTTTTGCGACACGACTGAAGCGTGGTGTTGCGATGCTTCACCTCATTTGTACGTTGATGGGCGTTCCTGAAGTTTACCGCTATGGGCGGGGCGTGCTTTTCAGCCAGCGGGGAATGTTGTTGTGGCGAGGCGAGAGACTGTGAGAGTGGGCCGGTGGCGAATGTTAATGAGCGTCAGCTGTGCACCACACCGGTCTCGCCTCATGGAGGAGTGACAGGAGTATAAAAGGAGGAGCAACGACATGGCAAGACGAGAGAGGACCAGGCCTGGATTTTATGTTGTGTTTTTGTTTTGTGTATGTAGGCGGCAGTCGGCCGTGAGGGGCTGCCCCTGACATTATGGTTTGTTTGTTGTGTGATTAAAGTTTTTAAAATGTTCGCCGGTTCCCGCCTCCTTCTTCCCGGAACCTTTCATTGCGTTACAGTTGTGTTCCATGAGAGACTACCCCCAGTCTCTATGTGCTCTACTTCTATTGGATAGTCACGTCGCGTTCAACGGATTAATTTGCATAAAGATGGGCGTCGGCAGAAGTATCGCACGGACAAGTGGATCTGCACAAGTGGCCGGCTACACAATGTCTGCGTGGCGTGAGCGTTTCAGCTGTGTAGAGTGTCCGTTTTTATTTCGGCTCCCATGTTAACAGGTTAGAGCTTACATACACGCATCTTAGAAGCGCCATGCTCACGTCATGCAGCCAGTGTGTAGTCAGCCTAAAAGTGATTCTTGAGGACCACTCAGTGAATCCATTCACTCATATATCTAATCTTTAGACTAAGTCTGCATAACTATAAGCACATTACATGGTTTGAACTCAGTTTGCTGTTGTAAAACATTTTAAACAAAACTAAACTCTAAACACAGTTCTGTTTCATAGGTTCATTCAACGCTGTGTAGCTATGAAGTAATGGGAACGCCATTACGTCATACAAACAGTTATCCTTGCGGTAAAGTGCCATGGAGTTTCGTCGTAGTCTACTGTTGTGCACTTGCTTTATTGCGAGCAACGACCCTCACAGTGAGTGTGTTAAATGTTTGTGTTTTTTGCACGTGCGCGAGGCTGTTCATGGCATTTCTAAATGTAAATTCTGTGACAATCTCCGCCTAGCGCAAAGGTCATCTGTTGTCGTGCTCTCGAAGCCGTTGAGGCCTCACTTACATCCACGACCTGGGGTTCGGATGTAGAGCTCGAGGACATGGAGAGTGAACAAACGGGCCTCGCCCTTTCTCTCCCTCCCTCTCCCAAGCAAGCTTGCGGTGTTCTGCCAATCGAATTCTCTCATGATTATTTATGTCCAAGCCCAAGATAGAGGATGTTGTTTACACTGCAGTGTCCGACTCCGAGGATTTCGGGCCTGCTTTAGTTGACAATGCTTTCCCGCCCAGCGGACAGGAAGCGCGGCCTTCTGCGGTCTACTCTGAGCTTATTGACATGCTTTTGCAGAGAAGAGAAGCTTGCTATTGACTGGCCGTCAAGCCCCGCAAGTCTCAGTCGTCTAAACTCTATGAGAGATTTTTAAGCAGCCCAAATTCTAGGCCAGTGCGGAGAAAGTTGCCCTTTTTCAGTGATCTGCATAACGAGATCTCCAGATCCTGGTAGCAGCTTTTTCAGCCCGCTTGACTGATGTGGCAGCCGCTGGCTTCAATCTTGTTAGTTCTGTGGAGCAGGGCTATTCCGCCATCCCAGCGGTCGAAGACATGCTGGCTACACACCTTTCTCCATCTTCGGCTCCTTGGAAATCTCGCCCCCTCCTTCCCACTAAACAGTGCAGGACTACTTCCGCCCTTATCGGAAAGTCCTACATGGCAGCTGGTTAGGCAGGCATGGCCCTTCATACTATAGCCATTCTCCAAGAATACCAGGTGGATGTTTTGAAGGATATGGACAAGGGCGGTAGCCTGATGCCGGAAGCTGTCAAGGAGCTTCGCAAAGCCACAGATTTGGACTTAAGAGCCACCAAACATACCATGCATGGTATAGGGCATTCTAGGGACAGTTAGGGAATCTTCTAATCCCTCCCCTTCTCAGCCCAGAGAGCGCTCTTCGCACAGGAAGGAGTTCGTCAGTAGGAGGAGTGACCCAGTTCATCCCCCACCAGCCATGATTTGGGGAGCCCACGGTCGTCCATTTCCCCGCCAAGTGTCTTGACCTGAAGTGATCAAGTAAACCCTCTGCTCCAGCTCCTTCAGCCGCTACTTCCTGGTCCCGAAGAAGGACGGCAGTCTGCGCCCTATACTAGACCATCGCCGGCTGAACTTCTCCCTTTACAAAGGGAAGTTCAAGATGTTGACACTGAAGGCTATCATGTCTCAAATTCATGCGGGGGACTGGTTCAGAACTTTAAACCTGAAGGATGCATATTTCCATATTTAGGAAAGGCTTATCAGTTCAAGGTTCTTCCCTTTGGCCTCGCTTTGGCGCAGAGGACATTCACAAAGTGTATAGACGCTGCTCTGGCCCGTTGAGGCTCCAGGGCATCCGTATACTCAACTACCTGGATGATTGGCTCCTTTTGGCCCACTCCAGGGAATTAGTGACTCGCCACAGAGATTGAACACCGAAGAGAGTGTTCTCACCCCGTCCCAACAGACTGTGCTCAGAAGAGGATGAAAAACTTAATTTGCTCTGCCCTGTTCAAGCTTTGAAGTCTTTTGTAGATCGTTCTAGTGGTTGGAGGAGATCAAATTAGCTCTTGGTGTGTTTTGGTGCTGGCCGCCGCTGGCTTGCTGCATCAAAGCATAGAGTTTCCCATTGGGTTACAGAGGCTATTTCACTGGCATATGAGGTGCGTGGTCAGTCTTCACCTCTCCGCATTCAGGCACATTCCAACCAGAAATGTGGCTTCCTCTCAAGCGCTTTTTAGAGGGGCCCTCCTGGAGGACATTTGTGTAGCAGCAGGATGGTCCCCTCCTCACACTTTTGTCAAATTCTATAGTTTGGATCTCGACATGGCTCTGGGTTCCCAAGTTCTGAATTGGCGTGATTCTATAAAGGCTTCAGACAATCGGCACACCCAGAGGGCATTTCCATTGCGTCATAGCTACGCAGCGTCTCGTTCCCTATTCAGAGAACATAGGGTACACCAGTAACCTGAGACATTCTCTACATTACACAAATCACTCAAAATTCTTGTTTCACAAAAGCTACCATTTAATTGCCACACTCATTTACTGATGACCTACACTCAATGATGTGTGTGAAAATACTTTATTTTTACCCCACTTGCATTACTGTTTATAGTGTAAATATACATAATTTGATCACTTAGAAATCAAGTAAATGTTTTGAGGGGGAAAACAATTCACCCTTGCATTTCTGTTTATTTTGGGTTTATATAGGGGAGACCGGGGAGTGTTGTAACACAGATTCAGTTGTAACACTCAGTTTGACAAGTCAGAAAAGAGGTATGGGGTAACACTATAGAATACTGTTCCGTCATTAATGAATAACTACGCAGGGATAAATTAGTAATGCAATATAGCTCAATAGTTCAATAGTTCAATATTAGTAGTGGTAGTTCAATATTAGCTAATCAATAACTATTATTTTTTTCATAACGCCCAGAGGATTAGGACTACTATATACAAGTTCATAATTAACATGAATAATGCATAATGTATAATTAATTCTAAAGTGAAGGCAATGATAACCCACTAGTATTGACTCAAGTGTTACTACATCCTTTTCTAAAACATCAACATCAGTATTCTAAAGTGAAAACCATAATAACTCTAGTAATGACTGAAATAATTGTAAGCTTTTGAAGTTTTTGTAAGATTGTGGATAGTAACACTTAAGTAATTACTAGTGTGTTATCATGATAGTCACTTTAGAATACTGATCCAAATAACTAGTAATTCCTATATAAGGATGTAGTAACATTTCATTCATTACTATCCAAAACCTTACAAAAACGTCAAAACTTTATAATGACTTCAGTCTTTACTTTTCCTGTTAACACTGTGAAGCTGTATTGAAACAATCGGCATTGTAAAAGCGCTATATAAATAAAGATGACTAGAGAGTTATCATGTTTTTCACTTTAGAATACTGATCCAAATTAGCAGTTCCTTCTGAAGGATTTAGTAACACTTGAGTCATTACTAGTGGGTTACCATGATCTTCACTTTAGAATTAATTATACAAACCCCGATTCCAAAACTGTTGGGACACTGTACAAATTGTGAATAAAAACAGATTGCAATGATGTGGAAGTTTCAAATTTCAACATTTTATTCAGAATACAACATAGATGACAGATCAGATGTTTAAACTGAGAAACTGTATCATTTTAAGGGAATTTTTTTTATTTTAAATTTCATGGCATCAACACATCTCAAAAAAGTTGGGACATGTTTCCCACTGTGTGGCATCCCCTCTTCTTTTTATAACAGTCTGCAAACGTCTGGGGACTGAGGAGACAAGTTGCTCAAGTTTAGGAATAGGAATGTTGTCCCATTCTTGTCTAATACAGGCTTCTAGTTGCTCGACTGTCTTAGGTCTTCTTTGTCACATCTCTTTATGATGCACCAAATGTTTTCTATGGGTGAAAGATCTGGACTGCAGGCTGGCCATTTCAGTCCCCGGATCCTTCTTCTACGCAGCCATGATGTTGTAATTGATGCAGTATGTGGTCTGGCATTGTCATGTTGGAAAATGCAAGGTCTTCCCTGAAAGAGACGACGTCTGGATGGGAGCATATGTTGTTCTAGAACTTGGATATACCTTTCAGCATTGATGGTGCCTTTCCAGATGTGTAAGCTGCCCATGCCACACGCACTCATGCAACCCCATCCCATCAGAGATGCAGGCTTCTGAACTGAGCGCTGAGAACAACTTGGGTTGTCCTTGTCCTCTTTAGTCCGGATGGCATGGCTTTTCCAAAAAATAAAAAATTTTGATTGGTCTGACCACAGAACAGTTTTCCACTTTGCCACAGTCCATTTTAAATGAGCCTTGGCCCAGAGAAAACGCCTGCGCTTCTGGATCATGTTTAGATATGGCTTCTTTTTTGACCTATAGAGTTTTAGCCGGCAACGGCGAATGGCACGGTGGATTGTGTTCACCGGCAATGTTTTCTGGAAGTATTCCTGAGCCCATGTTGTGATTTCCATTACAGTAGCATTCCTGTATGTGATGCAGTGCCGTCTAAGGGCCTGAAGATCACAGGCATCCAGTATGGTTTTCTGGCCTTGACCCTTACGCACAGAGATTGTTCCAGATTCTCTGAATCTTTGGATGATATTATGCACTGTAGATGATGAGAACTTCAAACTCTTTGCAGTTTTTCTCTGAGAAACTCAGAGCCGCGGCACCTGGGGGTAAAACAGAGGCGAGAGAAATGGAGCGGGGAGCATGAGGAGCGACAGAACGAGAGAGGGGAGAGAGAAAAAAATAAATAAATCTGCTCCGGTTCCCGGACACACTGCCGCTCGGTCCTCAGCCCGCCGAGAGGCTCTTCCTCGTGGTGCCATGCGATGGCACTGGACGCTTGGTGGACGGCTCGATCCTCCTCCGCCCCCTGGCGGCCGGCTGTGGCTCCTCCTACTGAGGGAGCCAGCAGCGAGCCCCGCACCCCCTGCTCCTCCCCTATGCGGCGGACGGCAGCAGGCTTCGGACGGCAGCAGGCTTCGGACGGCAGCAGGCTTCAGCCGGCGACTCCTCCACTCCCTCTCGGACGGCAACCACCCCACCTCGGCCCAGGGGCACGGCAGCGAGTTCTCCGTCCCACCCCGATCTTCACTTGCTCCAGCACCACTGCCACTGCAGTCACTCGTGGTCTTCCTTCATCCACGCTGCCCGAAGTCCTCAGCACCGCGATCTCCCTCAGCAGCGAGGGCTCTCCGACAGCATGTCCCTCCTTCCTCCCGGGTTTCGGCACCAATGTAACGCAATGAAACATTCGGGGAAGAAGGAGGCGGGAACCGGCGAACATTTACGACTGCCGCCTAAAACAAAACAAAACACAAAACACAATAATGGCGGCAGCCCCTCACGGCTGACTGCCGCCTACATACAAAACAAAACCACAACATAAACTCCAGGCCTGGTCCTCTCTCGTCTTGCCATGTCGTCGCTCCTCCTTTTATACTCCCGTCACTCCTCCATGAGCCAAGGCCGGTGTGGCGCACAGCTGACGCTCATTAACATTCGCCACCGGCCCGCTCTCACGGTCCCCCGCCTCGCCACACTGATATTGCTCCAGTATTTTTGGCTGCAGCATTGGGGGAATTGGTGATCCTCTGCCCATCTTGACTTCTGAGAGACACTGCCACTCTGAGAGGCTCTTTTTATACCCAATCATGTTGCCAATTGACCTAATAAGTTGCAGATTGGTCCTCCAGCTGTTCCTTATATGTTCATTTAACTTTTCCGGCCTCTTATTGCTACCTGTCCCAACTTTTTTGGAATATGTAGCTCTCATGAAATCCAAAATGAGCAAATATTTGGCATGACATTTCAAAATGTCTCACTTTCAACATTTGATATGTTATCTACAAACCCGATTCCAAAAAAGTTGGGACACTGTACAAATTGGGAATAAAAACAGAATGCAATGATGTGGAAGGTTTCAAAATGTCAATATTTTATTCAGAATACAACATAGATGATATATCAAATGTTTAAACTGAGAAAATGTATAATTTTAAGGGAAGAATAAGTTGATTTTAAATTTCATGGCATATACACGTCTCCAACTTTTTTGGATTCGGGTTTGTACCATATGCATTATTCATGAATCTGTATACAGTTTTTAGTATTCCTCTGTAAGGTATGAAAAAATTGTTTACTGATTAGCTAATAGTGAACTACCACATTCGACTGAGCACTATTACTTACTGATTCATTAATCAGAGTTTCTTGTTAGTTAGTAGTTACTAGAGTACTGCATTATTCACTTGTTCCTGTGTAGTTATTCATTAATGACAGAACAGTATTCTACAGTGTTACCAGCTATGGTTAGGTCAATATCAATATCATACACTGGCATCTCCTTTTTGAGCTGACAGGAGAAATGGCATGTTACTGTGAGTAACATTGTACATTTTATGATCATTATTCAGGAGTAAAAGTTAAATAAAAATTATCAAGAAAATGTTACAATCAACCCATTATGATGATTCCAGTTATCAATCACATACCCATACGTTTTTTGTTGCGCATTGAGGGATTCATGTGGTTAATATTTTTCCATCACAGTGTCACAGCGTCACAGCCAACACCCATCAACGCACAGACGTCGTCACCAGATCTCCACGCTCCACCCACTCGTTCACAATCCCCAGAGTACTGATCACCTGCACCTGCACATCATCATCACAGACGCTACAAAAGCACACTCTCCCTGCACTTCAGTGTCTGGTCTCATTTCACGTACCTGGACTCCTTACCTGCTCCTCTCCAGAGTTTCCCATCGTCTACTTCCTAGTTCCTTGTCTCCTCGTGTTCTCCTTCATCCAACGACCTTCCACCATATATCATCCAGCTAAGTGACTTTGAAGTGCCAGTTCTCCACATTTCCTGCATCCCCAGTTTGCCTGTGTTTGTGTCTCTGTTTAAATAAACAACATTCACCTTACCGGTTTCTCTGCCTCCGTCTGTGTCCTGACACATAGTTTATGCACATGCGGACAAAAACATTATCCACCTCACACATTTTTAGAATGTATGTGCATCTCAGCGTTTCCATGTGATATCCCAAAAAATATCACATAAAATAGGTGGATGGCAGTGACAGAACTGTAATGTGACGGAAATACAGTACACACACATGATCACTCACACACATAGCAGTTGTTTTTGAGCTAAATGTAAAGTCCTCAAAGAAATACAATATAGGGGAGAGCGGGGCACAACTTTGTGTAAATCCACTTGGGCTTCAGAGTATTTATTTTTTCCCATATTAATTTCACACGTCTAGTACAAATATGTGGTTTTGTTTCATTAATACAGTGTATACTTTTTTCTTGATTTACCCCGAAAGAAAGGAAGTGAAATGTGACAACATGCCCCATAGGTGGGGTCCACTGTAACATGTGAGGGGTACAATGTAACATCACCAAATGACAGCTTATAATGTTACCTGATATAATCAAAAAATATACAAGACAAACTAAAATATTTTGTCAATAAAATACAATTATTCACTTTTTCATATAAAATAATGGCATTTTTAATAATTAAAAATTAACTCATTTTTGAGTTTGACAACAAACACATCACAAAATACAGCATATATACAGCAGAGTAAAAAAATCATAATAATTAATAACTTCTCAATATTGTCAATATTCACCTTTTTCTCATAATTTCTCATAATAATTAATAAAAGAATATAATATAATAGTGTAGTTCTAATAGAGGCTCAGTGTGACAACATGCCCCTTCTGCTCCACTGGGATTTAACCCCGGCTCGTGTCTTCTGCTGTTAGATCAGCATTAAAGAACATCTCAACTGTTCAATAACAGATATAAGATTACAATAATATCAGATTTATCTCATTTTAAATAAACACAAAAAAACAGAGATGAAAAATAAACTTAAGAAATTTACTTTTGCTATGTTTAAATAAATGTTCAGTGATATCTTCCAAAGATTTCTTAATTTTGACGTATTTTTTTCTCTATATAATGTTGATATGGCAGCTAGTAAATACACAAAGTTTGGTCATCCTAGCATGTGCGGAACGTTTTAAATCATGCGTGTTACAACTAACCCCGCGTTAGGTTGTGCCCCGCGCTCCCCTAATGTTGTTTGCTACTTTAAATTGTTCACTTTATTCAAAACTGATTATTCCTTGTTCTTCAATAACATTCTTGCATACATTGTCATTATTATTTCAGCTAATTTGCTCTCATTGTCACATCTATTCCCAGCCTGTGCTACAACTTAGTAGTGTGGTAGAGATTCAAGAGATTCAAGAGATTCAAGAGTTTTATTTGTCACATACACAGTTATATACAGAATATACAACCGGCAGTGAAATGTAAACAGGTCCGCTCCATGGACAGTGCAAATTCACAGTTAAAAACACAAGGAGGAAATTATATAGAAATAGGATATAAAAAAAAGTACTATCTATATATATATATATATATATATATATATATATATATATATATATATATATATATATATATATATATATATATATATATATCTATATATCTGTAGAATTATAGAATTATAAATAATCAAGTCAAGAGAAAAAAAAAGGTAACAAATAAGGATAAAGTGGAATAAAATAATTGAAGTAGACTTTGCAGTGAGTAAACTGTAGACTTATAAATATGTGGTTAACAAATGTATAAGAGTATAATGTGCAAACAGGTTTATAACAGGTTGTTACATAGTAACAACGAGAACAGAAAGTGTAGTGCAATGACAGTGTATCGATGTTTATCCTGAAGTGAAGTCACGTGGTGTTAAGTGACTGAGTTCAGGAGTCTGATGGCCTGGGGAAGAAGCTCCTCCTGAGTCTCTCAGTTTTGGCCATCAGGCTCGGAAGCGCTACCAGATGGCAGCAGCGTGAAATGAGGGTTTGCAGGGTGATTAGAGTCCTTGATGATCTTGGTAGCTCTACCTTTGCAGCGTTTGGTGTAGACGTCCTGCAGAGACGGAGAGCTGACCCTGAGATACGCTCGGATAAGCGCACAACTCTTTGCAGGGCTTTGCAGTCATGACTGGTGCTGTTCCCATACCATGCTGTGATGCACTGAGTTAATACACTTTCTATCGCCCTTAAATAGAGAGTTTTCAGGATAGCTGGTGAAACCCTGAATTTCCTCAGCTGGCGCAGGTGGTACAGTCTTTGCCTGGCTTTTTTCACCTGTGTCTGAATGTGAGCAGTCCAGGTCAGGTCCTCGGAGATGTTTACACCCAGGTACTTGAAGCTGCTCACTCTCTCCACTGGTGACCCGCTGATCATGAGGGGGGAGTATGTCCGTTGCTGTCTCTTCCTGAAGTCCACAATCATTTCTTTGGTCTTGCCAACATTCAGAGAGAGACAGTTGTCCTGGCACCATGATGTTAGATGCTCCACCTCGTCCAAGTATGCCGTCTCATTGTTGTTGGAAATGTTGTTGGTAGATTGTAACAACATAACTCTTTGTGTTTGACATTAACTCACATGATCATCTGAGTTATATTTGTAGCGGACAAATGTGGTTATACCATGAATCATATTTTGAGCAATATAGCACAAACAACCACTGAGTTACTGGTACTCAAACAAAAGGTGTTACTTTCATCCCCAGTCTCCCCTACATATAATGCTGCATTCAGAGGAGGAGAAAAACGACGCATAAGGCAAGAGAAGCTGTTATACCTTTTATTTTACGTTATTTGTGTACGACATTCATAAACACTGCATCTGTAGGGGCTGCCATTGTTGTTCGCGGGCTATGTGACGTCAGAGCGCGTAACTGGGAGTACATCGATCTAGTACAAGTTCACGGGTGGGAAGTCACGGGTTTGACACGGGTTTAACAGTGCACTTTCACGGGTAGAAGGTTGGAAAAACACGGGTTACGGGTTGCCTGGAACGCGGCATAAGTTTCAAAGTTGCTTCACGATTGTAACAAATTCAAATTCTGCTATAAATAAGTTCTAACAAGCCAATAATGTCATCATACAGCTACAACTTCAGTTCAGTGTTGATTCAGTTCAATAACTGTAAATTACATCAATTGTGTATACACCGATAAGGCATAACATTATGACCACTGAAGTGAATAACACTGATTATCTCTTCATCACGGCTCCTGTTAGTGGGTGGGATATATTAGGCAGCAAGTGAACATTTTGTCCTCAAAGTTGATGTGTTAGAAGCAGGAAAAATGGGCAAGCATAAGGATTTGAGCGAGTTTGACAAGAACCAAATTGTGATGGCTAGACAACTGGGTCAGAGCATCTCCAAAACTGCAGCTCTTGTGGGGTGTTCCCGGTCTGCAGTGGTCAGGATCTATCAAAAGTGCTCCAAGGAAGGAACAGCGGTGAACCGGCCACAGGGTCATGGGAGGCCAAGGCTCATGGATGCACGTGGGGAGCGAAGGCTGGCCCGTGTGATCCGATCAAACAGACAAGCTACTGGAGCTCAAACTGCTCAAGAAGTTAATGCTGGTTCTGATAGAAAGGTGTCAGAATACACAGAGCATCTCAGTTTGTTGTGTATGGGGCGGCATAGCCGCAGACCAGCCCATGCTGACCCCTGTCCACCGCCGAAAGCACCAACAGTGGCACGTGAGCATCAGAACTGGACCATGGAGCAATGGAAGAAGGTGGCCTGGTCTGATCAATCACGTTTTCTTTAGCAAAGTTGACATCAAAAGGGGGACCAACACAATATTAGGATTATTATTAATGGCCATAATGTTATGCCTGATCGGTGTACACAGTGTATTTGTGCACATGCATGTACATGTGACAAACTCCTGCCCACTCCACTGCACAATGAACAAGCAAAAGACCCAAGAGAGTAGTATCTCACATCTGTGTGTATTTTGGTGTGCATATGTGGCTAATCATTTGATGTTTGTGTGTAGCGTTACAACACAAAAACACATTTCTTATAAGAGTTTAAATAGCTTTGAATTAAATGCT
This sequence comes from Paracanthobrama guichenoti, assembly GCA_018749465.1. Lineage (NCBI taxonomy): Eukaryota > Metazoa > Chordata > Actinopteri > Cypriniformes > Gobionidae > Paracanthobrama > Paracanthobrama guichenoti. The sequence continues at coordinate 26,643,366 of CM031945.1, forward strand.
TTTTGCACTAGTTGTAACTGGTTTAAAACTGGGGAAGTCAGTGGTCATAGAGTTCAAGGGCCAACTAAACGTTAGAGCAATTGCCCAATACATTTGTTTTGCAATAGGCTGTCCTTAAATCACAATGTTACTCATATTGTAGTCTACTAACGTAAAAGAAAAAAGAAAATTACAAAATATAAATAAAAGACTTAACCTATGATGCCATGATGACTAAGGCAGGGCAAAAAAAAAAAAGTGAAAAGTCATATGCATGCACACTACGAATGGGCGGAGCTCAGAGAGGAATAAAAAGCAGGGTCATTCACAGAGAGAGAGAGAGTGAGTACGACTAGCCATTCAGACAGTCCTGACACCAGTGCGTCCTCAGCAGGTTAGTCCTTTCACTCTTGTCAGGTTTTCAGCTAAACCCTTTGTGAAGTCAAAGGCAGCGTTGACTTTGGAAGCAACTTTTTTTTGTTTTGTTTGGAAACCTTCGCCTCAGTCAGTCAGTCAGTCAGTCCTGTGAAGATGAGCCGCTCGCGCAGTGTTGTTGCTCCTCTGCTGCTGTTGTTCCTGTGCGGAGCCGCAGAGTTCGCCGAAGCCTGCAGCTGCTCTCCCGAACATCCTCAGCAGGCGTATTGCAATGCGGATGTCGGTAAGATTCCATGCATTTAACCGTTTCATATCCACAGCCATGTCTGTGTTACATCGGTACGCTCTCTGTCGTGCATGTATATATTTTCTATGACAGACAGCATCTGACAACATCTTTTATTCTGAATATAATCTATGCAGAAACACGCATGTTTAAGTATAAATCAAATTCATTTAGACTGCAGTCAAAAGCATATTGTATCAAATTAAAAATGTAAAAGAAAAAACGTATATATATATATATATATATATATATATATATATATATATATATATATATATATATATATATATATATATATATTGCTTTAACTCATCAAAATAAGTTCATCCTTTTTTATGTTATACAAGATTCATTCAACTTATTTATTTATTTATTTTTAAGTCAGTTAGCCACCCAAGTTGTCTGTACTTGAAATGTTAAGTCTGCAACTTATTTTTACTGTGCACATACTCCCAAAGGGCCTGTCATGTTCTCCATCTTTATTATAGTTTCACTTAATATTCTCAATTGTCAATGCATGTAATGCTTTATTTTCCAGTTTCTGTATTACACATGTACTTACTAGTAATAGTAAGTTATGCATAATTACTTAAACAACTAACTGCCAAACCCTAATACTATCCCTATAGTAATTACATGTTAACTAATATTCCTCACTACCCATTGGTGTAACAAGGACATCTTAAAAAATGTGTAATCTCACTGTGCCTGTGGTTTATTTGCCAAGGTTAGATAGAAATTGGGTGGTATATTTTAGGTATTGTAGTATAAATCACAATAGTTGCTGTTTTTGTGTGTGTGTGTGTGTGTGTGTGTGTGTGTGTGTGTGTGTGTGTGTGTGTGTGTGGCAATATAATCCAGTGAATTAAAACCTTAGCCGACCTTATTTACTTTGTCAGCAAACATTACTGATCTTAGGGCGAACAATTAATCCGTGCAAGTTAATACACAGAAAAAAAAAAAAATGGTCGCTGTAATCTTTAATCAGAATCTGAAAAGTAATTAACGGTCTGGAATGGCGTTCCCTTTGCGATGACGGCTTGGGTTTGAATATCCTCCCAGTCCCACTAACCGCTAACCACTCCCCTCCAGCCGTTAGTCTGCTGTGAGCGTGAGATGGAGAGGAGGAGCGCTGAAGTCAAACCCTGCCCTCTGTTCAATATTCCCTTACACTTGGAAATACGTCACAGCACTGAAGAAAACTCACTTGCATCTTCCGGTTCACTGGGACTTTAAATACTGTAGAAATGAAAGGTACTTCAACAATTATTTTCTCTCTCGTTTTTTTGGCTTCATGGGCAAAAACTACAGGATAAGATTATTCATAACAAGTAAATGATGAGTCTTACATTATATAATAGTTGATTAAAGCTCAAAACAATACAACTAACATTTTTGGATGAGTCACATTTCACAGGTCATTATAAAACAATTTAACACACACCTGTTAAATTCTGTATAATAATACATTATTACAAGGTGTGGCGTTACTTGGCAACAATAAATAAACGTTTAACTTCCCTTAATAACAAGTTCTGCTAAATCTTGACTTGTTTGGGACACATCCCACTATCTCTCTCTCTCTCTATAGATACACAGGCAAACCCAAATTTATTCAGACACCTTCAACATTTTCTCACATTATCACAGTTTATTGGCTGTAGTTTAGAAAATGGTAATAAAATATAACAAGAGCTCAGAGTCAGAACAAACTCATCTTGATAATGTCAGATAACTTTGATAGAAAGGTGTGTAATGGATCACAATCAACCAATCAGCTGTTAAATTTAAGGACACAATTAGATAATACCAGTTTAGCTCAACCAGTGACCAAGCAATGCTTCATTTTGTTCAGTCTGTGGTGTCAAAGGTCACATTAGCGATTAAAGAGACAACACTTCAGCAAAACACGGTCAGCTCAAAGTGTCTGAATCATTTTGCTCCCAAAAGTTCATCAGTTTTACTGCTAGTCACTGTCCTGCACACACTAGTAGTAAAAATGATATCTGGTGACTGAATAATGTTTGGTTTCACTGTATATTGCATAGTTGTACCCCATTAACATAAAATATCATAATGATTCTAAATGAGCAATTTTGAGTATCACTATATTTATTTACTTTATTCTCTTTGACATAAAATACAATTTATTGTAAGTTAAATTAAATTCCCTCAAACAGCCCACATTGGTGCTATTTGCCCTTTAAAATCTTGACCTAAATCACATGACAGAAGTTGCAACATTTCCTTTGAGTGAAAGTAACTAGAAGAACAAAGTAAGTGTTAGTCATAAAGTTTAATTTTTAGAAGGCTTATTTAATAGTGTAAAACATGTCCACCCTGTTGTGTCAAATACTGGACGCAATTAACCTTTAAAATTATAATTCCTCCTAAATGTTAAGGATCTGCTTGCATTTTGTTCTTTCCTAGCTAGTAATAGGCTTCATTATAGCTTAAAACGTCCACTCTGTTATACTTGTATCTGAATTATTAGGTTATACTTGAGTGTTTCCTCTGATGAGACTAAATATAACAACAAACCAGCTCAGTCCAAAATCCAACAAACTGTAGGAATGACCCAGCTACCGCTGCATAAACTATATAGCAGAATCTGTATCTGTTGACACTTTTCTGTGTGGTGTACTTGGAAATACAGAAAAAGTTGAAGTGATGGGGGAGAATCTTAGGCCTAATTTTAGCTTTATTGTGTCATTGTGTGTAACCTGCCTCAGCTCCTCTGACCTTCGGTGTCCCTACAGTACCCTGCCATTACATGACCTATGCATTTTCCATTGTCTGTAGTAGCCCTGTGATTAAAACCTCTGTCAACGGGCTGATTACAACTGCAAAAATTGAGAAAGTATTGCCACATGCTAGCAACATATTGTGGTTTGCCTTTGACGTTAGTTAGATGGTCATTACATGACTTGGGATGGTGAAACTTGGGTCACTGTAGTCAGACCCCAATGACCACACGCCCACCTATACAGTTAGTGATTGGTTGAAAACAACATCTGCTGCCCACCACAGGAATTGACAGTCTCATTCTTGTATGTGGCATCGTGATGCTGGCTATTTGAAACTCCCACATTACATTTGCCTGATGGTTTTGAGAGAGTCAAGTCACATTTACATATAATAGTGTTGATTGTTGATTCAATTCTGTTCTATAGCAGAATCAATGATGCAGAATTCATAATCAATTATTAAACAAATTGAGGGTCTGTTTACACAACATCGTTTTCAACTAAAAACTGAAAACTTTTTGAATGTTTTGTCCGTTCATTTACACAACAACTGCGTATTGGGGGCCTAAAAATGCAAACCTTTGAAAATAAGCAGCTCTACAATAATAAATAATAATTATTTATTATATTTATATAACACTTTCTGGGCACTCAAAGTGCTTTACATATAGAAGGGGGGAATCTCCTCAACCACCACCAATGTGCAGCATCACCGGGATGATGCGATGGCAGCCATATTGTACCAGAACGCCCACAACACACCAGCTGATGGTGGAGAGGAGACCGAGTGATGAAGCCAATTAGGAGTCCATGATGGACAGGGGCCAATGGGCAAATTTGGCCAGGATGCCTGGGTTATACCCCGAGTCTTTACCAAAGGACATCCTGGGGTATTTAATGACCACAGAGTCAGGACCTCGGTTTAACGTCTCATCCGAAGGATGGTGCTTGTTACAGTATAGTGTCCCCATCACTATACCGGGGTGTTAGTATTTATAGTATTTATAGTATTTCTGTGTTCGGACCCACACCAACCACAGGGTGAGCACCTCCTGCTGGCCTCACTAAACACCTCTACCAGCAGCTACCTAATTTTCTCAGTTGGTCTCCCATCCAGGTACTGACCAGGCTCAGCCCTGCTTAGCTTCAGTGGGAAACCAGTCTTGGGCTACAGGGTGATATGGCTGCTCGCTGCAGAAAACAAAACAATAGTGACATTATTCAGCTTGAGTCAGTTCAGTGTTGATTAATTTCAGTTCAGTAACTGTCGAACATACGGTGACACTCAGAAAGAAGTGCGTAGTTGTTAAATGTTTTGTTTTACTCTTTCTGCAGTAGTTTTTTACAGCTGCACATCCAATCAGACCTATAGATTCCCCCTTACGGCATTCCCACATAACCAGTAAATGAATAATGTGGAGGGCTCCCTTTCCCCCTCACATACCTGGAGCTGAAAACAGCAGCCACACTGTGTGTCTAACTTCCGCCTCGGTATGGAATGAATGTGTGGAAAAGGGAGGCTGTGATTAAACCAGCATAAACCCTGTATGTGTGTAACTGATGAGACAGGCATGCCTGACTTGAGACTGGGATCCTGTGGGTGTATTTGGCATTCTGAGTGTGTGGCCAATAGAAAAGACACTCTGTGTTTGGGCCTGAATATGTGGACGGTATGTATGGGCTCTCTGAAAAGTCAGATAGATGAGGGGAAGAGTTTTACAGGGATATTTTATATCTCTTATTCCTATACAATACCATTCAAAAGTTTGAGGTCAGTAAATGTTTTTTAAAGAAGTCTTTTATTGCCACCATTTATTTTTTTAATCAAAAATGCAGTAAAACATTAATATTTTGAAATATTATTATAATTCAAAATAGCTGTTTTCTATTTGAATATATTGTAAAATATAATTTATTCCTGTGATCAAAGCTGAATTTTCAGCATCATTACTCCAGTCTTCAGTGTCACATGATCCTCCAGAAACCTTCTAATTCTAAGAGTTTAGCTGCTTTATAGTTTTATGGAAATTCTTTGATTGAATATAAAGTTCAAAAGAACAGTTGGGTATATATCAAAGTCATGCGGCTCGCGGGAAGGATGTGCTGTTTCTGTATTTGGACCATTTTTATAAAACTGGTGAAAAAAAATCCCTTAAATTTGCTTTGAAGGAGAGGCCTGAGCAATATCCAGAGAACAGGGTGAGCTCTTTTGACGAGGCCCAGTAACTAACTACCCAGAAAACCCTAGAAACCACATACGGTCTTAAAGATAAAGCTTCTTTATTGGCATCTATGGTTTTATGAAGAACCTTTGACATCCATGGAAGCTTTTCATTCCACAAAAGGTTCTTTATACTAGAAAAAGATTCTAAAATACTTAGGTTATACTTTGGTTCTTTAAAGAACTGTTGACTGAAAGGTTCTTTAGGGAACCAAAAGTGGTTCTTCCATGGCATTGCTGTGAAAACTTTTAAAAGTGTAGAACCTCAGAACGTCCCAGCAACTGCAAAGCAGTGAGGCACAAAACACCATAGGAACCAACAAACACTCCTAGAGGAAAGAGCTCTCATTTAAAAATCTGGCCTTTCAATCTCTATTTTGTTCAAAGCATGTGATCCTACCCACTGACTTTGCTTATTATAGAGAGATGAGTTTAGAATGAGCGTTTGGTATTTGTATGTCAGCAGCTCTATGGAGAGCAGGCAGTGTGGAGATTAAAGTGGCCAGGCGAGCGGGGGGCAAACTGCCTGCTGGAGTCAGACTGCTGACTGGCTTCCTGAATATCAGGCTGAGAGCACATTCCTCACACGGCCCTCAGCTAATCAAATACTCATGTCTCCATACATACACCCAGCTTTCAGCACCTGTAGTACAGGCACGAGATAAATCATCTCTCTCCATACTTGGAGGATACCCCTGTCTATAGTGTGGAGGGATTAAACGTGCCAGAAACATTGAATTGATATTTGAATGTGTTTGTCTTTTCAGTCATTAGAGCCAAGGTAGTCGGACGGAAGGAGGTGGTTACTGGCAAAGATGCCTATGGATATCCAATCAAAATGATCCGATATGACATCAAACAGATGAAGGTTAGTGGAGAATATTCTTCATGTTGTAATCCACAGATTTCAATCTAGCACTGATTTATTTGGCTATAGCCTACATGAAGCCAAACACAAATTAAATTATATAAAAGTATATTATAAGATATACATACACTGTTACTGATACAATGATATGCCAAGTTGCAACATAGACAACATTCCAACATCTGTGCAAAACTCCAAATACCTGCACATACAGTTCACTACCGTTGAAAACAAGCTGAACAAGCTAAAATAATCACTTGAGGCAGTAAAAAACCAACAATTTATGATTACATGGGCAGATTAAAGACTTTCACGAGGATTTTCACGTAAAGATTTTCACGTGGTTCCTTGCACAGTACACTTTTTCTATAGTGCATGATTTGTAATCAAACACATTTTGATGTTTGCATCACATAACATTTAACATTGCATTTCTGACAAAGTAAACTTGTTTGTGACCTTCCAAAATGACTTCATCCTATCTTCTTCTTTGACTAGATGTTTAAGGGCCCTAATAGAGAGATTGAGACCATGTTCACGGGCCCCTCTTCAGCTTTGTGCGGGGTCAGTCTTGAGAGCAATGACAAAAAGGAATACCTGATTACAGGTAAGAGTGAATTAACATATTGAGGGGAACAGCATCTCCTATTCCTTCTGTAAACTGTTGAAACTGTAGTGGCACCTTTATACCAACATCCTCTCATTGGCACAGGTAAAATGGATTCAAATGACACATTGCGTGTAAATCTTTGCGACTACATTGAATCTTGGGAGTCTCTGAGTCTCACACAGAAAAAGAGCTTGGGCCCACGCTATCAGATGGGCTGTGATTGCAAGGTATTGTCTATCTATCTATCTATCTATCTATCTATCTATCTATCTATCTATCTATCTATCTATCTATCTATCTATCTATCTATCTATCTATCTATCTATCTATCTATCTATCTATCTATCTATCTATCTATCTATCTATCTATCTATCTATCTATCTATCTATCTATCTATCTATCTCTCTATCTATCTATCTCTCTCTCTCTCTATCTATCTATCTATCTGTCTATATATCTATCTATCTATCTATCGATGTCCATCTATCTATCCGTCTGTCTGTCTCTCTGTCTCACAGCTCTTCTTCTCTTGTCTTTGTGCAGGTCGTCCAGTGTTCCAACATCCCCTGTTCCATCAACGACCCTATAGAATGTCTCTGGACGGACTGGGTGGTGGAGGGAACAGTTCAGGGCACTCAGGCTCAGCACTACACCTGTGTCAAGAGGAACGACAGCAGCTGTGCCTGGTACCGTGGATCCGCTCCACCTAAAAAAGATTTCATGGACATTGAGGACCCATGAGCTAGTCCTCAGTTTCATCACTTATTCAGAAACCTCCCCAAAACACAGCTACCAACTCACACCTTAATTCTGCACATGCATTCAAACGTCAAGAACATGTCTGGGCCATGAAGGACTTACCCCAAATTCAAAAGAAAAAAAGCTATAGATGGTAATATTTTTGTAGGAATATAAATAATGAATCATATTTTCTGTAAGAAATAATAAACTTAAAAGACCCTAAAGCTGCCCCTCCTCCATTTGTTATTATGGTAATAGAAATTACAAATGTTTAAATGGTCAAATATTTGAATATCATACATTTGATTTATGTTGTTTTTAATTTTAAATGCATACAGGTTGAGTCACATTATTACAGTAAAAGTACAAGTAATTAAACTCACCATTGACTCATATGGACATATTATGTGATGAGAATTATGCAGTGAATATAATGTAAAATCTAGTGATCTATATTGCTATATTTTAGTGTGAATTGTGATGCAGGCATTTCTGTGTAATATTAACCCATACATGACACACAGTACATTTGGTTGCATGTTAATATATCACGTGAATCTTACCTCTAGTGTTGAAATATTTTTATGACAGGCAGAAAAGTTTCTCTTAAGCACTTTGAGAACCCAAGTATTGTTGTTTTTTGTAATATTGTTGCTGTCAATAAAGAGGAAATTGATTACAACATTGATTTTTAGTTCCTCAAGCACAGGCATTTATATTTGTCTTGAAAACTGATTTCAAGCATTTAAGCAGAAGGTGATTAAGATCACATATATTCTTCATGATGGCATTTTCTCCAGAATTTTGACAGTTTTCTTTGAAAAATGAATGTATAGTTTTGTAAAGCACATAGCAGCCAGTAGGAATCCAGCATACGAACTCATGAAGGCTAGAATATATAACTTGGTTTTGATTTTGTTTAACATTTTTGTCACTGAATAATAATTTCATAGTTTTAACTATTATTCTAAAATGGAAAAAAGTAATAATACAGAAAAGGTGTAATAGTCAGAATAAGTGTGTCCAGACCTTTGTGTAAGGAATGTATATTGTCAGTAACATGTAAACTCATAATATGCATATAGCAGCATACTTAGATCTGACAATAATTTATGTAATATATACAGGATTTTCTAATTTATTTCAAAATCATGCGTCCAGAAAATATATACAGTGTTCTTTCTTTCTTTTCTTTCTTTTGTGACTTGATATAAAGTACTTAGCTTTCATTTTATGACTCTACATTCTTCACTGAAAACTGAAGAGTCCGTCCCCCCTGGTATTTTTGTACATTTGTGTTATTTTGCCTTGCACATTGATTCAACAACCTTTTTATAGTGTGAGATTTCCGGTGCTGGAACCACTTGAAGACATGTTGAGAGCTAGCATGCCTTTTAAAGTTTAATACTCATTGTTAAAACTGTTATGGTACTCATGAATAAAGGAGCAGAAATGTCCCATGAATTATTATTTTTCAGTATCTGTTCAGTAATATACCCAGCATATTGTCCACGTTTGTTTTAGTTTTTTTTAGTTTTTTTCTTTCTCAATGGTGTTTTATTTAAAGAACAGTGATTGTTTTACTGGCATAATCATACATATTTAGACATTATTATCTGGTATAATGTTCCAACATGTCGCAAATTAGGAAACATATAGTTATTACTGATTAGCAGTGATTTTACTCAGCTATTGAACCATTAATCACCTTGGTTTGACGGAGACAATGAAATCCTATGGGAAACTGCTATGACATGCGCACTGCGCCCCCTAGTGGCACTGAGGCTGTTTTCCCACTTATGACACTGCAATTTTATCCGGTGTGACAGAGAAAAGAGGAAAGAGATTTTAGCAGTGCATATAGCAATAACAGAATCGAAAAAAGATTGTATCCTGGTGCATCCTGGTGCCATGTGTTCCCCACGTGCATCAGTGAGCCTTGGCCGTCCATGACCCTGTCTCCAGTTCACCGCTGTTCCTTCCTTGGAGCACTTTTGATAGATCCTGACCACTGCAGACCGGGAACACCCCACAAGAGCTGCAGTTTTGGAGATGCTCTGACCCAGTCGTCTAGCCATCACAGTTTGGGCCTTGTCAAACTCACTCAAATCCTTACGCTTGCCCATTTTTCCTGCTTCTAACACATCAACTTTGAGGACAAAATGTTCACTTGCTGCCTAATATATCCCACCCACTAACAGGAGCCGTGATGAAGAGATAATCAGTGTTATTCACTTCAGTGGTCATAATGTTATGCCTGATCGGTGTGTACTGAAATGCTGAATTTTGAGAGAATACATGTGGTTAAAATATGGACATAAATCACTAGCACAGATGCATTAAAAAAATCCAGATAATGAACGTGTAGGGTAGCGTTTGTCATTCCAAAAATGCAAATATTCAGAAAGGTAAGGATCTCAAATAAGTTATCAGTTTTTTCAGGGGAATTAATTGCAATAATGATGGCACTGAGATAAGCGAGGCAGCAATAAATGATGTGGTATTATGTTCAGACTCCAGTTCTGCTCTTCTGTGCATTGAAGCACAACAGTTAGGCATGAGGGTAATATTCATGTGGGTAGCAGCTCACGTGGAGGTGAAAGGGAACGAAGCTGCAGATAAACTGGCAAAACAAGCTCTGCAGGACATGAGAATAGAAATAGAAATATCACACAGTTGATATGAATGAGTTAAACTCTTTCTACGCTCGCTTTGATTGTAATCGCGGCAGCGCGACTCCGCCAAGTGACGCGTCAGAGGGAATTACTCAGAGCAGCAACAACCACGTGATCTCTGTCTCGGAGGATGAAGTTCGGAGGGCACTCAAGCGTGTGGACGTCAGGAAAGCTGCCGGGCCAGATGGTATTTCAGGCCGTGTTCTGCGGTCCTGTGCTGATCAGCTCGCCGGGTTGTTTACATCTATCTTCAATGAGTCCCTCGCTACATCTGTGGTCCCCACCTCCTTCAAAAAATCCACCATCATCCCTGTCCCTAAGAACAGTAAACCCTCCTGCCTAAATGACTATCGTCCAGTGGCTCTCACGTCTATAGTCATGAAGGTCTTTGAGAGACTCATTAAAAACACCATTTGCGCCTTCATTCCTGACACTTTGGACCCTCTTCAGTTTGCCTATCGTCCCAATAGATCAACTGAAGATGCCATCTCTCATGTCCTCCACTCCTCTCTCACTCACATCGACAGCAAAAGTGGGAACTACGTAAGGCTGCTATTTATTGACTATAGCTCAGCCTTTAACACCATAGTTTCCACATTAAGCTAACCTCCAAACTCCTGGATCTCGGCCTGAATCCTTCTCTCTGCCACTGGATTGAGGACTTCCTCACTGGCAGGCCTCAGGTGGTGAGAATAGGCCAGTCCACCTCCACCTCCATCTCCCTGAGTGTGGGAGCTCCACAGGGCTGTGTCCTGAGTCCCCTGCTCTACTCTCTCTACACGCATGACTGTTTGTCCACACGCAGCTCTACCTCTATCATCAAATTTGCTGATGATACTGTTGTCCTGGGCCTCATTTCCAACAACAATGAGACGGCATACTTGGACGAGGTGGAGCATCTAACATCATGGTGCCAGGACAACTGTCTCTCTCTGAATGTTGGCAAGACCAAAGAAATGATTGTGGACTTCAGGAAGAGACAGCAACAGACATACTCCCCTCTCATGATCAGCGGGTCACCAGTAGAGAGAGTGAGCAGCTTCAAGTACCTGGGTGTAAACATCTCCGAGGACCTGACCTGGACTGCTCACATTCAGACACAGGTAAAAAAAGCCAGGCAAAGACTGTACCACCTGCGCCAGCTGAGGAAATTCAGGGTTTCACCAGCTATCCTGAAAACTTTCTATTTAGGGGCGATAGAAAGTGTATTAACTCAGTGCATCACAGCGTGGTATGGGAACAGCACCAGTCATGACCGCAAAGCCCTGCAAAGAGTCGTGCGCTTATCCGAGCGTATCTCAGGGTCAGCTCTCAGATCATCAAGGACTCTAATCACCCTGCAAACCCTCATTTCACGCTGCTGCCATCTGGTAAGCGCTTCCGAAGCCTGATGGCCAAAACTGAGAGACTCAGGAGGAGCTTCTTCCCCCAGGCCATCAGACTCCTGAACTTAACATCACGTGACTTCACTTCAGGATAAACATCGATACACTGACATTGCACTGCACTTTCTGTTCTCGTTGTTACTGTGTAACAACCTGTCATAAACCTGTTTGCACATTATACTCTTTATACATTTGTTAACCACATATTTATAAGTCTACAGTTTACTCACTGCACAGTTTACCTCACTTATTTTATTCCACTTCTTTATTCTTATTTTTACTTTATTCCACTTGACTTGATTATTTATAATTTTACAGATATATATATATATATTATATATATATATATATATATATATATATATATATATATATATATATATATATATATATATATATATATATATATAGTACTTTTTATTCTATTTCTATTATAATTTCTTGTGTTTTTAACTGTGAATTTGCACTGTCCATGGAGCGGACCTGTTTACATTTCACTGCCGGTTGTATATTCTGTATATAACTGTGTATGTGACAAATAAAACTCTTGAATCTTGAAATAAAAGCTATTACAAAGCAAAGATGGCAACAACTGTGGGAAACAGGAAGTAAAGGTAGACATATGTATGAAGTACAGCCAAAAGCGAGGAAAGATATACTCAGGTGGAAGTAGAAGAGAGGAAAACATTTTATCCAGACTCAGAATAGGACATTCAGGACTTCATAGAACAATGCAGTTCATGTCCAAGCATCCGACAGGACGTTGTGAATGGTGTGGAGGAAATGAAACAGTGTCATCATGTATTGTGAAATATATAAAGAGGGCAGAGAAAAGTTATTAGAAGTTCAGAGAAAAGAGGAGATTGGTATAAATAAAGTTGACTTGACTTGATATAACGTAGAGATAGATATAGCATAGATGCTTAGCATAGATGTGGATCGAGTTCACAGTAGGTGGCGGTAATGTGCGAAAATGGTGCGAACCAAAAGAAGAAGAAGAAGAACAGTGCTACAAACTGAAACTGAAAGCAGTCGACCTAAAAAGCACCAGTTTCTCCACATGTGACCGTAAGTTCGTTCATCTTTTCACGGCTGTAATATCGGTGGAGTATTTGCGTCTGAACAGAATTGTTAAACGTCCAATTTCCTCCTTAGGAGAATTTTATTATAAATGTTAATGTTGAATATATGTTGAACTTTGGTTGAGTAAATCATGTTTAATAATTTATAGTGTAATGTGTGTTCAGTGACTTAATATTAGCTTTGCGAAAATGTGAAAAACACCAGCAAGAGTTCAGCAGTGTCATTAAAGTGAAGGGCGACATGTTGCTCTACAAACCAACATCATTTACAGCAACTGGAGGAAAAACTGTTAATGTTGAGTTAAAGTGAATTAAATGCCATTTAAATAAAATGTGTGTCAAAATTCGCTCGTGTATTGTGCTTGTGTCTGTGTCCACATACAGGCCTGAAATCAAGTCTCTCATCATGGAGGAAGAGAAGGAGCAAACTTCCTGTAAAATGAGTGTGTGTGAGGAGAGAGAGGAGGAGGTGTCTGTTCACACTCAGAGAGCAGCATCTCCAGTATCCAGCTGTGTGTCCATGAAGAGTAACAACTCCATGAAGGATCCCTTAAATTCAGTGATGGATCATCTTCAGGATTCAGCTGTGTGTCCATGAAGAGTAACCACTCCATGAAGGAGCCCCTTAAATTCAGTGATGGATCATCTCCAGTATCCAGCTGTGTGTCCATGAAGAGTAACCACTCCATGAAGGAGCCCCTTAAATTCAGTGATGGACCATCTTCAGGATCCAGCTGTGTGTCCATGAAGAGTAACAACTCCATGCATGATCCCCCTAAATTCAGTGCTGACCATCTCCAGTATCCAGCTGTGTGTCCATGAAGAGTAACAACTCCATGATTGATCCCCCTAAATTCAGTGATGGACCATCTTCAGGATTCAGCTGTGTGTCCATGAAGAGTAACCACTCCATGAAGGAGCCCCTTAAATTCAGTGATGGATCATCTTCAGGATTCAGCTGTGTGTCCATGAAGAGTAACCACTCCATGAAGGAGCCCCTTAAATTCAGTGATGGATCATCTCCAGTATCCAGCTGTGTGTCCATGAAGAGTAACCACTCCATGATTATTCCTTCTGTGTTCAGTGATGGACCATCTTCAGGATTCAGCTGTGTGTCCATGAAGAGTAACCACTCCATGAAGGAGCCCCTTAAATTCAGTGATGGATCATCTCCAGTATCCAGCTGTGTGTCCATGAAGAGTAACCACTCCATGATTATTCCTTCTGTGTTCAGTGATGGACCATCTTCAGGATTCAGCTGTGTGTCCATGAAGAGTAACCACTCCATGAAGGAGCCCCTTAAATTCAGTGATGGATCATCTTCAGGATTCAGCTGTGTGTCCATGAAGAGTAACCACTCCATGAAGGAGCCCCTTAAATTCAGTGATGGACCATCTTCAGGATCCAGCTGTGTGTCCATGAAGAGTAAGAGTGATCTCAGTGATGGAGCTGCTGTGACCTCTGACCCTGAGTGAGTATCATGACGTTCAGAGCTGGCCCAGATTCTGTTGGCGCCCTAGATGAGATATTATATTTGTTCATTGCCCCTAAAACTGGCAATAACACACATACAGACAAATAGAAGTGTGTGTATGTTTGCAGAGATAGTTGTTAAGATAAAGGGTAAGAAGGCTATTTAAAATATATGTATCCAAGTTGAATACATCTATAGATGATAGTCTTGTAGTCCAGATAGCTAGTTAGTCTCATTTGCCTCTTGCTGCCACCCTTATTTTTGAACATGGGCTGGAAAGTGACATATCCAAACTCAAATGGTTGCTGCACTTAATGTACTGCACTACATTTATTTTTCTTTTTTATTAATATAAAACCTGTGCCTGGGGTCACTAAAACTGCAAGTCAAAGCCATAAATCCAACCAAGTTGTGTTTCAAATTTGTCCCAACAGTCAATATGCTCTGGGAGTTTTAGGAGCAGTTCAATTGACATTCAAACTCCATTTGATGATTTAAAAACATAAAGGCTTTTAATTCATGAATGCTTTGGACTACTGTCCTCTTTTGATAGAAGACACATAGGATTTCATTGCTGGGGTCCGTTCTTCATGCGTCGCTAACTCAGTTAGCTGGATTTGATTGTTGATGATTTGGCATCCTCATCCTGGACTTGCTGTCACGCTGCATTCACACGGCGTTAACGTTTCTCATTTACTTTGAATGGGTGATGTCATGCGTTGCCGAACTGAATTGTGGGTTCTGTCGCGTCACTTCACTCGCATTGCAAGCAGCTGAAGTTGAAAATTTCTCAACTTTTCAAGTGCCAACACAGGCGTCATAAAAATCAGATCGCCCTATGCAAATACCCTAGGGCAGACGTGTGATTGGCTGTTGTCACTATGACGGTTGCATCAGCACCAAGCTTCAGCCATGCCCTCCGTCAAACGTTAACTCCGACGTCCTGTGTGAATGCAGTGTCATAGCAACAGGTCTAGAAGATCAAACTTCCGTGTATTTCATGTAAACAGGATTAGATTGCATCTTTTAAGTGGAGGTGATACTTAAAATCTCTCCCAACCACTGCTACTTTATTACAAGAGTTCCTTACTGAACCAGGGGCAGAAATAACTTAATTATTATACAATAATAATACAAATATTATAATGTTGTGTATAGTACTATAGACGCAGCCACTTGATTGAGAGATTTATTTTGATGGAATAATTTATCACTTTACTGGAGTTATTCTGAGCCCTGCATTAATTTGAGTAGTGAAAGGTATTATGGGATGGCTTGATGCAGCACAGGAGATGCAGGTAATTTGATCTTGACCCTTAAGAAACTTTAATTATTGCTGTCACGTAACATCTGCTTCAAATTGCAAGCAAGCAACAATAAAAGTAAACAGTAAAAATAAAACGGTTATAGAAGCTTAAATTAAGATAACTTTTGTGAAGAAAAAGGGCCCCCAGTATTGATACAAATATGTTAGCTGTAAAGTAATATGTTTTACATAATACATAAGTTAATACTTGTTTAAAATAATCACTTCAGTAAAGTTTGTACTATTTTCTTTGAAGGAGATTTAATATTTATATCTCTTTAATATTGGCTTAACAGTAGTAACAATAATTGATATTTTATTATATGATATGATTATAAATATGGTGATTATCTCTAAGGTGGACACACAACGTAATAAATGATATTAAACATCTGAATCTAACCTTGTCATGTCCTCAAATGATAAAGTCAGCGGCTGTTTATTATCATGTTCATTATTGTGTCCCAAACAGCAAGTGTGCCTTTTCCCCCAAATACTTTCACATGTCCTTCTGTTATTGAAAAACTGTTGCTTGAGCAAAACTGAAAATCATTAAGAAGACCTTTGTCTCAAAATATAGACAATCATTTTAATGTAATGGAGCAGACAAATAATCTGCAAAGAAACAATTTGAAATATTTCTGTTTTTCTTCTCAGGATCAACAACAGGAAAAGAAAGAGAGCAGCGTCTCCAGTGTCCAACTGTTTGTCCATAAGGAGTAACAACCCCATGCATGAGCCCCCGAAATTCAGTGATGGAGCAGTGACCTTTGACCCTGTGTGAGTATCATCAGGGTGAGGGACACAAGAACACAGAAAGCACAAAGTTAAAGCTCTCTAACAAGTACAAGTAACAAGTGGAAGTTGTGATGCAAAGAAAGAAACCCTTTCACCTTTGTTAAAGTGTCTTTGTTAAATAGTGCTTTCTTATGCTTCTCTCCGTCATTTCTCTGTTAGATCTCCATTTGCACAGGAGTGGCTTTTGTTACATGTGTTGCTTCAGTGTTGTATTGACAGTTATCCTTTAAGTTAGTGATGCACTGAAATCCTCAATCTTGATGAAACTGAAACAAGAAAATCTGGTCTGGTAATAAAATCAAATAAAATCATCTGGTTGTCGTGACAAATGGCTAGAGGTGCCACACAATCTCTGCTCATTTCAATATTTTAAATATTAATATATAAATGTAAGTTTTGTAAGGATACTCTGATCGATCAGCCATGATCCAGCCCATAATCACATCCTATGGATCGACTGATTGTCTCTAAACTTCTATCATATGTGACTCGTGCTGGTAAAATGAGTCACGTATGGGATAATTACGAGTTACAGGCAAAAGTGAAAAATGTACATTTTGGTTGAATTTGAGGTTTTCACAAAAATGAGTTCATTAAGCCCTCGTCTAGCGATCCCAATGCTCCAACCAAGCATCTAAAAGTCTCTTTATTTGTATGTTTTCTGAGAGGAGTACCTTTCCTTTGTCTCTCCGATCTTACTTGCGCTGACTGACACGTCCGAAGCGTGCGCACAAAGACGATACAGAGAGCGTGATCCCGATATACACAGAATTACAGTACTTCAAAATATCTGTCTTGGCGAGTATTCACACAAACATTATCTCTGTCTCAAGTCAACATTTGGTTAACCGATGAGGAAAAACATCTGATGTGTAACATTATATTAGATCCGTGCGGTACAGTAGATCTTAATATATAGGCTGCTTCATTAATGTTAATCAAACAATTGTGGGATCATGGGGAAAAAACCTTGAATATATATTTTTCCTATAGATATGTGGTTTTGACTCGGTGCTTGGGTTTTAAGGTTTGGTTGCTGGTGATTTTGTTTTGGAAGCTTCAGAAAAAATGAACTTGATTTTTCTCAAAACTGACTTCAAACTGGTGTAGCTCAGTCACTTTTTGCCAGATATTGTTGTTGTATTTTGCCTGAACAAATCACATCTTTTTGGAGGTTTTTTTGTTTTGTTTTTTTGTTTTTTAATCTGCTCATTGCCACTCATTTTGTCAGCACGGGTCACATATGTTGATGACACAGAAAATGCAAGACTGCTCAAACTGGACATTGAGAGCGAATACTAAACAGCTTTTAAATATCATGATTGATATCAGCTGATCAATATAACAAGAAATCTGTGATCAGTTTAAAATCTGTGATTTTCCATTCCTAAAGGAAAGGTTCTTTAGACACAAAATCTTCTGACTTTTCACATGCTTCACTTGTGGTAAACGGGGATTTGGTGTGCAGCTAGGCAATGCAGAAAGGAACTGAGTTTGCAGTCTCTTATAATAAATCATGTGTCATCAGTCGCTGTTTACATGTAATTGATTACACATGTAATAATTTTACACGAGCACTGCTTTTTCTTCATGTCAGTGTTTCTGTGATATTTTAAAAGAATGGTTTCTGGTAAAACTTTCTGCTAAGAATTTTAGCCTTCTTTCTCCTTTTCTCTTATTTTGACAACTGAAATCTTGATGTCTCCCTGCTTTAAATATGGAGGTCAGTATCTTCCCCCAATGCCTGATTAATTTACAGTTTGTTGGAAACACAGGTAAACACTATCAGTGCGAGAACACAATCTTGAGGATCTCCATGTGTGATATTAGGAGGTCAGAGGGCCACATTAGATAGAAATCTGTCCAAAAGAGCAAACACTTATTTCTACATGTGGTATGATTTTCATATTAGACATATTTAAATATTTTCTTCATTTTCACAATGGTTTGTGTCTCTGTTCATCTAGATGTGTTTTCAGTGGCTGCAGTGCTGACCAGATCAGAGATGTGTCCTATCAGCCCAGCACATCCTCCTCCTGTCAGAAACACATCAGTCATCATGACACAGAAGCAGCCCTGCAGCTCCACTCTCACCAACCAGTGCATGATGATCTGCAGAGAGTCAAAGACCAGCACAAAACCAGCATGAAGAACAGATATGAGAGCGTATTTGAGGGAATCAAACTACAAGAGAATCAGACGCTCCTGAACAGGATTTACACACAGCTGTACATCATAGAGGGAGAGAGTGAAGGGGTGAATGAAGAACATGAGGTGCTACAGATGGAGAAAAGTTACAAGACATTCCAGGACACTCCAATCAACTGCAATGACATCTTTAATCCTTCACCTGAACCAGGATATGAGGAGAAGAGAAGAGAGAAGAAAGACAAAATCAAGACTGTTCTTACTAAAGGCATCGCTGGAATTGGAAAAACCGTCTCTGTGCAGAAGTTCATTCTGGACTGGGCCGAGGGAAAAGCCAATCAGGATGTAGATTTCATGTTTTTGCTTCCATTCAGAGAGCTGAACTTGATTAAAGATCATCAGTACAGTCTTCACAGACTTCTGCTGGACTTTCATCCTGAACTTCAATACTTGGACTCAAAGATTTATGATGAATGTACAGTTGTGTTCATCTTTGATGGTCTGGATGAAAGCAGAATTACACTGATGTTTTCAGACAGTGAGAAAGTTTCTGATGTGACTGAGACTTCATCAGTGGGTGTGTTGATGTCAAACCTCATGAAAGGAGATCTGCTTCCCTCTGCTCTCATCTGGATCACCACCAGACCAGCAGCAGCCAATCAGATCCCCTCTAACTACATCAACCGTGTGACAGAAATTCAGGGATTCAATGACCCTCAGAAGGAGGAATATTTCAGGAAGAGAATCAGTGATGAGCATCAAGCCAGCAGAATCATCTCACACATCAGAAGAGCAAGAAGTCTCCACATCATGTGCCACATACCCGTCTTCTGCTGGATCTCAGCCACTGTGCTTCAAAACATCCTGAATCAAGATCTCAGTGCAGAAATCCCTCAAACTCTGACTGAAATGTACATCCACTTCCTGCTTATTCAAACTAGTATGAGGAACCATAAGTATGAAGAGAGAGATCCAGAGAAACTCCTGCAGTCCAACAGAGACGTGATTGTGAAACTTGCTGAACTGGCTTTCACTCAGCTGATGAAGGGCAATGTGATGTTCTATGAGGAGGACCTGAGAGAGAGCGGCATAGACGTCACTGACGCCTCAGTGTATTCTGGGATCTGCACTGAGATCTTTAGGGAGGAATCTGTGATTTATCACAGGAAGGTTTACAGCTTTGTACATCTGAGCTTTCAGGAGTTTTTTGCAGCTCTCTATGTGTTTTTCTGCTATTTGCACAAAAACTGTGATGTTCTGAAAATGTTCCTGACAGGAAAGTCCAGAACTCAGTGTGGGAATGTTCCTCTGGATGTGTTTCTGAAGGGAGCAATGAATAAAGCCTTGGAGAGTAAAAATGGACACCTGGATCTTTTCCTTCGATTCCTTCATGGCATCTCACTGGAGTCCAATCAGAGACTCCTACAGGATCTGCTGATTCACACAGAGAACAACCCAGAGAGCATCAAGAAAATAACCCACAACCTCAAACGAGGTCAAAAAAACAATGTCAGTCCTGAAAGATGGATGAATCTGTCACACTGCTTGATTGAGATGAAGAATAATTCTGTTGTTGAAGAAATGCAGGAATTTTTAAAATCTGGAACAAAAGAGAAACGACTTTCTCTTGCACAATGCTCAACTTTGGCAAACATGATCCTGATGTCAGAGGAGGTGATGGATGAGTTTGACCCTAAAAAGTACAAGATCACATCATCAAAAGAGGGCCAAAGGAGGCTGTTACCTGCTCTGAGAAACTGCAGAAAGGCTTTGTGAGTATGAAAATATGTACATAATGCCCCCCATGTAGCCTAATAGTTTTTTCCTCTGGTAAATCTACTGTAATGACAAAATTAATTTTATTTAATTTATTTTTGTTTTAGAAATTAGGAGTGTCCACAGATTAAAACAAATAACTAAAATAATTAGAATTAAAATCATTGTACTACTTAAAGCAACTGGTGGCCACACAAGATACTTGATGCTACTTTTGATATTGACATTATTCCATTTTTGAATAATCCTCAATCTTTAAGTGAATCTTGCTGATTGAAGACCAGAATGTTAATCAACATTGATGTTTCATGGTAAAGTTGGTAACCTAAGAAAGTGATGTGATCTGGTGGAAACACCAACACAATAGCATTCCTTTTAACCAGAGTATTCTCTTTGTTCAGATTAGCAGACTGTAATCTCACTGATCAGTGCTGTGAAGTTGTGGCTTCAGCTCTACAATCACCAAACTCCTCCCTGAGAGAGCTGGACCTGAGCAACAATCGCCTGCAGGATTCAGCAGTGAAGCTGCTCTGTGCTGGACTGAAGAGTCCAAACTGTCAACTCACCATACTGAGGTTTGAGTTTCACATTCATTAATACGTTAATAATAACGTGCAATCTTTAATTTATATATCTTTTATAAACACCAAACTCAAGCTCTTTTGTGCTTGAACGAACAAAAACACACACACAAGTATCCTTAAACAAATGTAAAGAATTGAAAACAAGACGCGTGTGAGATCCGCATCATGAGCAGAAGAGGGTACTCGCATTAGGTGATCTAAAGGTGACCCAAGCATGTTTGACCCCCAAAGTCTAGTTCATTTGACTAGTAGGATCGCTCCGTACTGTGCCCGGGTGCGGTTCTTTTAGCCGTCCCTGGCCTGCTTGGAAGAGGTAGGCCAGAGCATGGTTCAGTTGGGCTCAGGCGCGGTGATTGCAAAGTGTGCCGGAGCACGGAACAGCTGTGCACTGCTGTCATCATTACGACAGTGAACACCGAACTACTATTTCTAATATATTTAGGTTAATAACGGGTCTGGTTCTCACCTTATTGACGAACAGGCATTGTATTTTGCGAGTAAAGCTGCAAATTCCTCAATTAACGTCAGCTGCCTCCGTAATAACCTCTGTTATGTGCAGTAAAATCAAGTCAAAATCGTTGTGTGGCATAAATTATAAATCTATTAGGCAGTCTATTAGTGAAAGCGATTTGTCTTCTTCAAAACAAAAAGTTGCATTGTGAATGACGTAAGCATTCTCTGGCCCTGTATGTTAAGTGCAATGTGAGTGCAGGCCAGCAGGGGAGTGGGGAGCGGGGACAATCACACCTGGGCTCGGTACAAGACAACTGTAAGTACAACAGTGACAGCAGCCACTAATACTGTCTGTCATTAATGTTCATCAAAGGATAAAGCTAACAGAGCAGATTGCTCGCTGCTCTTGACTAAAGAACTCTTGTAGGGATTCTTTAAGGATTAATCTATATTTAATTTATAATTTATGCAGCGCAGACTGTTCGTAACTTCATTCAAATTCTGTATAAATGAAGGGCACAGGTAAATATGACATTAATTATGGGTTTATGTGAGGATTGTTTTAAGTTAGTGCTGGGCGGTTTGACAAAAAAATCTGTATCACCTTTTTTTTAGGAATCTGGCGGTTTCATGGTTTGTCACAGTTTTCCTTTATATGAATCAGAATGCATGAAACCGTTGCAGAATGTAAACAATTTTTAATATGCGAACTGCAGCATGGTACAAACAGAAACTTAACAGAAACAAAAATAAACATTAATATTATCCTTCATGAACACAATGTGTAAAAATCACAGAACTTAAAAATAGATATGGCAAAAACATTTTCACAAACAGTAATAAATATGGCATGTCAACAACAAAAAGCTTACTTTATTAATATGATCTTTTATAAACAATATGTGTAAAAATCACAGAACTTAAAAATAGGTATGGCATGCCAACAACAGCCAAAAAAACAAAAACAACTTGGCCTTGGTCATTTTACACTAAAACTGCACTTTACAAGTTTTAGGCCAGGAAAACCAGCCTATCCACTGCATCTTTTTTTTTTTTTTTAAAGACTGCCCCTCCCTGACACCACTTACCATTATACATTTATAATAATAATATTTTGGTCTAAACCTAAAGTAATTTTTATAAAATATATATATATATATATATATATATATATATATATATATATATATATATATATATATATATATATATATATATATATACTGATTTTCAAAAGAAATGACATAGCAATAGATAAATAACAAGAGATTATTCATTTGTGATGTGGTGCTCTGATTCTTTCCATGTGTTTTAGAGATTGAATTCAAATCAAATATTACCATTACTGCCAAAACTAATTCTGAATTGGATGTCTACTTCATAAATATTTTGAAAAGTATATTTTGAAAAGTATTCAGATCACTCAAACCATATATGGAAATCAAAGAGTCATAGTGCCTAAGGGTTAAGTTGGGTGTGGCTATGACAGAGTTATATTACCTTACGGAAGTTATATTACCTATATTACCTTTTTTTAAAATTTGCTGTTTGATTATTATGATGATATCATAGACAGTGGGAGATCTAATAAGCTACATTCACACTAATATACAGATCTCTTTTGAATTATAAGATGTCCTGAAAGCAGCCTTCTGTCAGTGAGTTTAATATTTTTAATATATATGCCCACTGCATTCCAAACTACATAAACGATGCCTTCGTAAAACATTTGTAAGGAAAATACTGGCGGACGAGCCCGCACACATGCATAACATCAAGCAAAGCGCACGTTTCACACACAGCGCATATCCTGTGCAATGAAGACCGCGAATGTCCTTGTAATTCGCTTCAACCTTTCCGAACTTTATGAAAGATTATTTTACTGAAGGTTTGAGTGGTGTGAGTGTGTGTGGGGAATTGGAAGCCATAGGAATAGATAAGTTTCTACATGCAAGCGCCATTACGCATCTTTTGTTAAAAACTAAAGCTCAGAATCGATCTAGAATCGTTGGAGAGAATCTTTTCTCCCATCCCTATTGTATAGTATGACCAACACAATATTAGATAGATTAAACAAACTGTTCTGTTTCGTAGTGTGCCATGTTTCCTCAGTTGATGCTTCCTCAGAGCTGACTGTTTTACTCTCGTGTGTCACGTGACCAGAGTGTAATTGCATCCTTTGCGGTTAATTTTTTTTATTGCAAATGCGATTAATCGTATACTAATACAAAAATGCCAATGTTTCTGGAAAGAGGATTGGTAAAGTGATAGTTACTTTCCATGTGGTTGAGTAAGCAGTCCGATGGCAATGACTTCTTCCACTGGTTGTGCTGGGTGACAATGTAGTGGAGAAAGGAGCCGGAACAAGAACATGCTGATGAGCTAAACTCTAAACTCTATTGGAGTAAGGCAACATGTGTCAGGACCCACTCATCGCCTTAATCATACGTTAGACCTAATATTGTCACATGGAATAAATGTTGATACCATTGAAATTCTGCAGCAGAGCGACTGTCAAGTCCTCGTCGTCAGTTAGGAACCTGGGTGTGCTCTTTGATACCAATCTTTCATTTGAAAGCCACGTTTCTAACATCTGTAAAACTGCATTCTACCATCTTAAAAATATATCTAAATTACGGCACATCCTTTCGATGCAAAATGCTGAACAGTTAATTCATGCGTTCATGACCTCAAGGCTAGATTACTGTAATGCTTTACTGGGTGGTTGCCCTGCTCACTTAATAAACAAACTCCAGCTGGTCCAAAACGCAGCAGCTCGAGCTCTTACTAGAACAAGGAAGTATGACCATATTAGCCCGGTTCTGTCAACACTTCATTGGCTCCCTATTAAACATCGAATAAATTTTAAAATCTTGCTTATTACTTACAAAGCACTAAATGGTTTAGCTCCCTGTATTTGAGCGAACTCTTAACGCATTATACTCCATCACGTCTATTGCGGTCTCAAAACTCTGGCCAGTTGATAATACCTAGAATATCAAAATCAACTGCAGGCGGTCGATCCTTTTCCTATTTAGCGCCTAAACTTTGGAACAGTCTTCCTAGCATTGTTCGGGAAGCAGACACACTCTGTCAGTTTAAATCTAGACTAAAAACGCATCTCTTTACTATGGCTTACACATAAAACATTATACATTTCTATTACTCAAATCAGTAAATGATTGTCAGGCTGCATTAACTAGGTCAGCCGGAACCGGGAACACTTCCCATAACACCTGATGTACTCGTTACATCATAAGAAGAATGGCATCTACGCTAATGTTAGTCTTTCTGTTTATACCGAGGTTTACTGCAGTCAGCCAGATCCAGGCCGTATCCAGATCAGATGGTGGACCAGCGCCTGGACATGACCAACGCATCCCTGAAGTGTCTGCAGAGAACATGTCAAATAAACTCCCCCCGTAAATGCTGCATCGACACGACATCCTCATTAAACCCGTCTTCGGCGTGACGACTCCAATCTCTCGAATAATCTAACAAATATCTATTTGCCTAATATGAATTAAGACCTGCTATGTTGCCAGAATTATAATCATACACTGTTTGTTCGTCGGCCAGAGGAGAACTGGCACCCGACTGAGCCTGGTTTCTCCCAAGGTTTTTTTTCTCCATTCTGACCCTGAAGGAGTTTTGGTTCCTTGCCACCGTTGCCTCTGGCTTTTGGCTTGCTCAGTTGGGGACACCTAAATTTCTTCTATATTACCGATCTGCCCGCATTGATGCTATATGATACTTGAAATTAGCTGGATAACATCACTGTTTCACCAGAACGGCTGTACAAATTCTGTTGCATTATTTTACTTTTAACAATGTGAAGCTGCTTTGAAACAATTGGACTTGTTAAAAGCGCTATATAAATAAAGGTGATTTGATTTGATGAGGCCCTGAAGTAGGTCCAGAAGGTCCTTAACAATCTGGAACATGCAGACTAAGGAACCTTGAAGTAAAGGTTTGCTCTCCTGAGCTTAACCTTGTTGCAAATGTCTCTGTGTCTTCTGCCTCTCTGGGCCAAACACTAAGAAGTTGGTCAATCCGCTTTTGGCTCACTGGCATGGAGACTCAGGACGTGCTGTATTAGTTACTGTCTCGCTGGGGGAAAGCTGCCTTCCCTTTAACGGGCTGCAGGCTCAGAACGTGGTTGTATTTGTTATAGTCTCACACTTGTGGGTCGGGACTCAGAATCTGGTTGATCTGTTTCTGTCTATCCCCTTACAGGGCAGACTCAGAACGAGAATGTATCTGTTAATATCCCACTAGATGAACCAGAGACCCAAAACAAGGAGTGTCTGTTGAAAGGGTACCTTCATCCCTTACCGATGAGGGATTGCAATTTGGCACTTCTCCATATGAGTGCTGTGATTGGCTGCTGGCATCAGAAGCCCTTCTTTTCACCCTTCTTTCCCCTGAGCGAACGCTCTAGAATCTCTGGTTTGCTGTTAATTAAACGGTCATATTAGCAGAAACTTTTGTTAACACTGTGGTAGTTGCAGTTTGTGAAGTCATACAGCTCTGGGTAACTCATGACTGCCACCACAAGTTTCTCCTCTATCATTGCAGTCGTTGTCACCACAACGGAAGACCCGCCTCTCCATTAATTTGATAAAAAAAAGAAGTGCAAATGGCATTGTGCGAGTTAATTTTTTTTCAACCTCAGAGCGCTCCTAAAAAAACATGAGATGCAGTAGGCGGCTAATATGGGGGGTGCATAAAAAGCGTGCAAAATGCTTACTGACAATAGAACACTTTTAAAAGGTGCCTCTCACCACAAAAAAACGTGTTCTGTCTGATCGGGACCTTAGAAGTCTTTATGGTGTCTTTAAAGTTTTACCAATGTATCTCTCACTTTCCAGACCACCGCCTTTGACCATATTCTAAATTAATAGAGTCCAATCAAGATGGAAAAAGATTGAACTGTCATGCATTCATTCATTTGTACGTGAACAGTTTGTGTTAGTTCACCAAGATCCAATCAAAATGTAGCAAACCTTTGTTCACTGTAACGGACAGAGAGGAGCCCAGCCATAAACTGTTCCCTGGAATGTGCTGTTCACCACATGTTATAGGAAACATGCTAAAAGTCACTGAAGAAACAAAGGTTGTGTTGTTGCAAAATGCCAGACGAACAGAAAATTACAATATAAGGGAGAGATGTGAGACTGGTGGAGACGACAGCACAGAATAAAGCCGCTCATACCAGCCTTCTACATTTCTCCTGCTGCCTCAGGATGCGGTCATCCAGTGCAGCAGCTTGTCATGTTGTAAATAAGACAACATCTGTATTGCAAACTCCTCTATGTTGCTGTTATCATTGTTGTTTTTGTATGTTTCTATGGCATTGATGTTGCAGAAAAGCCTCAGAAAAGCCATTTGTCAAAATAATTACACACCGTATTACATAATCACATTTTTAAAACACCATTTAAAACAAAATAAATTTAGAAACTTAATTGTGTAAGTATTATAACTTTATTATTAGAAAATGGACTTAAACTGGGTGCTCGCCCATGTGTAATCAAATGCATCAATTTGGACAGACTTCTGGTTGTAAGTTTTGAACTCAGGCTCTGCTGCCACACTAGATTGCAACTGGACAGGTAGAAATTACAGTTACAAGTTACCATAGGTCACCCTCAGTGCAATCTCTCAAAATGATGGACAAAAAAATGAAAACGACCTCTGAGTACAGTAAGCTTTTATATGTACAAATATCAAGGAAATTTGATTCCTCCTAACATGGCCCCATTAAATTTTGTATTGCATGAATACTTTGACAAACACCATTTTTGGAAATGTTTTATTTTGTTTTTAATAATAAAGCACATTGACTGAATAAGAACATTTATTGCTGTTGTAGATACACTTTCCTGCAGTAAATCAGTCAGTCCATCAGCATGATCTTATGTTGAAGTTGGTTAACCAAGGAAGTTGTGCAATGTGATGGAGACACCAGCAAACTAGCATGCCTTATAACCAGAGTATGCCCTTTTTGCAGATTAACAGCCTGTAATCTCACTGATCAGTGCTGTGAAGTTGTGGCTTCATCTCTACAATCACCAAACTCCTCCCTGAGAGAGCTGGACCTGAGTAACAATGACCTACAGGATTCGGGAGTGAAGCTGCTCTGTGCTGGACTGAAGAGTCCAAACTGTCAACTCAACATACTGAGGTATTTAAAGGGATAGTTCACCCAAAAAATGAAAATGAGCCCATGATTTACTCACCCTAAAGTCATCCTAGGTGTATATGACATTCTTCTTTCAGACGAACACAATCAGAGTTATATTAAAAAATGTCCTGGCTCTTCCAAGCTTTATAATGGCAGTGAATTGTTGCTTTGTTTTTGAAGTCCATAAAAGTGCATCTATGCATCATATAACCGCTCCACAATCTCACTGATCAGTGCTGTGAAGTTGTGGCTTCATCTCTACAATCATTAAACTCCTCCCTGAGAGATCTGGACCTGAGTAACAATGACCTACAGGATTCGGGAGTGAAGCTGCTCTGTGCTGGACTGAAGAATCCAAGCTGTCAACTCAACATAATGAGGTATTTAAGGGGGTTTTAACTGGTTTGTGCAAAATAACAGCATGCACGCTGTCATAGAAATGTTCTATTCTAATATTCTGTGTACCTGACTTACATTACTGGGTGTGTCAGTTATCACACACTAGCTTGATCCCAATCTATTTATTATACTCCGACAATCCAATCTATTAATGGACGCCATCCCATCCACTCTGGACACTAAGTAATGTTAAGTAAAGAGTAAAGCAAGTTCCTTGCTGTCAGAAATAACTCTTCTGGGACATTGTAAAGGCATACATTGATAAGGGGAGTGTGCAGGGTCTGATGGCCGTGGTGGTTCATGTTCATGTATTTTGATAAACAGATGTCATTTAAAAGCATAACTTTCCGAAAGTACTTTATATATGAGGCAGTACCATGATTTCATTGCAATCAATCAGATGTCTTTGTCTAGTTGATGGGTCAAATTTAGCCCGCAATCTGGCCCTGTTATTTATTATATGTGTATATTCTCCAAAAATTAAGTACACTGACTGAATAAGAACACTTACTATTGTTGTAGATTATCTCGCTGTTTGGTGACAGAGGAAGGTTGTGCTGCTCTGGCATCAGCTCTGAGTTCAAACCCTTCACACCTGAGAGAGCTGGATCTGAGCTACAATCACCCAGGAGATTCAGGACTGAAGTTGCTCTCAGATACACTCAACCATCTGGACAAACTCAAGTATGTGGATCAGTAAGAATCATCCGGTCTTGTGTGTGTGTGTGTGTGTGTGTGTGTGTGTGTGTGTGTGTGTGTGTGTGTGTGTGTGTGTGGGTGTGAGAGAGAGAGAGAGAGAGAGAGAGACTGAATTTTTAATTGAGACTGTAGTCAACAAACATTCGAAAGAGGTGGTGTGTCTCTGTTAAAACTTTTTCCTAAATGGTTGAATTATTAATTCCTGTTAAGTAGGGCTGCAGCTATCGATTATTTTAGTAATCTAGTATTCTACCATTATTCCATCGATTAATCAAGTAGTCGGATAAGAAGTACTTTTACTTTATTAAAGAGCAATACTAAATATACAAGAGGAAATAAGACGGGTATCTTAAAATGAACAACTAATTTGTTTCCTTTTTAGAAAAATGTTAAGTTTTATTGCTGAAATTGCACACATTAATATCTGTGAAAACTAAACCAATTTAGTGCATTCAATTGTCATATTATATTCAAAATAAAATAAAAATAAAAATCCATTTCAGTTTACATAAACATAGTACAACCTAAACCTACAACCTATAAATCAAAATAATAGTAATATAAATAATAATAATACCTAAACATTGCATTTATCAACTTTCAAGTTTCAGCTCCAGCTCAGGCATGACATAAGCCTTTACTGTCTTCTGAAGGTTGAAAATATTGGACAGGAAGGAAACTTGGAACCAGAACAAGAGTAGAGATGGGCACACTAGAGATGTGCGGATCAGCTCTAACGTCACCGAATCCGCTGTTAAAAGCAAACCATCCACCCGCACATGACAGCAAATCAATGAAAGCACGCAGCTCTGAAAGCAGGAGCGCTTCCCATCACGCGCACACAACAGTTACAGCTTGTTCTGCTATTTGTTGCGCTTAGCTTTGAGAACATTTTAATGGTGTATTTCGAAGATATCAAGTATCTATAAAGTCCCATTGAATATTTCACACGCACATCACAATGACGGTAATGCCTGAGCAAACTCCATTCATGCTGTTCATGTGTTTCGAGTTGCTCGTATTTGATCTTGAAATTAGCTGCAAACGATGACACACATTCATTGCATTAATGATTTATCTCTCATCCTCCCGCAATTTTTGGAATGTTAATTTTTATTACTTGACCCACCTGACCCATGGATATAACTGCAATCTGCCCATACTCCGAGTCCTTACACAAAAATTGTCTTTCTGCAACATGACCGTGTGGAGTTAAATTGACTAAACAAAGCTTTGAGGCAAATGATTTTGCCTCTATGATTTTTTTGAATTTGAGTTCCTCGAGGAATCGTTTCAGCCCTACTGTGAAGTTGACTTACAGCTCCAGGGTTTAGGATAGTAGATTATATAAAAAAACTGATATTAGAGTTGGAGTGAGTCCAGCCCACATTTAGTGAGTACACATATTGTCTTTTTCATTCATACTCTTAGTCGGAGTATGTTTATCTGAATCAAACGCAGATCGAGATGTTTGACTGATGAAACATGAAGACAATAAACATGATTGCGACAATTTATACTTTATCTGTGTTCTTCTAGACACCTCTGATATTTTCATAAGAATAAAGTATATTTATGATGCACTATTATTATTATTATTATTATTATTATTATTTACTTTATTAAATTTGTATGTGCAGCTTCTCAGTGAAGCCCGGTGCTGTGATCAATAGTAAGTGCTGCTCCATCTGAAAGCCAGAGGGCGCTCTCACGCTGAAACTCCAGATATGCACCGCAGAATTACGATAGTGCATGTCATTCCAGGAAATCCCTATGAACATCATGCTATCAGTGAGCCGATTAAACAGAAGATTGAAACGCTTTGATTAAACATGACTAAATGCTTCTCATGTTTGGAAAGATGTTTGATGCGTGTTGCTTTTTTATAGCATGTTATAAGCGACTCAAACTTGCAGTCCTTTCAGATGGAGCAGCATTTACTACTGATCACAGAGCCGTCCTGCACTGACAAACTGCACATAAAAAAGAATCGCATCCTTTGCGATTTCATAATCGCGATAAGCCAAAGCGATTTAAGTGTGATTTCATGTTAATTACGATTAATTGTGGAGCCCTAGATGAAGCGCTAACCGACCTGGCCTTTATCACTGTTTAGAAAACTGTCAAATAAACTCTCACTTAACATGCGGCTCTATCTCACGCACATGCAAAGCTCTATCACACGTGTGCTACTGTACAAGTGAAAAAGAAACACTTTAGTTTAGGGCCCAATTCTCACTATGAACTAGTTGCTTATTATTATGCATATTACTAGAGTATTGGCTGTTTATTAGTACTCATAAAGCACATATCAATGCCTTATTCTACATCCCTTGGTAACTCAGTATTTTAGTATTTTTTCCTTTATTAACTGAAAGTAACGGCGCACTCGCACGCTTCAGACTGTAGCAGAAAAGCAGAGGCTGGCAATCACACGAGTGAAAACGGGCAAAAATATGTGTGCCATTAAGGTGTGAATTGAGTTGTATTCGTGAATATGTATCTTGTAAATATTAATAAACAGCCCCGATTGAATGTTTTTTTTATTCATGCCAAATTGAAATTAGCTAAAAAAAATGTTTTAAAACTTGCTCTTTTAGAACATGCATTTATTGCGTGGACAGAGCTAGAACATAATGTAAGTGTTTAAAAGGCATACGCATAGTTCAGTTGAAACCCTGCCCTCTTTGGCTTGCTGTTAATGCTGTTAAACTGAATGTGCGAGGCAAACTGTCTGCTCAACAGCTCACTGAAATAATGCGCTGTTTATCTTTTAATCAGTTTAGGGCCATTCACACAGGACGCGTTTTTGTGGTTAAAATAAACCGAGACCATTCAAATCAATATTTAAGAAGCCCACGTCCGGTGTTTTTCTCTGCAAAATAATCAAATGAAGTGTCAATAAAATCATTAATTTCAGTATTTATCATATTATAAATGAAGACTCCCGAAGCCCTTGGTATAATCTCTCATTTACAGCAGTAAACACAGATGGCCTGTTTTGGTCAGGTTTATGTCTATGACTGCTTTGACTCTTAATCTCAGGATTAGATTATGGACTTTAGCCGGGGTTTCACAGGCGGCTCACAGATGATGCTTATCTGAACATGTAAACATGCTGAAAGATCGAATATACAGTTTGTACAGTATAACAATCATTGTGTGTGTGTGTGTGTGTGTGTGTGTGTGTGTGTGTGTGTGTGTGTGTGTGTGTCTCTCTAGTGTGGATCACGGAGGAGAGTTCAGGATTACATCAAGACTACACAAATGTAAGTCCTCAAACACACAGTTTTAGTGTTTGTTGTTTTGTTAAGTTTGCTTGAAAAAGTGAACCGATCTACTATTCAAGCTTCTTCTTCTTCTTAGACTACATGTCTAGATGCTGCTCCTCTAGAGTTTAACTCTCTCCACCAAACTCAGACTAGACCTTCAGACTCTGAGTTAGTGCCGCTTTATCTTTTCAAACTGATCCGACACTGACGGATGTTCAAATGAGCCGCGACTGTTCAAACTACAACGGTCAGAATTCAAACGTTGGCAGTTGTGAGGCTCATTAGTCCAGTGTTAATTTCTTTGAATCATTTTCATCATAAGTTTTCACTGACGAAAACGAGACGATAACTAAAGCCGGGGACACACCTAACGACTGTTGGGCCGATTATGAGTGGACTTGGGTTGTTACGACTGATCATGCTCGAGCCGAATCGGGGACAGTTGTGTTCAGTCTGTGTTTGCAGTCGGTGTGAAGATCATGCAGTGTGTGCTGTATCTAAAGAGCCTTAGATTTAAGAACCGGCTGTTGCCAGTCGTCCTCACAAAGATTTTATTAAACATGTTTAATGTTTGCGTCTGGCGCCGGCGGTTCTGCTGAGGAGATGCGTTCGCTGTCAAACATCATTCTTGTACTTTTATCAAACTCAATCATTTTGATGTTTCGTTTGTATTCATTCATAAGTTAACGGTTCGCATGAAAAATTGGTAATGTGAAAGCTGTCATGCGGGCCCGAAAGCGCCGAGGTACCGAACCCGAGACTGCCTGGAGGAGGCGCTCTGAGTTCGGTTGCAGCCGCGATTCACGTGAACAGTGTGAGAAACACGGACTCGTGCGCTCTTGTTCAGAAAAGCAACCAGTGCATTCGTTTCAGCCGATTATAATGTATTTAGTTCAATAAAACACATGTAAGGGATGATAGCGTTGATGATTTACCTTGGATACGAGCGAGAGCGAGCCTGCAGTGTATTCGTGCATTGAGCTGCTATCAGGGCAACAGATGAACAGCAATCCACCGCCTCCTCAAGAGTCCCTTTACAAGCAGCAGAAAGCCGCCTTCACCCGACACACGTACAGCAAACCCAAACGTCATTTACTCAGCTGCGCATAATAACACCAGATTCATAATAATAAAAAACTATATATTGACCCTGTTCTGTCTTCTGTCATGCGCTGTGCATGTTTGTGATTGTGTGTAAAACATATTCATTACTTGAACTTAAATAAACTTAAACTTATTTGAAGCTTTAGCTTAACCTATTTATATCTACTGAAATATTGTTGCGTGTATCGAACACGTGGCCCTGTAGATGATTTCCTCCCTTGAGGCAGCCCTCGCTCGCCCTCCACCCGCTCCACCCCTGCTCTGTTGCCTTCAAAACCTTCACACTTTAAGCTTTCAAACTCTCAAACTCTCAAACGCTTGTCTTGAATGTTTTTATCCAGTTGTAAATGTTTCTGTTGTGATGTGTGTTCTTGTGTTCAGACGCCTGTGATCTCACACTGGATCCAAACACAGCACACACTCGACTCATTCTGTCTGAGGAGAACAGAAAGGTGACGAGTGTGGATCAGAGTCAGTCGTATCCTGATCATCCAGAGAGATTTGAGGGGTATCCTCCTCAGGTTCTGTGTGGAGAGAGTCTGACTGGACCCTGTTACTGGGAGGCTGAATGGAGTGGAGATGCTGAAATATCAGTGGCTTATAAAGGA
This sequence comes from Paracanthobrama guichenoti, assembly GCA_018749465.1. Lineage (NCBI taxonomy): Eukaryota > Metazoa > Chordata > Actinopteri > Cypriniformes > Gobionidae > Paracanthobrama > Paracanthobrama guichenoti. The sequence goes on from CM031945.1 coordinate 26,677,144, forward strand.
ATCAAGAGGAAAGGAGGGTTTGACTGTTGGTTTGGAGCGAATGAGAAGTCCTGGAGTCTGAGATGCTCTGATCACAGACTCACTGTCTGGCACAATTATAACTCCACTGTCATCTCTGCTGGTTCTGTCTCCTGTAAGAGAGTAGGAGTGTTTGTGGACGTGTCGGCCGGCACTCTGTCCTTCTACAGCGTCTCTGACACACACACACTCACACACTTACACACATTCACACACACATTCACTGAACCCCTCTGTGCTGGATTTACAGTTTATTATACAAACTCTTCAGTGTCTCTGTGTCACATTAAACAACACACACACTGACACACACACTGTGACTGAATGACTGACACACACACACTCACACACTTACACACATTCACACACACATTCACTGAACCCCTCTGTGCTGGATTTACAGTTTATAATAACTCTTCAGTGTCTCTGTGTCACATTAAACACACAAGCACACACACACACACACACACTGTGACTGAATGACTGACACACACACACTCACACACTTACACACATTCACACACACATTCACTGAACCCCTCTGTGCTGGATTTAAACTTAATAATAACTCTTCAGTGTCTCTGTGTCACATTAAACACACACACACTCACACACACACACACACACACACACACACTGTGACTGAATGACTGACACACACACACACACACACTGTGACTGAATGACTGACACACACACACACACACACGAACGACTGCACTTTTTTTGTAGTTTTTGGGCAGCAGGAGTCAGAAAATGTCTGTTTTGTTGAATTAAAACCATAATCATCTGTAAAAGTAATCCGGATCAGTGATTTCACTGTAAATGTCCTTAAAGCATTGAAGTTCATAACTAATATTAATCCTGTCAGTGCTGCGAGTGCATTATCACTGTGAACTGATCTGAGTCACTAAACACTGAATATTTCTGAATATAAACTAAATTAAACTGCTACTCTTTGTGTGACTGAAACTGAATGAAGTGAAATAACTCAAGCTCAAAGCGTCAGTTTAGCTCAGATCTCTTGTAGTTCAACATCAGCAGCAACAACACACACTGACACACACACACACTGACACACACACACACACACTGACACACTCACACACACTGACAAACTCACACACACTGACTCACACACACACACTGACTCACACACACACACAGACACACACACACACACACACTGACAAACTCACACACACTGACACACACACACACACACACACACTGACACACACTCACACACACTGACACACTCACACACACACTGACACACTCACACACACACACACACACTCACACACACACTGACACACTCACACACTGACACACTCACACACACACACACTGACACACTCACACACACTGACACACTCACACACACACTGACACACTCACACACACACTGACACACTCACACACACTGACACACTCACACACACACTGACACACTCACACACTGACACACTCACACACACACACACTGACACACTCACACACACTGACACACTCACACACACTGACACACACACTGACACACTCACACACACACACACACTGACACACTCACACACACTGACACACTCACACACACACTGACACACTCACACACACACTGACACACTCACACACACACTGACAAACTCACACACACACACACACTGACACACACACACACACTGACACACTCACACACACTGACACACACACACACACACACACACACACTGACACACACACACACACACACACACTGACACACACACACACACACTGACACACTCACACACACACACTGACACACTCACACACACACACTGACACACTCACACACTGACACACACACACACTGACACACACTCACACACTGACACACACACACACACACACACACTCACACACACTGACACACTCACACACACACACTGACACACTCACACACACACACACTGACACTCACACACTGACACACACACACACTGACACACACACACACACACACTCTGACACACACACACTCTGACACACACCCTAAAGCACACACACACACTCTGAAGCACACACACACACACACTCTGAAGCACACACACACACTCTAAAGCACACACGCACTCTCTGAAGCACACACACACACACACTCTGAAGCACACACACACACACACACTCTGACACGCACACTCTGAAGCACACACACACACTCTGAAGCACACACACACACTCTGAAGCGCGCACACACACACACTAAAGCACACACACTCTGAAGCACACACACACACTCTGAAGCACGCACACACACACACACACACACACACTCTAAAGCACACACTCTGACACACACACACACACACTCTAAAGCACACACACTCTGAAGCACACACACACACACACACACACACACACACACACACACACACACACACACACACACACACTCAAAAGAGAACTCAAGGCAGTGCCCTAAATGCAGATCTGAAGATTGTACCATCACAGAAGTTGCAGGCCTGTCCAATGTGCTTGAAGTCACTAAGAGTTTTGTCTCAAACAGTATTCTTCTTTTTTCTTCCTGCAGTAAAATGTGTTCAGTTAGTAAGGTTCAAGCAGGGTATGTGATAAAGACAGAAAATGATAAAGAAGTCTGTCATACACAACAGTAAAGACTCATAACTCAAACTATAGCAAGGAGAGTCAAAAGGTAGGTATCGTTTGTTAGCAAACATTTTATTACATTTGACAATCTAATGCTGAGAAACTGCTGATAAAGACATTATATTATTACAGTATTATTTATATTATATAATAACTCAATGAACTCATTCTAAAGCTTAGAATCTCAGTCTTCCAATGCATCTATCCATTTTGATCAACTCTTAAGGAGCGCTGAGTTACTCCTCTAAACCGGAGTGTACCGCCCGCCGGCGCCACCTAGCGGACAAAACATGAATTGCCATATTTTTCAAAACTGCATTGATCAGCACAACATCCGCGAGGAATATCTCGTGAACGGTGCAATGGATTATGTTGATGTTGGACTCATTTCAGCTGTAAGTACTGATGTGCTGTTTTCAGCGATCGGAGCATGTTTCATGAAGTTATGAGCGTAAACGCCACTTTAGAGCTACTGTTTACTTAGCTTATGTGCTCCTGTCAGGTTATAATTCCATGAGGAATAACTTCTGATCCGAGTGACGGATTACGGTGGCCTTGGTCTCTTTAATCGTCTGCTGTAAATAAGTGTGGATATCTTAAAAGAAACTAGAGAGTAGCAAACTTTGAAGTAGGGTTCAGGTTTGAATGAGCTGTACAGCTTGAAGTGTAAAGTTTGTTCTCGTGCACAGATATGACCTATTTGTCATTTAAACGGATGAAAACAGGGAAAGCGAGCAGAAAAGACTTACAGTTTTTTCCAATTGCTAACACACAACTTTGCAAACTAGGCTGGTTTTATCAAAATAATGAACACAATTCATAAAACCACACACCCAAACTGCAAAATCCCTCATATATCTTGCAAAATGAAGCACTGCAACCAAAACTACATATAGCATGATCAAAATCAACCTTCTGCACGCAATGGCACACACTTCATTCATATTACCAGAGTTTTGTCTAACCAGCTACACACTGTTGGGCATAATGAAAGGCACTCTCATCTTCAGTATGCTTTGCCATAATACTAAAATATGTAACAATGTTCTTGGATTGTTCACATGCACAGAAATATTTGCAGATACACACACATGCTGTTGAAACATGTATTTGTTCTTAATTTTCTCCAGACAAGTCAGTGCCACATATGCACAGCAGATATATTTACATTGGACTGGACAAAAATATGCTCACAAAAACCAGTAAACTGAAAAAGAAACCTGCATCCTCCTCTTCCTCTTCCTCTCTCTGCAACGTCTTCCATTGTTGTTGTAAAAGAAAAAGAAGGTGCTCAGCTGTGGTCTTTTCATAGTGCTTACCTCCTGACTGAAGTGTTAACAATTAGCCAGTGAGGTGTCTGGCCAGTTCGCTCATGTCCTGTCATTTTGAATGGCCGTGTTTTGAAATAGCAAACGTGACTTTATGTCAGATTGTTGTGTCTTATGCAGAGAACCGTGTTCAGTGCATTTAAAAAGTGCCATTTTGAATTGCAAAATGTGTGTAAAGCAGAAAATGTGTTTAGACTTCAGGAGACTTGAGTAGAGGTTTTGCTCTCTGTGTGTCAGTTTAAATAATTGTGCTGTGCAAGTCATTTTAGTGTTAGCAACTGGAAAAAACTGTATTATCCTTTCGCCCCCTCTAGTGGACAGCATTAAGTATTACGGCCTGCTCAGATAACGCAAGTCAATGGGAGTCAATATCTTTTTTAATAATAATAAATAATAATAATCTTTAAATATAGGCTGGCTTTCTCAAGCCAACATGATAAAGAAAACTCAGAGAATCAATTCACTATGTAATAAACTTGTATTAGTTTTATAATAAAACTAACAACATTTTAAAGGTAGGCTATGCCGTGCTCTTCAGCTGACGTGATTTTAATTAATCCCAAACCTTGCTAATTTTGTCAGTATTAATGTACGTTTACTGACTCTAGCGTCTCTCTTTTCTGTCTCTTTCTTTTCATGTGAACTGAGTAGACTACACATACTTACATTCATAAATATAAACTTTATTTCTATTAAATTTTCAAAATGATTTATACATATGTCACACACGTTTACCTGCCTTTTGATGTAAATAAAAGACGAGAGTTGTAGCTGTTACAGACTTTTTATTTCCAAAGAGATGGAGCTATTTGCACTGTATTTATCAATGGGAAATATTGTGCATAGTCTAACAGTGAGTGGTGGTTTCAGACATTCATCTGATTGGACAAACCGGTGTTTGACCAATCAGATGAAAAGGCCGTTTCAGCGCCGCCCACGTGTGCAGATGAAACATCGAACCTATAAACCGATTTGTAAACCACAAACGAAAAATTGGAGACATACACTGTAAAAAAATATGGATGTAGTGTCCGTGACATCACCCATAGGATTCTGAAGAGCAGTTCTGAACCGTAAAGTAGAGACGAGCTGGCCGTCGCCCCGGATAACAGAAAATGGGCAAAGAGGCGGGACGTGGGAAACTGGGGGAGGTCGCCACTTGGTCGGAGCTTGTGTCGAGAATAAATGGGCATGCCAGATGGGTCCATGTATCTTTTGGCCATTTGATTTTCCTTATTGAAATGGGTTTTAAAAAACAAACTTTTTTATTTTTATTTTTTTTTTTTTTTAAACAAAACGAAAAAGCAAGAATTCAGCTTTATTCAAGATTCAAGAGTTTTATTTGTCACATACACAGTTATATACAGAATATACAACCGGCAGTGAAATGTAAACAGGTCCGCTCCATGGACAGTGCAAATTCACAGTTAAAAACACAAGGAGGAAATTATAATAGAAATAGGATATAAAAAAAGTACTATCTATATATATATATATCTGTAGAATTATAAATAATCAAGTCAAGTAGAAGAAAAAGTAAAAAAAGAAAGAATAAAGAAGTGGAATAAAATAAGTGAAGTAAACTGTGCAGTGAGTAAACTGTAGACTTATAAATATGTGGTTAACAAATGTATAAGAGTATAATGTGCAAACAGGTTTATAACAGGTTGTTACACAGTAACAACGAGAACAGAAAGTGCAGTGCAATGTCAGTGTATCGATGTTTATCCTGAAGTGAAGTCACGTGACGTTAAGTGACTGATGTAGCGTATGGACGGCGCTCATAAATGATCAACGGACCAATACTTTGATTATTTATAATGACTCAAGCAAGACCGGCGCCGTGAAGTCTACAGACTGACAGGTTAACGGTGCTAAAAGGACACAAACCATGCTTGTGCAGCTCACCGTCATAAACCAGCCCCCACCTCACACATACCAAAGGACATCCGAACAGATCATATGACTGTTAACTTAGTTATTCTTCATTTTAGGTGTACTCTTCCCTGTATGTATGCATGCTTTTTGTTATAACCATTTTAGATGTGTTTTGATAGGTTAGAAACTTATAGCCAGCGAAGGCTTAAGGAAAGATGGCGTCAATTCTCGCCATTCCTGTAACTCTTGGGTTAAAACCCCCATGTTTGGTCTCGAAATCTTTGTCTCGCAATTTGTAGGCCAGCTAGGCGGGTTGTGGGGTGCTATGATGCTATTTTGCTTTCTTTCATGCCAAAACCCCAAAGTCTGCATAACCAAAAAACCCCAAGTCTGCCCATTTGTGAGAGTCATAAAACATGTTAATGAGGTGAGACCCAAGACAAAGGGAGATTTCCCGTTTCTGAGTTCCTTCGCTCTGATTGGCTGTTCCGACCAAAGAGACGTGCCCCGTCGCGGCCCTTTAAGAATGGGCCACAGACGGCTCTCGCTCTCTTGTCCTTCTTTCTTGCGCCTCCTCTCTTGTCCTTCTCTCTTGTTCGCTCTCTTGTGCCTCCTCTCTTGTCCTTCTTTCTTGCTCTTGCTCTCTTGTCTCTCTCTCCGGCTTCTTCTCTCTCTTCGCCATCCTTCAACGGATCTCATCACACAAAGGAACCAAAGTTGAATTTCCCGCGAACTCCAAGGAACCACCCGGCAAGGTCGAAACATGGACCGGATCGCGGAATTCCCTTAAACACACGAACGCAGCACCAAGGAAACATATGCAAGTATCCCTTAAGCTGTCGTTATAAAGTTTTGAGCTTATACCAATAAGCTGGACTGACTCCTTGTTTATGCTCATAGGTTGTGTCGATAATATCACCGTTGCTCTGTCTCTCTCTCTCTCTCTCTCTCTCTCTCTCTCTCTCTCTCTCTCTCTCTCTCTCTCTTTCTCCCTCTCTCTCCTTCCTGCTTTCAGTTAATTTGTGTATGTTTGTTTATTGTTTGTTGATTTTATTAAAATATATATATTCACACGTGATCGCGCTTGGTTTGCTCATACATAGGTCACTTTTACGGTGAACCGACCCTGTTACAAATTAAAAGAAAGCTATTTCTCCTGGCCAGAGAAATGTTGTTTAAGAGTTATTAAAAGACAGATATTTTGGTGGACAATTATCCGTCCTTTGAACTCAATCCTAGAATTAAAGAAATTTCTAAAAGTTGAATTAAGCCCTAGATATTAATAATTGTTTTAATCCGTTTTAATCAATTGTTAATATCAAAATTCCCCTCTGTGCGGATCTGTGCATGTTTGATCGTAACACGATTAAACGCATGCATAAATCCCGCACCATTTCCCCTGGGGCTAGATATTCATTACACTGAGTTCAGGAGTCTGATGGCCTGGGGGAAGAAGCTCCTCCTGAGTCTCTCAGTTTTGGCCATCAGGCTTCGGAAGCGCTTACCAGATGGCAGCAGCGTGAAATGAGGGTTTGCAGGGTGATTAGAGTCCTTGATGATTTTAGTAACTTTACCTTTGCAGCGTTTGGTGTAGACGTCCTGCAGAGACGGGAGAGCTGACCCTGAGATGCGCTCGGATAAGCGCACGACTCTTTGCAGGGCTTTGCAGTCATGACTGGTGCTGTTCCCATACCACGCTGTGATGCACTGAGTTAATACACTTTCTATCGCCCCTAAATAGAAAGTTTTCAGGATAGCTGGTGAAACCCTGAATTTCCTCAGCTGGCGCAGGTGGTACAGTCTTTGCCTGGCCTTTATTTTTCGTTCAGAGGTAGAAAAATGAATAAATGCTTGAATATTCGATTTCTTGACAGGGCAGGAATTATACGCCCCTTTCTGCTGATTGGTCAGCTGAAGATCAAACTGTTCCGTTCCGCACAGCAGAATAAAAGTCCTGCGCTGCTACAGCTGGAGTCTTCGCTTGTATTCGTATCGGTGATTAACCATGTGGATGGATGATAACAGCCTTCTGAGCCTACCAGTAGGAGCACAGCCGGTCCCTTCTGGCCATACACCACTGATAACGTCCATTCAATCGAGTGATAACAATCGAAGCGGGTGCAACGAGTGTGTGTTGTTTTTAATGGAGAGAGTTTCCCATTGACCCCAGATCAGTGTGCCAACATCTGAAGCCATTTCAGGGCTTCAAGCACTTTATAACTTTTGTAGCTAGATTTAACATCCATTAATCTATATTTAATTTATAAGTGAAGATTATGCAATGTTATTACGTTTGATGATTCAGTTTCTGTGCCTGAATCACTGTGACCTGCAACTTCAAGCACTTCATTCTTAGCACTGTTCTTACTTTATTGCTAACTGTTCACTTGTATTCAATGATGTTTTATATTATTAGGCTTGTAGTTTTCGCTGTGGAATATCAGTTGAGAATTGTGAAATTTCACTGCTATCTACTATTGTTGTTGCTTATTTATTGTTACATATTTAATGTTACATAGGTCAAAACAATGAAAACAAATAACTATTACACACACTCTAAAAAATGCTGGGTTAAAAACAACCCAAGTTGGGTTGAAAATGGACTAACCCAGCAGTTGGGTTAAATGTTTGCTTAACACAACCCAACCACTGGGTTAGTCCATTTTCAACTCAACTTGGGTTGTTTTTAACCAACCCAAGTTGTGTCCAAAATGTGTCCATCCATTTAAATGAAATGGATGGACACATTTGCTCAGGATGTGACGTCCACACCACTTGCACAGAAAAAGCATCACCATCATTCCTCATAGTCCCGACCATCCACTGTGTGTGTAGGACAAAGCAAAAATGGTTCAGGAATGGTTTGAGGAGCACAACAACGAGCTATCATTTTCAGCTATGGTGACTTAAACTATGTGCAATCGTAAAGTGAATGTATTTTTAGTAGTTCAACTAGCATTGAATGCACTTAACACTCAATTAAGTAAGCTTAATTGCATCAAGTTGTTCTTACTTAAACCATTTAAGTTGTGTCAACTTAATTCTATCTGTGATCTGAGGAAGTGTACTACCAGAATGCATTGCGGTACAAATAAATTAATTGCTTCGTTTTACTATTTTTGGGCTTTATTTTGCCATTTTATTGGCTGTCTTTTGTCAGTATAACCCCAATAATGACAACTTTGTAATGGTCTTATTAAGTGTAAAAAACAAAAAAAAAACCTTTTTACCATTGTTGTGTTTTGCCTACTGAATATTGAAGTCTGTGTCTGTAAAAGTTTATGTCATAAGTGTTAGCAATAAAATGTAAAAAGAACATTATTTGACATTATATACACACACACACACACACACACAAACTCGTTTCCAAAATATTTTATTCATAATAGAATATAGATAACATATCAAATGTTGAAAGTGAGACATTTTGAAATGTCATGCCAAATATTGGCTCATTTTGGATTTCATGAGCACTACACATTCCAAAAAAGTTGGGACAGGTAGCAATAAGAGGCCGGAAAAGTTAAATGTACATATAAGGAACAGCTGGAGGACCAATTTGCAACTTATTAGGTCAATTGGCAACATGATTGGGTATAAAAAGAGCCTCTCAGAGTGGCAGTGTCTCTCAGAAGTCAAGATGGGCAGAGGATCACCAATTCCCCCAATGCTGCGGCCAAAAATACTGGAGCAATATCAGAAAGGAGTTTCTCAGAGAAAAACTGCAAAGAGTTTGAAGTTCTCATCATCTACAGTGCATAATATCATACAAAGATTCAGAGAATCTGGAACAATCTCTGTGCGTAAGGGTCAAGGCCGGAAAACCATACTGGATGCCCGTGATCTCCGGCCCTTAGACGGCACTGCATCACATACAGGAATGCTACTGTAATGGAAATCACAACATGGGCTCAGGAATACTGAGGAATACTTCCAGAAAACTGTCGGTGAACACAATCCACCGCACACATTCACCGTTGCCGGCTAAAACTCTATAGGTCAAAAAAGAATCAAATCAAATCAAATCACCTTTATTTATATAGCGCTTTTAACAAGTCCAATTGTTTCAAAGCAGCTTCACATTGTTAACAGGAAAATAATGCAACAGAATTTGTACAGCCGTTCTGGTGAAACGGTGATGTTATCCAGCTAATTTCAAGTATCATATAGCGTCAATGCGGGCAGATCGGTAATATAGAAGAAATTTAGGTGTCCCCAACTGAGCAAGCCAAAAGCCAGAGGCAACGGTGGCAAGGAACCAAAACTCCTTCAGGGTCAGAATGGAGAAAAAAACCTTGGGAGAAACCTGGCTCAGTCGGGGTGCCAGTTCTCCTCTGGCCGACGAACAAACAGTGTATGATTATAATTCTGGCAACATAGCAGGTCTTAATTCATATTAGGCAAATAGATATTTGTTAGATTATTCGAAAAAAGAAGCCATATCTAAACATGATCCAGAAGCGCAGGCGTTTTCTCTGGGCCAAGTGGAAAACTGTTCTGTGGTCAGACCAATCAAAATTTGAAGTTCTTTTTGGAAAACTGGGATGCCATGTCATCCGGACTAAAAGAGGACAAGGACAACCCAAGTTATTATCAGCGCTCCATTCAGAAGCCTGCATCTCTGATGGGATGGGGTTGCATTAGTGCGTGTGGCATGGGCAGCTTACACATCTGGAAAGGCACCATCAATGCTGAAAGGTATATCCAAGTTCTAGAACAACATATGCTCCCATCCAGACGTCGTCTCTTTCAGGGAAGACCTTGCATTTTCCGACATGACAATGCCAGACCACATACTGCATCAATTACAACATCATGGCTGCGTAGAAGAAGGATCCGGGTACTGAAATGGTCAGCCTGCAGTCCAGATCTTTCACCATAGAAAACATTTGGCGCATCATAAAGAGGAAGATGCCACAAAGAAGACCTAAGACAGTCGAGCAACTAGAAGCCTGTATTAGACAAGAATGGGACAACATTCCTATTCCTAAACTTGAGCAACTTGTCTCCTCAGTCCCCAGACGTTTGCAGACTGTTAGAAAAAGAAGAGGGGATGCCACACAGTGGGAAACATGGCCTTGTCCCAACTTTTTTGAGATGTGTTGATGCCATGAAATTTAAAATCAACTTATTTTTCCCTTAAAATTATAAATTTTCGGATGCTCTAACAAGGAGGCTAAAGGCTGATGCTCTAGCGTCAGTCGCTAGAGCGTCTCTTGAGATCAGAGGAGTGAGGTTTACTCACACAACAACTACTAGCTGGCCTCCATTACACTTATATATATATATACATATGACTTCCCTTCCTTTGAAATCAAAGAACTGTGATTTCTTGTTGCATCACTGCATCAATAAGAAAAGAATTACAATAATATAAATGAAGTTCCAAGTCCCCAACCAAAAGGAATAGTGATCACCATAATGGTGATACATTTTAGGAAGTCAACTTATGTGATGTTCTCCCAAAATATTTATGTAACGCAATGGATCATTCAGGGAAGAAGGAGGCGGGAACCAGCGAACATTTTAAAAGCTTTAATCAAAAATAAAACAAAACATAATGTCGGCGGCAGCCCCTCACGGCCGACTGCCGCCTAAAAACAAAACAAAACCCAAAACACAATAATAACATTGAATAACATTCAAGATGACTGGAAAATAAGTGAATGCAACTAAGAAGAATGATGACTGCAGAAGTGGAGGAAATTAGTAAAAAGTCTATTAAGAATTGCCCCGGCCCAAAAACCATTTGACTGCCCTAAAACCCTTTTTTTTTTTTTTTTGCTTTGGCAAAATGGTACTCAAACCAGCCAAGTAATGTTTACTAGGGTTTTCTGAGTAACAAATGTATTAGCATGCAAATAGTTCAGATTACTACATTGTTTAAGTAAGTTCAACAAATTATTGGACATTAAGTAAAGTTAACTAAAAAGTCTCCGTAAGAACAACTGTTGAATTGTACAGTGTAGTTGATCAATTTATTTCATTCACCAGTTCTGTGCCATCATAGTCTTATTATATTTAAGAATCCATACCTATGCTCTTTATATTTCCATAGATTATATAAATTTCATCAAGTATCCAATCATAACGGAGCATATCCAATCATAGCGCAATGGAGGCATTGCCTCCTCTCACCTGACTTTCCTCAGACATCACGCCCATGGATCATTGGCTGAACATCTGATGCATAGACTGTGAAAAAGATGGACGACGCACCTTCACTCTCTTCCATTGAGGTAAGTGAAGCCACCAGCGTCCAAACATCCAGATATCAAGGTCCCGCCCACACTCCCGCATAATCAATCACACGCCCCTGGACTTTTTGTTATGGAAATGTAGAAATTAAAGTTAAAGCTCCAATCTCCTCCTGAAGCTCCCGGAAAAAGTCTGTTAGTGCATGATTAGAGAAATTTATGTTTTCAATAAATATATTTCTATGAAAATGTCAAATGTTTCAATTTGTCCGTTGCAGTAGGGGAGAGCGGGGCACAACCTAACGCTTTTTGACTTTCTCAGTTTGTGTAAATCCACTTGGGCTTCAGAGTATTTATTTTTTCCCATATTAATTTCACACGTCTAGTAAAAATATGTGGTTTTGTTTCATTAATACAGTGTATACTTTTTTCTTGATTTACCCCGAAAGAATGGAAGTGAAATGTGACAACATGCCCCATAGGTGGGGTCCACTGTAACATGTGAGGGATACAATGTAACATCACCAAATGACAGCTTAAAATGTTACCTGATATAATCAAAAAAGTCAAACTAAAATATTTTGTCAATAAAATACAATTATTAATTTTTAAAAAATAAAATGGCATTTTTTAATAATTAAAAATAAAAATTTTGAGTTTGACAACGAACACACCGCTAAATACAACTATACAGCAGAGTTCAAAACATAATAATAATGATTATTTCTGAACATTGACTCTGTCACTACTCACCCTTTTTGTCATGGTTTCTCATAATAATTAATAAAAGAATAGAATATAATAGTGTAGTTCTAATTGTTACGGATTTGGTGTGGAACAAACTCACGAAGGCGAAGGAGAACTCGGAACTTGGAACTTGGAACTTTAATCACAAACTCGGGAAACAGACAGGGAAAACACCAACAAACGCAAACGAGAACCGACAAACACTGAGGGCACACAGAGGGCTTATATAGACAGGGGAAACAAGGTGATGAACTAATTAACAGGACACAGCTGGGACAAATGAACTCATAATGAGGGTGATACAGGAGTGGCGGGAAAACTAAACAAAGGAACATGTGACCGGGCAACACAACATGTGACACTAATAGAGGCTCAGTGTGACAACATGCCCCTTCTGCTCCACTGGGATTTAACCCCGGCTCGTGTCTTCTGCTGTTAGATCAGCATTAAAGAACATCTCAACTGTTCAATAACAGATATAAGATTACAATAATATCAGATTTGTCTCATTTTAAATAAACACAAAAAACAGAGATGAAAAATAAACTTAAGAAATGTACTTTTGCTATGGTTAAATAAATGTTCAGTGATATCTTCCAAAGATTTCTTAATTTTGACGTATTTTTTTCTCTATATAATGTTGATATGGCAGCTAGTAAATACACAAAGTTTGGTCATCCTAGCATGTGCGGAACGTTTTAAATCATGCGTTACAACTAACCCCGCGTTAGGTTGTGCCCCGCGCTCCCCTACAATGTTTTCTTGCAACAAACTTAAATAAATAAATACAATTTTGAAAAATGTTATTACTATTGTTATAGTGTCCTATTTTAAGTAGGAAAAACACCACACATATTTTTTTTTCTCACTGAAATCATATTGCGTACCATAGAGGGATATTGTGAAAAGGTTCAGTATTGTAGGCTCAAAGTGTCTCACTAATCAGCTAATTAATCCAAAACACCTGCAAAGGGTTCCCGAGCCTTTAAATGGTCTCTCAGTCTGGTTCACAATCATGGGAAGCTGACCTGACAGTTGTGCAGAAAACCAGAAGGAAGGAAAGCCTCAAGAAGTTGGATGTTCCAAAAAGCACATTAATAGAAAGTTAAGTGGAAGGGAAAAGTGTGGAAGAAAAAGGTGCACAAGCAGCTGGGATGACCGCAGCCTGGAGAGGATTGTCAGGAAAAGGCCATTTAAATGTGTGGGGGAGCTTCACAAGGAGTGGACTGAGGCTGGAGTTACTGCATCAAGAGCCACCACACACAGACGGATCCTGGACATGGGCTTCAAATGTGGCCAGAAGCATCTTTCCTGGGCTAAAGAAATAAAGAACAGGTCTGTTGCTCAGTGGTCCAGTCCTCTCTTTTGATGATAGCAAATTTTGCATCTCATTTGGAAACCAAGGTCCCAGAGTCTGGAAGAAGAATGGAGAGGCACACAGTCCAAGATGCTTGGTCCAGTGTGAAGTTTCCACAGTCTGTAGAATGTCATCAGCTAGTGTTGGTCCACTGTGCTTTAAGTCCAGAGTCAACGCAGCCATCTACCATGACATTTTAGAGCACTCATGCTTCCTTCAGCAGACAAGCTTTATGGAGATCCTGACTTCCAGGGCACGAAGCTCCCGTTCCACCACATCCCAAAGATGCTCTATTGGGTTGAGATCTGGTGACTGTGGGGGCCATTTTAGTGAAGTGAACTCATTGTCATGTTCAAGAAACCAATTTGAAATGATTCAAGCTTTGTGACATGGTGCATTATCCTGCTGGAAGTAGCCATCAGAGAATGGGTACATGGTGGTCATAAAGGGATGGACATGGTCAGAAACAATGCTCAGGTAGGCCGTGGCATTTAAACAATGCCCAATTGGCACTAAGGGGCCTAAAGTGTGCCAAGAAAACATCCCCCACACCATTACACCACCACCACCAGCCTGCACAGTGGTAACAAGGCATGATGGATCCATGTTCTCATTCTGTTTATGCCAAATTCTGACTCTACCATCTGAATGTCTCAACAGAAATCGAGACTCATCAGACCAGGCAACATTTTTCCAGTCTTCAACTGTCCAATTTTGGTGAGCTTGTGCAAATTGTAGCCTCTTTTTCATATTTATAGTGGAGATGAGTGGTACCGGTGGGGTCTTCTGCTGTTGTAGCCCATCCGCCTCAAGGTTGTGCGTGTTGTGGCTTCACAAATGCTTTGCTGCATACCTCGGTTGTGACGAGTGGTTATTTCAGTCAAAGTTGCTCTTCTATCAGCTTGAATCAGTCGGCCCATTCTCCTCTGACCTCTAGCATCAACAAGGCATTTTCGCCCACAGGACTGCCGCATACTGGATGTTTTTCCCTTTTCACACCATTCTTTGTAAACCCTAGAAATGGTTGTGCGTGAAAATCCCAGTAACTGAGCAGATTGTGAAATACTAAGACCAGCCCGTCTGGCACCAACAACCATGCCACGCTCAAAATTGCTTAAATCACCTTTCTTTCCCTTTCTGACATTCAGTTTGGAGTTCAGGAGATTGTCTTGACCAGGACCACACCCCTAAATGCATTGAAGCAACTGCCATGTGATTGGTTGATTAGATAACTGCATTAATGAGAAATTTAACAGGTGTTCCTAATAATCCTTTAGGTGACTGTATATCTATAATGTATGTGACTGTGTGATGTTGATGTAATAAATCAGCAGAGAATCAGGTGGATGGTCACTCACAGCTTCTTTATTGGCCTGAGAGAACACACGGCCAAAAGGCTGCTTAGAGCACTGCATCGACGTTGCATGTAAAATCTTAAAACAAACAGAGTTCGGAGTTCACAAGCATGTTAATACACACACTCCTCATTTTATCGTCACAAATAACACATATTTGACTCGAATGACAGAACTAGGAGCTGACAGACAGAAGCGGTAAACTTGAGTGTAGTGTAAAAGCTTTGCACTTGAAAACAGTTCAAACTTAGTTATTAAGACTTTTATCAATTATCAAAGCAGCGAAGCATCATGAAACTGCTGGTGAATACATAGCACGTTGTTTTATTTTTATATATATATATATACACGTGTGTGTGTGTGTGTGTAAAACAAAGGCCAAATTATAGTACATTTTAAAATATTGTCTGGACGTTTTTACTCATTATTAACTAATATGTTTTGTATCTAACTTGTATTAACTTGTCTTTTTAATCCACATTTGTGCCCTTTTTCACAACAACCTTGTCAGTCCTCTCTTTTCCCCCCAGCGCCCCCTCGCAGACCCCAGTTTAAAAATCCCTGGCAACAGAGAAGAGTAAAGCAATTCCTGAATTGAAAGGATCCATGTTAAAAGTTAGCCAGCAAATCGATGCGCGTCCTCTGATTGGACACTGGAACCATGAATGAAGTGTGTCGTCACAGCCGTTCTCAAGAGCGATTGGCCGCTCCGTCACGTCAATCACGACCGCACACGCCCTTTCATAATGCAGCATGGGGGAGAGAACGTAACAAAATGACGGCTTCGTAGCGGAATACAGTCTTAACAGCAAAGCCGATCAAACAATTCGCGGTCATTCACGGATGGGTACGTATCGAATATTATTCGCATGCATTTGGTGGCGAGTGATATACCGATTTCCGTCAGTAAACGCCTATATGAGGGCTAGAAGCAGCACATTGCAGCAGTTTGAACGCCACGTTCGCTTTGTGAGGCGGCTCGGTCAGGAAGTGAAGCCGTTTATATGTGATTTGGTTACGTTTGACCAGCGTTAAACACACAAGCGCGCCGAAACGTCGAAGAAAAGCGCAGTGTTTACGCTAAAGCAGATGCTAGCTTGTGTGACTAGCCGCTCTGACTAGCGACCCGCGCAAAACACTGACATTAATACTGTACTGTTGAGGTAAACAACCCCTGCTGCTCAGTAAGAGCTGCTTTCTAACATCCTCCTTGATCAGTGCATGTTTCTGGGAACTGAAATCATATTAGCCGCAGTAATAATCTCCAATAAAGGCACTGTACGCCGCTTTGGCTTCAACCACACGAAACACCGATGACATCCACCGAGCGAAGTAGGTTTCTCTTTTTCAAATCTCGCAAGTGTACACTTTGAGCTGCGTGAACGTGTTCTGGTGATACATTTCTGTGCGCTTTAGGCTGTGTCTCAAACCCCAGGGCTTCGTTCAGCACGTGCTGTGATGGGCAAAACTGCTGCCTGGCCACGTTTTCGAGACGCAACATTAACACGCTTCGAGAATTCATACACTGAATAGGGAAACGTGGTCTGTTTGGAAAGCGATAACTGTGTGAAATAGGATGAAAACCCGACAGCTAGATGCGCGAAGGAGCAGCAGTGGTGACTGTGCTAGTTAAACGCCACATGAGTCCTCATTGGACACGTGCTTTTAGCCGGAAATGGGCTACACTTTAGACTTTACTGGGTAACTCTTTATCTTGGTGTCCTTGTTACATACACACTGCAGTGCATTATGCACAATGTGTTGGGTTACACTTTATTTAGTAACACTTTATTTCACAGTGTCCTTGTTACTGTATGCATGTACCATAGTAATAACAAACTATGCATAATTACATGGACCTAATCCTACCATAACCCTAAATATTACTCCGCTCTTAGAATTACACAGTAACGCAGACACCTTAAAATAAAGTGTAACCCTTTTTTTTGCGGTGCCATTATGTATTTAAGTGCTGAGTAATATTAATTAACTACATGTACTTACTATAGGGTTAGGATTTGGTTTAAGGTTAGTTTAATATAATTGTGCATAATTTATAGTTATTACTATAGTAAGTACATGTAGGGCACTAAAATAGTGTTACCATATGTTGTCGTTAAGCGCAGTGCTTAAATGTACAGTTACACTGTAACAAAGGCACTAAAATAGTGTTACCGTATGTTGTTCCTTAAGCGCAGTGCTTAAATGTACAGTTACACTAAGGAAGGCACTAAAATAGTGTTACCGTATGTTGTTCCTTAAGCACAGTACTTAAATATAGTCACACTGTAACGAGGGAACTAAAATAGTGTTACCGTATGTTGTTCCTTAAGCGCAGTGCTTAAATGTACAGTTACACTGTAACGTAGGCACTAAAATAGTGTTACCGTATGTTGTTCCTTAAGCACAGTACTTAAATATAGTCACACTGTAACGAGGGCACTAAAATAGTTACCGTATGTTGTTCCTTAAGCGCAGTGCTTAAATGTACAGTTACACTGTAACGAAGGCACTAAAATAGTGTTACCGTATGTTGTTCCTTAAGCGCAGTGGTTAAATGTACAGTTACACTCTAACGTAGGCACTAAAATAGTGTTACCGTATATGTTGTTCCTTAGCGCAGTAGTGAGGGCACTTAAATGTACAGTTACACTGGTTAAATGTACAGGCACTAAAATAGTGTTACCGTATGTTGTTCCTTAAAGCGCAGTGCTTAAATGTACAGTTACAGTAACGAGGGCACTTAAATGTTCCTTAGCGCAGTGCTTAAATGTACACTACACTGTAACGAGGCACTAAAATAGTGTTACCGTATGTTGTTCCTTAAGCACAGTACTTAAATATAGTCACACTGTAACGAGGGCACTAAAAAATAGTGTTACGCAGTGTAAATGTACAGTTACACTTACGAGCGCACTAAAGTAGTTAAATGTACAGTGTACAGTTACACTGTAACGAAGGCACTAAAATAGTGTTACCGTATGTTGTTCCTTAAGCGCAGTGCTTAAATGTACAGTTACACTGTAACGAGGGCACTAAAATAGTTACCGTATACAGTGGTTAAATGTACAGTTACACTGTAACGAGGAACTAAAATAGTGTTACCGTATGTTGTTCCTTAAGCGCAGTGCTTAAATGTACAGTTACACTGTAACGAGGGCACTAAAATAGTGTTACCGTATGTTGTTCCTTAAGCGCAGTGCTTAAATGTACAGTTACACTGTAACGAGGGAACTAAAATAGTGTTACCGTATGTTGTTCCTTAAGCGCAGTGCTTAAATGTACAGTTACACTGTAACGAGGGCACTAAAATAGTGTTACCGTATGTTGTTCCTTAAGCGCAGTGCTTAAATGTACAGTTACACTGTAACGAGGGCTAATTAAAGTGGTTAAATGTACAGTTACACGTGAGGTAGTGTTACCGTATGTTGTTCCTTAAGCGCAGTGCTTAAATGTACAGTTACACTGCGAGGGCACTAAAATAGTGTTACCGATATTTGTTCCTTAGGCACTAAAATGTGTTACCTGTAACGAGGGCACTAAAATAGTGTTACCGTATGTTGTTCCTTAAGCACAGTACTTAAATATAGTCACACTGTAACGAGGGCACTAAAATAGTGTTACCGTATGTTGTTCCTTAAGCGCAGTGCTTAAATGTACAGTTACACTGTAACGAGGGCACTAAAATAGTCCTTAGCGCAGTGTATGTTCCTTAGTGTTAAGCGCGCAGTGCTTAAATGTACAGTTACACTGTAACGAAGGCACTAAAATAGTGTTACCGTATGTTGTTCCTTTAAGCGCAGTGCTTAAATGTACAGTTACACTGCGTAGGCACTAAAATAGTGTTACCGTATGTTGTTCCTTAAGCGCAGTGCTTAAATGTACAGTTACACTGTAACGAGGGCACTAAAATAGTTACCGTATGTTGTTCCTTAAGCGCAGTGGTTAAATGTACAGTTACACTGTAACGAGGGAACTAAAATAGTGTTACCGTATGTTGTTCCTTAAGCGCAGTGCTTAAATGTACAGTTACACTGTAACGAGGGCACTAAAATAGTTACCGTATGTTCCTTAAGCGCAGTGCTTAAATGTACAGTTACACTGTAACGAGGGCACTAAAATAGTTACCGTATGTTCCTTAAGCGCAGCGCTTAAATGTACAGTTACACTGTAGTTACGTATGAGGGCACTAAAATAGTGTTACCGTATGTTGTTCCTTAAGCGCAGCGCTTAAATGTACAGTTACACTGTAACGAGGGCACTAAAATATTCTAACCAGATACTGTACCATTGACATTATGGAGGAATAAATTATATAAATCTCTCATATTATGTCAATGTTAAGGAGTGCAATACATGTTGGTACAACACAGCAATAATTGTAAGACTATGTAGATAGTCTGTAGTATATCTTAAAGGGATAGTTCACCCAAAAATGGAAATTTGATGTCTATCTGCTGACCCCCAGGGCATCCAAGATGTAGATGTCTTTGTTTCTTCAGTAGAACACAAATAAAATTGCACTGTGCCAGTCATATAATCCATGTCAATGGGGTCAAATTCTATGAGTGTTAAAAAAAAAAACATGCAGAGAACTTCAAATTAAACCCTCCGGCTCGTGACGACGCATTGATGTCTTAAGACACGAAACGATCGGTTTGTGTGAGAAACCGAACAGCTGAGAGTGCGCCATCACTTCCACTGGGTGAGGTCAAAACACACGATATGACGTACGATGCGCTCGAGACATCACTTCCACCGCTTGTATCCCATTGAGATACGCTGTATCGTTTTGCGTCTTAAGACATCAATGCGTTGTCACGAGCCGCAAACAAAGACACCTATATCTTGGATACCCCGGGTGGTAAGCAGATAAACATCACATTTTCATTTTTTGGGATAGTTCACTTTAAAGGGATAGTTCACCCAAGAATGAAAATGACCCCATAATTTACTCCCCCTCAAGCCATGTCCTGGCTCTTCCAAGCTTTATAATGACAGTGAATGTCAGCCCAAAATTGCGTCCATCCATTATAAAAGTGTTCCACACGGCTCCGGGGGGTTAATAAAGACCTTCGGATGCGAATCGATGCGTTTGTGTAAGAAAAATATCCATATTTAACACGTTATAAAGACAAATATCTAGCTTCCGCCTTCCATATTCAACTTACGGGAGAGTTGGGTGAAACTATCCCTTTAATGGAATAATTGTGCAGTCGTGTTTGAGAGTCTGATAGTTTGTTCTTGTGTTCTAATGTGTGTCGTTTTACCACGGCAGTTCCATGGTGGCCATAGTTACTGTTGCTGCTGTAAAACCACAATAATCCACTGATCTATAGTTTATAAATGACAGTTGACGTCGTAAAAAGTGAAGCCACCGCACTGACATATTGGTATTTCCTCACGTTCTATTGAATCAATGGGAAATAATTTAAACAGTACTTAACGATTCAGCATGTTCATATCCGAAGTACATTCTTACAACGCAAACGTCCTAAACCTTTAAAAACAAAAAAAAAGTGACTTTTACATGCTTATTAAAAGTTATATGTTCATCATTTAGTAGCTTAATAGAAATCACTTAATTCACATGCCGTCCATATTTCTATTAAGAATTTTTTTTGTTGCATGTTGGTCAACAAAAAGACATCAGGAATATAATATACACGCTTCACAACTTATTCAGAGAAATGGCGCTCACTGCGTATGGATTTAAAGACATGAGGCTTTTTCCAAGCGTTTGTACTGTCGCTCCGAGCATGGGGAAACGTTTTATTACAATACAGTGCTATTTAGTAATAGGGAATTGAATGTAATGTAATATTTATTGTGCATTCAAATTAATTTCTGCTAATAATCCCAGATATCAGATAATTATCTATCTCCTCTCCCAGTCCATACAAAAAATCCCATCACGTGACCACGTGTACTGTGTCATGTTTATGTTTTGTTGTGTTTGCTATGTAATGCTTGCTAAACTGCATTCTTGTATTTCTGGAGAGCGTGTGGCGGCGCCTGAATAATCGGCTGCGGCCCGGAGGCTTGCTCCAAACTTAATTTCGTTATACTGTACTTGTACATGTGTAATGACAAATAAACTTGAAACTTGAGATATATTCATGCTAAATATTTCCTGCAAAATCACATGCATGAAGAAATCTATTTTGTGTTGGTTCAGTTACTTGTGTCGACGGTGTGCCGTAGACACGCCCATCATAACGATTCCTATGTCGCTTATCCTGCCCGATAAGACCGTAAACATTATAGATAGCGTTCAAAGGAGCATTTAATGTACACACGTATACCGTAAGCTATTCATGTGCGACTGATGCGCTGCAAATCAGGTTTTGGCTCTGTTGGTAGGGAATGTAAGATGGCCGCTTCAGCGCCTGATGGCAGTCGTTTATATAGATCAGTGTGATAACCTGATAATTTATTGTGTTCACGACAACAGTGGTTAAGCTGACCGTACAAAATGAACACAAGCTATTGTAGTAATAGGGTACTTTTATTGGTTGTGAATCATTTCGCCTTGAGTTTGATTGACAGGCAATCTGACCAATCAAAACGCAGAATCTGGCATTTTGTCCGACAAACAAACCAGACAGGAGAGTTAGCTATGGTTGACTTACTGTGCGTTCACACCTTGCGGGAATTAAGCAAATAAATTGTATTATTTGCGCGAAGTTGCACACTTGAACATTTTGAATTTATTCGCTTCATTTGCGTGTGACATTCACTACACAACAGAAGCGAATTCGCGTCATGGGAGGGGCTTCTGCCAGGCGGCTCGTCTCGTTGCAAAATGGCTGACATGGATTGTTTTAAAATACGGCGAATAAGCTCAGTTTGCAGGCTTTAACTAGCTTGTAGTCTCAATAGGGTGAATAGAACTTGGAAAATTGTGTATTGACATCTTTCCGCGGTTGAAACAACATATGATGTTCATTCATGTTTATTTGATGCTATTACTAGTAGTAAAGAGAGACAATCGTTTCACGTGTCGCTTGAACTGAGGCGCTACAGCGATCTGTCACAGCACATTAAACATTATTTATTCTTCGAATGTGTTTGCCATGGCTTGTCTGACCTAGCAACAGTAACTAAGGGCACCGGATCTTTGCGACGGGTCAATTGAGTTTTTGTTTCCAATAGAAAAAATAAAGGTGTTAGACTTTTAACTGGGGTGCGACCCTCAGCGAAATAACTGATAAATACTTTTATTTGGCGATGGAGACTTTAAACCGACCTGAGAATTGTGTTCCTTGACAGTATTTCCTCAATCATGCTATACGTTTGTAGAATCAGATCTAGCAGCGCTGAATTCATCAGCCTTTTGATGTAGTCGGTCAAACGGTGTTTAGAAAAAGATCTGATTGGATGCATGTACACAGCTCAGCAGCTGGTTTCTCAGACCATAATAGTAACGGGATACTGTATAAGACAGAAAACAAAAAGAGCGCTCAATGAGGTGCGGATCTAGGTTACATTATTTATTTACAGTCCATTGTTGGAAACTAAACGCACAATTGTCTCGTTTGCCAGCGATGTAGATTGTGAACGACTCTCTACAGCTGAGAAGGACAGTCTATCTTGTGTGTATTATGAGTATAATATGCTCGGCGTAATGAATTTTAAGGTCTGCTGTTGAATATTTACGACTGTAAAACAGTCAGTAGAGTGAGGAGATGCCCGTGAGAGAGAGGCGCATGCGGTTACCTCAGTGCTTTTGGCTGAGCGCAGCTCGTGCAGGACTGTGTCACCATTCATCGCAAGTGCACATGAAGGTTATTCTGCCCTTGTGGCTTTGATGCATGTGCAGCCTGCTCGCATCTCTCCTCTGCTCTGTACGTCAGCACTAGACCTGATGAGTAAGACCATGCAGAACACAACTCAGCCTTTACTGCTCATCTGTGTCCTGATTGCACCAAAGGTGCATTTTTATATATTTTATATACATGGATGTATATGCTATACACATTTTTTTTCTGTGTATCTATTCAGGCTTTGTCTACAGTGTAACTACTATGCCATATAAAAGAGATGCTTTGTGGTATTTGGGTTATACTTTGTGTAACAATTACAGTGTAATTGTACATTTAAGTAATGGGTGGTATTAATTAATAACATACTTAATATTAGGGGTGTAACTGTACATAAAACTGATGGTTCGGTCAAGGTTTGGTACAGCATGGGAGGGAACTAAATATAAATCTGCTTTTTTTATTAAATGGTGGTTTGCTGAACAAATTGTGTCTGTCCTTAAATTAATTCAATGATAACTACATGTTACTTAGATAAAATAAATGATCTCTGCTAATGCTGTAAACTATATAGGGAGCCCTTACTTGCACATTACTATAAAATGAAAGGTTTTAAACTTCACAAGGCAGTTTTTGCATTCACTTCTAAATCTAATTATACATTTTTTTTTTTTCTCCAGTTCGTTGTTGATATATAATCATTTATACACAGTGGCTGTCATTTTCATGACAGATTTATTTAAACATGCATTAAATAATCCAGACGTCAGTAACAGGTTAAGTAGAATATAATGAATATATAGGCTAATATAGTGCATATATTTAGTTGATTTCTCTGGTGAACTAACAGCTGTGTACACTGAATGACTTCTGAGGTAAATGTGATGCTATGTGACATTGTTTACAAGCTGTTTTATTGACGTCTTTCCACCGTTGAAACACCGATTGAGCGATTTACATGACATATGATGCGTTTCAGTAAGTTGTAATGTATCCTCAACATACCTTCAGATGTTGATTCACTAGAAAGAGATGATCGCATTCACTCGTGCGCCGCCGCTTGAACTGACGTGCCTATACAGTGATCAGTCACGCCACATTAAAGAGCGTCAAAACGGCATTGAATTTCGTGATAAAAAGGACAGAATACTCAAAGTTCGTGTGGGAACTCTGATTGAAGTGTGGTCCGCGTGTAAAGCAAGCCGACTGTTAAAGATTGCATTCGTGCACCATACCGGAAGTCCTGTACTGAAACGGTTCGGTACAAATACTTGTACCGTTACACCCCTACTTAATATAGGCTTATATTATATAATATAGCCTGATTGTTTAATCGTTTAAATGTTATTCTCTTTTAATGTCCAATTTTTAAATAACACATTTTGCAATAAGGCTCCATTATGTGATGCTATTTAATGCATAATCTAACATTAATTAACAATGAGCAATGCATTTATTGCAGTATTATTTAATAGTCTTCATTTAACTTTGCTTTCTAAAAATACAACTGTTCATTGTTTGTTCATTTTGGAGAGCGCCCTTTAAGTAATATTAAAACTTGATTTTAATATGTTGGTAGATTTTTCTTTAACCTGAGATTTAAGTGTCTGTGAAATCGGGCCTTTATGGACAAAAGTATTGGTATACAAAAATATACACCTCTTAATTATTGAATGGGTGTTTCAATCAGACCCATTGTCACAGGTGTATAAAATCAAGCATGTAGCCATGCATTCACAAACATTTGTGAGAAAATGTGTTCTGAAGAGCTCAGTGAGTTTAAGTGGGGTACTATGCTCGAATGCCACCTTTGCAATAAGTCAATTTGTGAAATTTTATCCCTGCTAGATTTTTCATGGTCAACTGTGAGTGGTGTTATCGGAAAGTGGAAGCGTTTAGAAACTGCACCAACTTAAGACCAGGTAAAGTCAGAGCGAACCAGTCGTCAAGTGCTGAGGCGTATGGTGTATAAAAATCACAGACGCTTTGCTGATTCCACAGCTAAAGAGATCCAAACTTCCACTGGCGTTAATATTAGTACAAAAACTGTGCGGCGGGAGCTTCGTGGGTTGGGTTTCCATGGCCGAGCAGCTGTAAGCCTTACAATGCCAAGTGTGGGATGGAGTGATGTAAAGCCTGACGAATCGCGCTTCTCTGTTTGGTAGTCTGATGGCCAACGGATGGGTTTGGCGGATGCTAGGAGAACATTACCTGGCTGATTCCATTGTGCCAACAAGTTTGGTAGAGGAAGTATAGTGGTATGGGGCTGTTTTTAGGGTTTGAGCTAGACTCTTTACTTCCAGTGAAGGGAAATCTTAATGCTTCAGCATACCAAGACATTTTGGACAATTTCATGCTCCCAACTTTGTGGGAACAGTTTGGGGAAGGCCTTTTTCTATTCCAGCTTGACTGTGCCCCAGTGCATAAAGTGAGGTCCGTAAACGCATGGCTGGATGAGTCTGGTGTGAAGGAACTTGACTGGCCTGCACAGAGTCCTAATCTCAACCCGATAGAACACCTTTGGGATGAATTAGAGCGGAGACTGCGAGCCAGGCCTTCTCATCCAACATCAGTGCCTGATCTCACAAATGCTCTACTGGATGAATAGGCAAAAAGTCACACAAAAACACTGTGGAAAGACTTCCCAGAAGAAAGGGAGCTGTTAGGTCTGCAAATGGGTGTCCAACTCTATATTAATGTTTATGTATTTAGAATATGATGTAATTACAATGCCTGTTGGTGTAACGGTCAGGTGTCTGCTTTTGTCCATTCAGTGTGTGTGTATATACTGGTAGATGGGCTGTCTATTGGCTTGAAGGAAGTAGTATCACTGCACTGGGAATGATCTCACAGCTGGTCTCTTTGTCAACAGCCGCAGTCAAGGCAAGTGCAGCTGCAATGAGCCGTTTGCCCTGCAGTAAATCTCATATGAACTGACCGTTTTAGAATATGCATGTCATTTTTCAAAAGATAATGTGGTGATTTGATGGCTCAATTTACAGGTTTTTTTCAGTACTTGGTGATTTAAACAATGTAGTAAGTTTTATCATATTTCAATAATGTATAATTTATTTAAAAATGTATGTTTGTATCTCATTTAATCTGCTTTATTTTCTGCACGTATCGCTTGGATGTCCTGTCCGTTTCTGTTGCATCGGCTTCTGTTCATTCTCAAAAGCAGTCTCCGCGGTACCTGATGGGTGTGCTCTTTTGCCTAGTAGCAGCGCTGTTGCTGTTATGTAACTAGACACCTGCCACATCCTGACTGTTCACCTATTGGATTTTGTTCAGACACAATGCTTGGATGTTGCATTTCATGTAGTTATGTCAAAACATGCAAACGCTCTGTTAATGCAGCTTTAATGTTACTTGTAGCTTGATTTGGTTCAAACACATGTACAAGCTCCTCTTGGTTTGCCAGATTACATACACGCGTACATTATATCTACTGAAATGACTTGCTTGCTTACAGGTTTGATTTGTTAATCTGGATGAACTTTATACTTGTTTTGAAGAATGGAAAATCATTGGTTTATTACAAGTTATACTGAAATTAATGTATGATGGAGCGGTTTTCAAAAAAAGTTTCATCTGTTTTTCCTCATCAGTGACACATAATGCCGATAGTGGACAAGCTCAAAGAGGCCCTGAAGCCGGGCCGCAAGGACTCCAGCGATGAAGGCGACCTCAACAAGCTGCTGGCTTCATCCGCCAAGAAAGTGCTGCTGCAGAAGATCGAATTTGAACCAGCCAGCAAAGGCTTCAGCTACCAGCTGGAGAACCTCAAAACGAAATATGTGATCCTGAATCCCAAGAATGATGGGGCAGCGGCACAGAGACCGTCTGAACCTGCTCAGATTAAGAGACAAAGTAAGACCACCAAGACTACAGACCTGAGGCCCACTGTTTCAGCACATTTCTCAGGATTTCTCTTTTCGTATTGTCATTTAAAATGATTTAAGAAATTAGGTTTTAGTCAGACTAAAATATTTAGTTGATTTCTAATTGGTTTCTTCTCCTCGGAGATAATTGTTTTATTCTGTTGATACTAAATGTAATCAAATGTAGTTGTGTGTTTTTATTTTTTTGCAAAAACTACAGAATTTAATAGTCTTAAATCTAGTTTAACGCAAGTATGGTTTTCATCAGAAATGGCCTTGGCGTTAAAAACAAACCATTATCAAGAATTTTTTTTTTTCTTCCTCAATGCCATTTAACAATTTTATGTGTCTGAAATCATACATGTCCAGTTTTCGCAAAATCAGACTGGCACACCTAGATAAAACAGTTGTATTTTGTGCTCCACCAGCACATAAACTGGACTAAAATTGGCCTTTAAATATTTATTTACACATTGTGTCATGTATTCTTGGGCAGCCAGAAGCAGATTGTGGGTCAACAACAAAAACATCTGTAGCTTGAACCGCACCTTTAAGCCTCATGCACAACGGGACAATTATCGCACACGCTTATGGCCAGCGTTTTTCGAGATGTTTTTCGACACGTTTTTGCGTTCATACCCAAGTGATTGTCCCTGGCAATGTGCCGAGTGAACGTGCAAATTCACTTCCTGACAGTAGATGGCGCTTATTGATATTGACATGAAAGAAAATTAAGTGAAAGATGCGAAATCAAACTCACCAGTCCTATTTGATCTGCAGTTCCTCTCCATAACAACTCTCTCTTATAGAGATTTTTGGAGTCGCTGTGGTGTTTGTCATGAAGTTCTTTGTGTTCAGACACCAAAGAGACCAGCAGCTCAACATTCATTTGCCTTGTTGCATCTTCTTCTTCGTCTACGTACTACTATGTCATCGTCTTCAGTATCAATGTGTACTCGGCAAGACCAGTTTGTGCTTGAGCGCCACCAAGTCGTGTTTTACTGTAACTTCAGCTCCAGGCACGTCAACAAAAGCGCCAATCTCATTGGTCGGAGAGTTTTTAACGGGCTGTGTCAAACCAAAATGCGAACCATAAAAAAAAAAAAAACGCTTTAACGCCTGCTGTTTTGCGTGTCGGTGTGCACACTCACATTGGCACCCTTTGTTTAGTCACGAGGCGTTAAACGTTGGCGATTAGTGCACACGATAACCACCTCTGTGTGCACGAGGCTTTAAACATAATTATTCGTTAACTTTAAATGTGCAATGATGTATGAAGCACAGCTCACAAAGAATTCATTTAAAGTCCAAGTGGCTTTCAGTTGGGTATTTGCTTGACGGTTCAAAATACGTGTAGGGAAATCTTTTGCCCCTCACGTTAAGTTCCTGATCGCATGGGTTATTGTTGAAATGACTGGATTTTGCCAGTGAAAATTCACTAAACAATGGATTTTAAAATGCAAGTAAGGGTATTTCTCTTTTGCTAAACCAGTCTCATATTTTCCGTCAGTATCAGAGAGCCTGAGTGTTGGGCAGAGCGATGGAATCCCAGCCCCGCAGAAGATGCTCTTCCCTGGGAACAAGCTGTCCATGAAGTGGGAGCGGGTGTATCGGGTTGGAGCCGGACTCCACAACTTGGGCAACACCTGCTTCCTGAACTCCACTGTGCAGTGTCTCACCTACACCCCTCCGCTGGCCAACTACCTCCTCTCAAAGGAGCACAGCCGATCCTGTGAGAAAGCACTTCACTGAACATAATCTATGCTAGTATGCATGTGAATGTTAGACCGTTAATGTGGTTGTAGCGAACATTAGTGCTCATCCCTACTATCTGAACACTTGTATGTATATAATGCACATCCCTAGTAACTACCACCGTGTAGGTGATAGTTACTATGGATGTGCATTATATACAATACACTTACCCAACTATATAGTTGCGAGAGAACGCAAAAGCATTGAAATATGTTTTTTGCTCTTATCTCATATAGGGCTCCTTTCCAAACATAGTATTCCGCTTCAGGCACAACCATAGTAGTTACCATGTCTGTTCCTTTGAACTGGATGTATAGCTAGCTATACATATGTTGATAGCTGTCAAAAACATTTGTTTACATTTGTAAAACAACTGTTTACATTTCACTGCCGGTTGTATATTCTGTATATAACTGTGTATGTGACAAATAAAACTCTTGAATCTTGAAATATGACGATTTGTTGAAAGAACCAATTGAATTAAAAAAGTCATGATTTTTAGGTTAAAGCTTGTTTTGTCTATTTTAAATGACCTGAAAGCCAGCTCTCTCGGAAGTGTTCCTGGGCCCCTGGTTGAGAGAATATTCGGTTTGAAAGGAAAATGGTAACATTGTAGTAGGAGTGGGATGAGATTTCTTGTCGCGTGAAAAGCTGTCTCGCGAAGGTGACATTAGCATAGAATATGCCACCGCTACGTTTACATTACATCCTCCACTGTCATTTTGCTTTTTTTAAATAGAAATAAGAAACATTGAATTCGGTTGGAAAACGGTCGCTTCAACTATAAACTCTTCTAAACGTCTGAGCTGCAGAGATCACAGTTCACTGATCACGTAACGACTAAGGTGAGATGATTGACAGGACCATGGCGGAAGATGTGCGCAACAGAGGCTGATAGTGTCTGATAAATGTGTATAGGGAGAGGTGGTGCTGAGCGCGCATTCTAGATAAGACAGAGTATGTGTGATTTGCGAATCAAAAGCGAAAGTAAACGCACAAACTAGGCAACGTACAATAGCCAGTCAAAGCTATCTTAGGCTGCGCTGTGTAGTTGTAACCACCTCTTAGCTCTGGTCTCTGTTTTCACTTTGAATATTGAGAGCGTAATTTGATTATGGTTGCACTTACTGTTTGCAGAATTTGTTTATGTATACGTTTTTTTATTTCTGTTCAATTTGTGGAAAGGAGTTGAATTAAGAGGTTTCACACAGCCTCAGTCAGAACTTCTGGAAGCTCATAATTCATGTACAGTAAGAGACTCGTGTGAACTCATACAGGACAGAAGCCAGTCAGTTGAGTTTGTTTGTTTGTTTGTTTGTTACAGTGCTTGTACATTGTTGTCTTTCAATGCATATGATAATTAATACTCAAAAAGTAGAACTGAAATGACATTCATTGCAAGATGATCAGTTAAAACATTTCAAAATGCACCTACAGACTATTTTTCCAGTCATGAATTTTGTCATTGAGGATTTCTTAAATGCTGTGCAAAAATCTTTTCGATCTTGTCTCGTGAGCTGCGTCTCGTCACACCCCTACATTGTAGTGGTAGCTGGTTTGTCCCATAGAGTGTTTCATGTCTGGAATTCACTATGATTGCTGATGTGAAATCCCTCTTTTGACTCCTTCAGGTCACCAATCTGGATTTTGCATGATTTGCGTAATGCAGAACCACATCATCCAAGCCTTTGCCAACACAGGCAATGCCATCAAGCCTGTATCGTTCATCCGAGATCTGAAAAGTAAGAGCTTCTTTTAATTGTTCAAACAAACATGCAACGTTTCCAAATGGCTTTTTTCAGCTTAGAGGTGACTTGCACGTTACATGAAGTGCTGCTGATGACTACTGTGGTAGCCCGTGACTAAGTGTTGAGTCATGAAATTGTTTTCCCAGATACTCCTGGGAATGCAGTCTCTGTTCTGTTCTTTTTCTTGCTCGATTTCCTCACTTATCCTCTGACATAACCTGATTTATTTTTTTAATCCAATTCTTCAGAAATTGCTCGCCATTTTCGATTTGGGAGCCAAGAGGATGCTCACGAGTTTCTGCGTTACACCATTGATGCCATGCAGAAAGCTTGTTTGAACGGATATCCCAAGTAAGAGCACAAAGAGTTTGTTAGTGAAACCCCCAGAGTTTGCTTTATTGGATCAGAGGAATAACAAGCCCTTTTCTTCACAGGCTGGACAGACAGACACAGGCCACCACACTGGTCCACCAGATTTTTGGGGGTTATTTGAGGTCAAGAGGTGAGCATGAACACCACATGAGTTTCAAGGCTAACCATGAGCATTGAGCTTCAAAGGAAAATGTGATTTTGCTGGATAAGCTATAAACTTAGAGGGATTTGTTCACCCAAAAATGAAAATTAGCCCATGATTTACTTACCCTCAAGCCAGGTGTACATGACTTTTTTCTTTGAGACGAATACAATTTGAGTTATATTAAGAAATGTTACCCTGGAGCACAAAACCAGTCCTGCGTCTCACGGGTATATTATGGCAATAGCCAACAATACATTGTATGGGTCAAAATTATCCATTTTTCTTTTATGCCAAAAATCATTAGGATATTAAGTAAAGATCATGTTCCATGAAGATATTTTGTAAATGTCAAAAATTTATTATTAGTAGTAATATATATTATAGTAATATATATATTTAGCAATATCTCCGAGCCTGATGGGTGAATAGAAAGTCTTCAGTGTCACATGATCCTCCAGAAGTCCTCCTAATATGCTGATTTGCTTCAGAAGAAACATTTCTTATTCTTATCAATGCTGAAAACCATTTTTCTGCTTGGTATTTTTATGGAAACTGATACCTTTTTTCCTAGGATTCTATGGAAGCTTGTTTCTGCAATGGAATAAAAAAAAGACTTCTTTTTATCTCACAATTCAGATTTTTTTTACTCGCAATTGTGAGTTTGCATCCCACAATTCTGACTTTTTTTCTGAATGTGCAATATAAACTCGCAATTGTGAGTTATAAAGTCAGAATCCGTGTCTTTATCTAGTTTTCTTGTGTTTTTGCAGTGAAGTGCTCTGTTTGTAAAAGCGTGTCTGATACGTATGACCCATACCTGGACATCGCTCTGGAGATTCGGGTGAGATTCTGACTTCTGTTTTTCAAAAGCCCCTGTCAGTATGATGAATGTCGTTTGTCCCAGGGCTTGAATCTCCTCTGAATAACATTAACTCTCCATTTCAGCAAGCAGCCAACATCGTTCGTGCTCTGGAACTGTTTGTCAAGCCTGACGTTTTGAGTGGCGAGAACGCCTACATGTGTGCCAAGTGAGTTGCACACCCATCTTAATATATATATGTCAAAACATTTGTGCAGGCCAATCAAGCTCTTGATCCAGTTTGCAACCACTCAGAACATATCTGCATCTCATCTGTTTCTTTTCCTGCTTCAGATGTAAGAAGAAAGTTCCAGCGTCTAAGCGGTTCACCGTTCACAGAACATCAAATGTGCTGACACTGTCACTTAAACGGTTCGCCAACTTCAGTGGAGGGAAAATTACCAAGGTATCAGCCTACACACGCCACTGCCACGCAAACGGGCCTTTAGTCTGTGATCAACCCACTGATTGATGGTTTTCTGGTAGGATGTCGGCTACCCAGAGTTCCTGAACATTCGTCCGTACATGTCCCAGAGCACTGGAGATCCTGTGATGTATGGCCTCTATGCTGTTCTTGTGCACTCGGGCTACAGCTGCCATGCTGGACACTACTACTGCTATGTCAAGGTGAGCGCCATGCATTTTGGTTAAAGTGCTGTATGTAGGTTAGACATTTGTTCACAGGCAGCCAATGAAGCCCACAGGCTGGCATTGTGTAAATTTGTAACAAACCTATGTAAAATCGAGCAGCAAGAATTGTGTTTTTGGGAGACCATAACTCCATTTACATTACATGAATGGAAATATCTGAAAAAGCATAATAGAGGCACTTTAAAAATAAGCTTAATTTTAATTTATGAAGCGGTAAATGTAGCACTAAAAAACTTGGGACAAGACTAGATTTTATAAATCAGGATTTGATTGGATCGTCTCTTACAAGTACTGTGGTGGTTCGTAATACCATGTATTCCATTCGTTTATCGTGATACAACAATTTACCCTTTTCACATTTTCGAGGTTCTCAAAAGCAGAAGTTGTCAAAGTTTGATAAACCTCTATCATGGTGAATTGAAACTTCAACAAATGGCTTTGTGTGTGTGTGTGTGTGTGTGTTCCCATTTGCTCCAGTAGCGAAATATATTGGTTTCACTTTATTTTGATGCTCCCTTTAACACGTTCTGTTGACTAATGTTGCACCTACACATCTACCAACTCTCATTAAAGTTTTAGTAGAGTATAGTATAGAAGACTGTTAATGTTAGAATAACTACTATTAGTCAGGAGAATGTCTGTTGAGGAGCATCAAAATAATGTGTTAACAGATATTAAGCAGACTAATAATCTAATCTAATAAAATAATCTACTAATACTCTAATGAGAGTTAGTAAACCATGTAGTTGCAAAGTTACTTAGGCCCAATCCCATTTCTACCCCTTCGTTTTGCACCTTCACGTGAAGGGGTAGGGGGTGGCTCGATTTCTCTTTTGGCTGAAGTGGTAAGGGGAAGGGCCGGATAGCCTTTCAAACTAAGATTTTTCGGGACCACACTACGAGTGAAGGGGTATGATGAATTTCCCTGCATACACAGACTACCGTGCTGCTAGAGTCCATGTAGTGATGTTGCGGGATCGATCACTTGTGTGGATGCCAGTTTCTCCATAGACAACCATTTGAGTTATGTGAACTGATTAATAAATTTAAAATACAGTTAACAAAAAAAATATCTGGTCATCCATCGTAACGCAGTCGATATTTATCACATATCGTCTGTAAACTCTTGCGTCTCCAAGGCAACAACTGGCTCATTTGTATTACATTGCAAAGAGTTCCGTTATCGCAGCACCACAGCAGAAAACTTAACCATATCCGTGCCGGCTGGCTCGGATCGGCACGGAATGGAATGGTTAACAAACAAGGAGAAGAGTTTGGCCTGATGAAAAAGCGGTTCCACCAGTCTTGTATGTTCTGTATCATTCTGTATCGTCTTAGGAAACTCCATAGCTCATACGTTTTTGAATTGAAAACGAGCGCCGTTGTAGCCAACGTAGCGTTGTCCAAATACTAGGGGTGTAACGATACACCTATGTCACAGTTTTGGAGCGGTTCGGTTCTGTTTGCTGTGGAGTCAGGGTTCATGGCAGGGCACCAGCAATAATAACACTAGACTCACTTTTAACATAATAATAACAACAACATATAATTGAACTTAATAGGCTTATTTAACTTTATATTAATTAACTGTATATGTTGTCTTCACTGTCAAGCTTCTTATATTTGTGCACGATTTCCCTGCTTGAAAGGGAAGGACACACCATCAACTGAGGCCTTAACTGGGTTTCACTCATCGGTTTATTGCAACTTTTGTGCAAAAAGGTGAAAGGTGAAAAACCTTTAAGAGAAACAAAAAATACAAACATGTAAATGAAACGAAATAAAGATAATTCAACATCCATTCTGTTGATACTCAGCATACATAATTAAGAAAATAAACTAAACACCAGGTTTAACGATCTGCTTGATCATGTGATTTTTAGAAATGACGAACATTCAACATCACTCTCATTTAACATTATACTCGCGACAAACACAAATACAAGCAAAGATGAACAAAATATAATCCAGTTAACTCAATAACATTTATCTCATCCGTAGAACGACATTTAACTTGACTAATTACAGAGCGAACACAAAGAAAGTAGGTCGCGGATCTCTCCGCGCCTAACAGAAACATTTGACGCGACGAACTGCATTGCCATCCGTCGCTATAGCAACGTCATTCATTTCCATTTATAGCGAACCGGTTAAAGTTCTCACCGGCTGCCACTCCGGGATTGACGATGTGATGTTATTGTGCACTGTGTCAGCCAGCTATTCAGCATCTCCCAACTCACTCGACTCGTACTGCATACACAACTTTCTCTCTGTCTCCGCCCCCTGTTTTTTTTTTCTTTAATTTTTTTTTCTTTGAGTTTGACTTTACATTCACGTTTTCTATAGAGCAGTTAGCATACCTGATTAAACTAAAATTACATGCACGCCTCCACTGTAGACTATAAATACCATTTTTTTTACCATTTAACATAATGTTTTAAAAAAAGAAGCACATTTATTTCAGAAAAGTTGATGACACAAGTAATTTCCCACTTTAGCCTACTTAAACACAAATTGTACGAATATAACTAATACTGATACATAAATAGGCCTATAAATTAAATAGCAGTTTTTGTTAATAAAATAACGTACACCACACTAATTTAAAAATAAACAAAATAACATAAATTGACAAAGTGGCATTTTGGGGTTATGGAAACAACAGTTACCATGGTGAATACAGTTCATCATGAACTGTTAATGAAACATGGAAACTGCTCCTGATGATCAGAATGAACATCATACCTGCATGCAAATCCTTCCCAGCAAACACGCGTCAATCCAGTTACGTGATTTATTGGTACTTAACTTTTATTTCATGACTTACGAATTGACATCGTAACGTTGCTCATAGTTTCTCTTGCGCTTTATGAAGAGATACACGGCGCGTGCGAAACTAAAGAGTGTGCGCTACGAGCGCAGTATAACGGCTGACAGGACACGAAAGCGGTTTTCTGAGGTCAGAGAGATTTTTATTTCATAAGGCACAAGCTACGAAAATTACAATGTTGCTGGTAGCATTTTGCCTATACCTGGCTAAATGGGGAAACTGGCTCTCTGTCCTTCCACCATGCAGCGATCGCCCAAGTCACGTGACATGCACTTAGAAGACAAAAGTTAGTGTATATTTAGTAAATATTATTATTATTATTATTATTATTATAATAATAATAATAATAATAATAATATTATTTAGGAACAATACACCTCTTATTAGTTGTTAAAAGTGCACTAATTACTATTTAATCAAATGTCTAGGAAGAAAAAAATTATTTTGTGACACAAGGTGAAGCGAGAGCTGGGCTGGGGCAGCAGGGGGCGGGACTCGCTCAGTTCGAACCGTGGGTGGTGTATCGCGGTTTTTCGGTTCGGTTTGAAAATCGTTACACCCCTACCAAATACAGCGCAATACAACCTTGGGAGTGAGTAATTTGTTACACACTCGCGTCTGATTTCTGTTAGATATAGCCTACGCACTTCTCGGCTGCTGGTTAAATGTTACAGAACACTGATAAAAGAAACGGGGTATGATGACGTGTAATGGTAGGACTGTCATAACTACTTTTTGTTTCGCGATATCCCAGAAATAACTGCGATAAATATTATTGTCATTTTAAGACTATTTTATGCCACTGAATATATAATCATAATATAACAGCATAATAATGCAAGTAGACCTACACACTTTCAAACGACAACCTTTTAATTCTTTAGATCAAGTTCAAGTTTATTTGTCATTACACATGTACAAGTACAGTATAACGAAATGAAGTTTGGAGCAAGCCTCCGGGCCGCAGCCGATTATTCAGGCGCCGCCACACGCTCTCCAGAAATACAAGAATGCAGTTTAGCAAGCATTACATAGCAAACACAACAAAACATAAACATGACACAGTACACGTGGTCACGTGATGGGATTTTTTTGTATGGAGTGGGAGAGGAGATAGATAAGGACAGGGACAGGCAGACGGATGGAGGGGGGCTGGGATCGGGATCGGATGTGTATGGTGCGAGTGAGTCTGAGATTGTGTTGTATGAGAATGTTAGCCATAACTTCAGATGTTTTCGAGTTCAGTTCTATGGTTTGTCCTTGAAGGGAGATAAGGCAGTGCACAGGGAAAGATAGCAGACCAAGCTGTCAGGCTGACCTCCCAAACGAGAGATAGGGACAAGTGAGGCAAATACAATTTTTTTTTTTTTATCCATTTGATGATCTTCGGTAATTTGTCCGGATCATAATCAATCAATCAGATCTGGTCCTCAGCACTCGCATCCGGTCCGTGCAGTTTCCCTAGACATTACGTCCAGCCTCATGGCCAGACCGGTTACAGTCCGTAAAAGTTCACCGATCTGACCCCCGATGGAGCCCACTCTTCCCTGCGTATCCGCAGTCCGGACTGCATTGTTACGGTTCAGTTCCTCAATCTGTATCACTCTCTGATCTAATTCCTTCAAACGGTCACACACAGCCCCGAAGCATTCCTTAATTTCCACAGACAGCGGCTGGGTGAATTTGCTTGCAGTTGTCTTACCAATCTTCCGATAGGTCAGGGCAATCCCAAAGCCAAAGAATAGGAACCCCGCCATCAATAATCCAATCATGTATAAATCTTCTGCATCCTCCACGGACGCTCCAGGCACAGGACTTGCCAGTTGTTCCATGCGTCCGTCACGTACCCTGCAGCAAAGGTCCCGTCCGGGCAGGTGGGTTCTCCCGGGGCACCCTTCCTTTGTGGGAAAATCGTATCGATCGCGCTGATTGACCAGTTAATCAATTCCATTTCAGTATTTTCAGGAGTCCAGCAAGCAGCGGGTCAGAGAGAAAGAGAATAGACAAAATACTCAAGCGCCAGAGCACAGCGGGAGCAGAGAGAAAACACGTCTGCACTGTATGAGACAGAGGGAGGAAGGACCTTTTAATTCTTTAGATCATGGAAATTAAGGGTAAAAATATATTATTCTTAATAAAAAAAGTTGAATAAATAGTAAATAAATGTTTTCCCTTGTGAAACGGCTTTAACACTCGTCATTCTGCGTTGCCATTTATATGTGCAGGGGAACAGGGGAATGAGTCCATTTGGGCTTATTCTTCCAAACTGTCAGTAGTTGTCAGGAAAACACTATAATGCCTCAAATGGCGCATTTTTCCACCTGTCGATAACTGCTCTGTGCATGAAGGAACTGCCCGAGAACCACTTTCACCTCCGTCACGGAAAACATACAAGATGACGGCACAATCGAGTGGAATAATGGTGACATTCATTATCATTTAAACATAATGGGCGATATATTGCATCACAAATTATTGAGGTCATGTACATATATTATGCGATATATATTGATTATTGCGACAGGCCTATGTAATGGTGCAATAGTGGTGTCCCATTTCTTAGGGGAATATTTTCACCCCTAAGCCTTGCTACTCTGTTTCAAGGGGGTAGGTGAAGGAGTATGAAATAGAATTGGGATTGGGCCCAAATCAACTGAATGTTTAAAAGGGACATCAATTACCAAAGGAAAATCAACCATAGCGTTTCTATGAGTTTCCAAAAGAGGAAAAGAATATTGAAAATGTCAAATTTGCGGTCACTCCATCAGCCGTTGTATTCGAAACCCTCTAGTTTTCTGAAATGTAATGCCAAGGTAATATAACACACATAATGATGTTATAAATATGCTTTACTTTACGATGTTAGTAACTGTGGATAAGTATCATCACAGTCCATTGGTACATGTCCCAAAAACCACTAGGACCATGCTATTTTACTTGTGGTAAAACTTCCTAGTCTGTAATTTATTATTAGTTACTCTCTGGAGAATTTTATTCAAATTGGCCAAGCGGTAAAGTCCTTTAATAACAATATTAATTGCTAAACGGTACCTTTCACTGCTGTCAACCTACCAGCTCTTTATCTTTTTTTTTTTTTTTTTTTTTTTTTTAAACCATGCAAGTTAGAAGACCTCATTGTAGCTGTTGCTACTAAAAACAGTTATAGCTACCGACTTTACCTCAGATGACTTCAGTATTTTAATATAGTGAGGATAAAACCTTTGAATGCTGGCTAGAATCTCAGAAGTCCCCAGTTAAAGAAAAAAAAACGCATTGATCGGAAGAGACAGAGCTGGATGAGAGACCATATGTTGCATTGTAGGTACGTTTGTTAGTTTACTAGCGCATAAGAGGAAAAGTTGATTCTTTTTCATATTAAATTTGATTTTTAATATTGACATGTCGTTTGATAGGCCAGTAATGGGCAGTGGTACCAGATGAATGACTCAATGGTGCATTCCAGTAACATCAAGGTTGTCCTTAATCAGCAGGCCTATGTCCTCTTTTACCTGAGGTAATATTCATGCTCTTTCATCTGCTGTTCATATTTCAGTAGCAAGCAGATATGCATTATTATTACATTTACAACTTTTGTGTTGTAGGATCCCTGAAAAGAAAAATACAGATGCTTCCAATACAAAGCAGAACATGGTGCACTCTGGGAGAACTAACATGACACCGGAGCAGCTGAAGAAGAGCACATTCAATGGACCTTTGTCTTCACCACAGATTGCAAAGGTAGGCACGTCTGACACTATCTGGAGATTTGATTTGAATGAAAACAAAGGAATCGCTATACAAAATCCTATGGATTTACATTGAAAAATGCAACACCGGTATTGTATAAAGCGCTAGAGAAATAATGGTGTGGGTATTGGGACAGGCCCTTGGAGACTTTACTAACAAGATGATGAGTTGAGTCGGGTGGGTTTGATTCGAGAAGACATCTTAGTTTACACAACACCATTGTCAACTTATGCGTTTTGGCCATTCATTTACACTGGGGTGTCCAAAATCAGTCCTGGAGGGCCACTGTCCTGCAGAGTTTAGCTCCAACTTGTCTCAACACAGTTTCTAGTATCCCTAATAAGACTTTGATTAGCTGATTCAGGTGTGTTTAATTGGGGTTGGAGCTAAACTTTGCTGGACCTTTCCAGGATCAGGATTGGACACCCCTGATGGGTTTCAAAGTGCACGTTTTTGAAAATGATACCATTTTAATCTTCTCTGCGTAAATTACA
This sequence comes from Paracanthobrama guichenoti, assembly GCA_018749465.1. Classification (NCBI taxonomy): domain Eukaryota; kingdom Metazoa; phylum Chordata; class Actinopteri; order Cypriniformes; family Gobionidae; genus Paracanthobrama; species Paracanthobrama guichenoti. The sequence goes on from CM031945.1 coordinate 26,716,918, forward strand.
AAAACTCGAATTTGTGAAAACCGTGACGTCATGCACATGTGTATTACGTGTTCAGTGTATATATGCACGTAGTGTCATCTCCAACTACTGGCCGGGCATGAGTTATACTGCGTTTTTAGTCGTTTTCGTGGATCCGTGTGCATGGGGATTGCTTTGACAATGCTGTCTGTACGCAAAACAAAAAGCTTTCCCGTTTTGAGTACATAATTGTTGTGTAAATTTACCATAAACTGCAGTGTTGTGGGTCTTTCAGGTCTTTACATTTTTTAAGCATAAAAAGGAAAAAAACATCTTATTTTTCCTCCTACAGAAGCTTGATCCCGCTCAGCTGAGAAAAATCCAGTCTGTGGATGGAGGTCTTGGTATTCCAGTATCGAGGAACTGTTCAGGGATCCAATCGCCGAAGATGTCTAATGGTACAGGCACGTCTCATGCCCTGCCCAAGCCGCCCAGTGGACCCACACTGATAGAGGAGTCCTTTAAGAAAGTGAAGAAGCCCATACCTCAGCCTCAGTCCCGCAGCAGCACCCCTGCTCCATCCAACGGCCTCCCCAAACCCGACACCGACAAGAGGAGCAACAGCGAGGGCCGTGGCCTGCCATCATCTACCTCACTCAAATCCCTGTCTGACAGCTCCTCGGCAGACACCTCCTCCGAGTCTAAAGTAAGTCCCTCCGTGTTTAAGTGATGGATTTTGTCACGCAAAGTGAACTCTGGCAGTCCTGCAAGAGTTTTGGTATGATGACATGGGCTGCACGATATTGGATAAAACTGATATTGTGAATTTTTTTTTTTGTGTGTGTGATCATTAAAAACATACAGGAAGTTTCACCAGATGACTTGAATATCCGCTGTATTTGGAAAGAATTAATCATTCTACAGTGAGTGGGGAGATTGTTGCATCTGCATAGAAAATAAAAATAAATTTACTTTTAAAATGCGTTGTACTCTGAAGGCCTTTTAATGGCAAAATTATTTGAGGGCTGAACGATTTAGGAAACGTGCCATGGTAATAAAATATTTTGGAAGTTAAATATTACAAGAAAACCATTTCAGTAATTCTACTTAATTCTCTCAATTACAAAGAAATGGCAAATAGCTCAATTGAAATATCATCAATCCTACACCAAATATTTTCTAGTGTTGAAAAATTGGGTGTTTTTGACCAATTCAATATAACTATAAAATAATAAATTACGGTTTTACTGTGTTTTAAAAAAAAAAGAAATATTATTATTATTATTATTATTATTAAAAAATAAAATATTAAACGCTACAAAAACATTTTAATACTGTATTGTACTGTAAAATAAAAATGTATGTAATTTTACTAAAAGAAATTTTAATTCCACTATTAATATTTATGTCTTAATTTCTACATTTTTAAACACAAACATATTTTGGCGGGTTGCGGACAAATAAACATGCATTTCTGAGTGAAGCTCAGCACCGTGTTCATTTACACGCATGCAGCTCATGATATCAGGAGTGCAAACCTCTGAAACCAGTGGTAGCACATGTTTAATTAAACTACAATTGCACTAAGCCATATCGCAATATCAATTTTATTTTGATATATATCGTGCAGCCCTATTATACTTGTGTAAACAGAAGTTGGTATGCAGTGGAAAAAGTAACTTCCAAGTTCAAGTCTGAAGATTTTCCTCTCATTTATTCAACACTACATATTCATTGAGCATTCACATTATGAACGCAGTTTGATGTTCATCTCACGCGTGGTTCGTGTTCTCTCTCTCTCAGGAGTCTATTGGCACGAGGAGCGCACCTGTTGGCGACACGTCTAGTGTGAACGCACTATCGTCTCCAGCTAAGAGCACAGAGCGTGTGAACTCGGAGGAGCAGAAGGTGGTGAAGCTCAAACCCCAGGCCCTCACCAATGTCACATCAGAGACCGTCAGCACCATGTCCCCCCCGCCCGCCAAACGACTCGCCCTGTCCGCCAAGAAGGTCAGTCTGCCAGCTCAACCCACCCTCGTTTCATCTGCTGGTGCCCTTCAAGACTACTCGTTTGTTTGCCTTCCCATGTTTGTCCACTTCATTTCTCGCAGACGAACAGATGTTGAAAGATTTTGCTCATAATGACCAATGATCTGTAATGATGCGTTTACTTCTCAGCTCATGTCTCTTTTGTCGGTTCGCAGTCTGCACTGCTGTCCTTTTAAAAATTTCTTTTATTTTTATTCTTTTATTTCTAACAATTTCTAATTCTTCTCTGCTACACTTTCTTTTCCCTTCCCCCTTCCTACTGTTCTTTTTACCTTCTTTTTTGTTTGATTTTGATGATTTCTTCCCCCATATATGGGTCCCTTTGTCATTGTCACGTTTCATGGCTATGTTTTTTTTTTTTATTTTATATTTTTTTTAGACCACAAAGTTTTTATTTATGTCAATAACTGCAGGCCAGTCCCCGGCAGAGCCAGAGCAGCAGCACTGAGGCTCCGCCCCCTTCATCTCTTCATCTGTCCAGTGACCTTCTCAGCCAGGCCTCAACTCACCCGCACCACAGGTACTCTTTTTTTTTTTTTCCTCTCTCTCTCTCCTCTCTCTCTCTCTCTCTCTCTCTCTCTCTCTCTCTCTCTCTCTCTCTCTCTCTCTCTCTCTCTCTCTCTCTCTCTCTCTCTCTCTCTCTCTCTCTCTCTCTCTCTCTCTCTCTCTCTCTCTCTCTCTCTCTCAAGCAGTTCTATCTATCTCTCAAGTTGCGATAGATGTACACATCACAATAGAGAAGAAAAGACTAAGTGAAACAGCTTCACAAACAAGAACAAATGTAGGGCTGGCTTGATTTTGTTCATGAGAACAGAAGAGATGTTGCTGCAAGAGGGAGGGGGAGTTATTTTTTTTTTTTTTTTTTATTTTTATTTTTTTAATTGCTTGCCCACTCAGTGAAACCATTCACTCATGTACCCAATCTTTAGACCAACTCTGTAAAACGGCAAGCACATTACATGCTTTAAACTCTGTTTGCTATTGTAAAACAAACATTTAGCTAAACTCTAAACGCAGTTCTCTACATTAGACTCATCACTCAAACCTAACAGCTCTTGTGTTTCATTTAGAAAACACTGCCATTTAAATGCCACAGTCATTTCCCGGTTACCTACAAAACATTATCATGTGTGAAAACACTTGTACATAATTTGATCACTTAGAAATCAAAACTCATTGTTTTGAGAAACTATTTTTACCCTCTTGCATTTGTTTGTTACACCTAATTTGATAACTTGGACATAGTTTGTTTAAATCAAGTCAAATCACCTTATTTATATAGCGCTTTTAACAAGTCCAATTGTTTCAAAGCAGCTTCACATTGTTAACAGGAAAATAATGCAACAGAATTTGTACAGCCGTTCTGGTGAAACGGTGATGTTATCCAGCTCATTTCAAGTATCATATAGTGTCAATGCGGGCAGATCGGTAATATAGAAGAAATTTAGGTGTCCCCAACTGAGCAAGCCAAAAGCCAGAGGCAACGGTGGCAAGGAACCAAAACTCCTTCAGGGTCAGAATGGAGAAAAAAACCTTGGGAGAAACCAGGCTCAGTCGGGGTGCCAGTTCTCCTCTGGCCGACGAACAAACAGTGTATGATTATAATGTTATAGTGTAATAAATCTAACATTTTTATGTTTAAGTGGTCCTGAAACGGTTACGTTTGTGCTCCTCGCGGTCAAAAATGACTGCTTTTATAAAGGGATAGGAAACTAATTTAGTTGAAACGTTTGGTACTGCGCCCAAACAAAATCTTACTGAAAGCTAATTTTGAGATGTCAAGCTCAAATTTGGAGCACAAATTGTTTAAAACGGTGAGAAAATCAAAAACATAATCTTAGAGTAAAACATGTTTTAGGTTTATTGTTAAATTCACCTTTTTTTTTTTTTTTTTTTTATAAAGCAAAATATTAAATAAAATGAATATCAAACTAAAATGTAGTACATTCATTTAATTGAGGGTGAAAAAAAGGCAAAAAGTTTTGGTCCCACTATGGTAAATTTGTAATCTATCCATTATACAATCTCTTGTTCAAGGCAACACTTGTACAATCGATACATTTCCCAGTTTGTTCAGTAGTACTAGTACTGCAGAAAGACTGATCTCAACCGTGGAAAGACGTCAATAAAACAGCGTGTAAACATTCACATAATTTTACATTTTTAAAATGTAAAAAAAAAAAAAAAAAGTATAGTTAGCTAGAAAAAATAACTGTAGACAGGAGCATTTTGATATATGCACTACATTACACTCACCTAAAGGATTATTAGGAACCCCATACTAATACGGTGTTTGACCCCCTTTCGCCTTCAGAACTGCCTTAATTCTACGTGGCATTGATTCAACAAGGTGCTGAAAGCATTCTTTAGAAATGTTGGCCCATATTGATAGGATAGCATCTTGCAGTTGATGGAGATTTGTGGGATGCACATCCAGGGCACGAAGCTCCCGTTCCACCACATCCCAAAGATGATCTATTGGGTTGAGATCTGGTGACTGTGGGGGCCATTTTAGTACAGTGAACTCATTGTCATGTTCAATAAACCAATTTGAAATGATTCGAGCTTTGTGACATGGTGCATTATCCTGCTGGAAGTAGCCATCAGAGAATGGGTACATGGTGGTCATAAAGGGATGGACATGGTCAGAAAACAATGCTCAGGTAGGCCGTGGCATTTAAACAATGCCCAATTGGCACTAAGGGGCCTAAAGTGTGCCAAGAAAACATCCCCCACACCATTACACCACCACCACCAGCCTGCACAGTGGTAACAAGGCATGATGGATCCATGTTCTCATTCTGTTTACGCCAAATTCCGACTCTACCATCTGAATGTCTCAACAAAAATCGAGACTCATCAGACCAGGCAACATTTTTCCAGTCTTCAACTGTCCAATTTTGGTGAGCTCGTGCAAATTGTAGCCTCTTTTTCCTTTTTGTAGTGGAGATGAGTGGTACCCGGTGGGGTCTTCTGCTGTTGTAGCCCATCCGCCTCAAGGTTGTGCGTGTTGTGGCTTCACAAATGCTTTGCTGCATACCTCGGTTGTAACGAGTGGTTATTTCAGTCAAAGTTGCTCTTCTATCAGCTTGAATCAGTCAGCCCATTCTCCTCTGACCTCTAGCATCAACAAGGCATTTTCGCCCACAGGACTGCCGCATACTGGATGTTTTTCCCTTTTCACACCATTCTTTGTAAACCCTAGAAATGGTTGTGTGTGAAAATCCCAGTAACTGAGCAGATTGTGAAATACTCAGACCGGCCCGCCTGGCACCAACAACCATGCCACGCTCAAAAATGCTTAAATCACCTTTCTTTCCCATTCTGACATTCAGTTTGGAGTTCAGGAGATTGTCTTGACCAGGACCACACCCCTAAATGCATTGAAGCAACTGCCATGTGATTGGTTGATTAGATAATTGCATTAATGAGAAATTGAACAGGTGTTCCTAATAATCCTTTAGGTGAGTGTACATATTCATTGCATTTTTACTTGTTTTTCAGTATTTGTATATTTTGAATAAATTCGTCATGTTTTGACAGCCGCAATTTAAATTTCAAAAAACAATTAGAAACATAAAATATCCTTAATGGATTAGTTCACTTCAAAATGAAAATGTCCTGATCATTTACTCACCCCATCTCATCCAAGATGTCCATGTCTTTCTTCAGTCAATTTTTTTTTGAGAAAAACGTTCCTGGATTTTTCTCCACATAATGTACTTCAATGGGAACTAACGGTTACAAAAAACGTTGCAGAGCTGCGCAAGATGAGCAATTTAGGTTAAAAAGTGTATTCTTTTTTTTGTTTTTTGTTTTTTGAAAATGACCAATGGTTTGTCTAGATAAGACCCTATTCCTCGTCTGGGATCGTGCAGAGCCTCTGAAGCCCTTCCTTTGAAACTGCATTGATTTGGACCTTCAACCATTGGTTCCCATTGAAGTCCATTATGTGGAGAAAAATCCTGGAATGCTTTCCTTAAAAAAAAAAACTTAATTTCTTTTCAATTGAAGAAAGAAAGACATCTTGAATGAGATGGGAGTGAGTAAATTATCAGGAAATCTTAATTTTGAAGTGAACTAATCCTTATCTGTAACTTTAAATGCAAGTATCCAAGTTACTTTTTACTGTAAAATTATAGTTATGTACCAACTGGGGTTTCCTGTGTAGTTTACAGCATTACAGCATTCCTGTGTAGTTTACAGCATTAGTTGATATGCAAGATCAACTAATAATGTACTGTGCCTGATACATGTGTGAAGCAGAATTGTAAGCTTGTGAATCAAATCCATGAAATTTGTGTCAATACCCAGCCCTACGTTACATTCGCAAGTTGATGATGATAAACCAAAAAAACAAACCATTGAGTTGCCATCTCAACTCAAGTGTTTCTGTCCCTTTGCTCAGATTTTCAGCTCATTCGCTCAACCTACAGTCTCCACCTTCAGCTCGCCTCCCTAAAGATTCAAGTCCCCTTAAACAGCCCTCCTCCACTCTGAAGCCGCCCGCTCATGTTCTCTACACACAGACCAATGGCGTCCAGCCCCAGCCACCCAGACCAATCCAGAGCCACATCCTGTCAGCCGCAATGACAGGACTCCCCCAGGTACTCGCCAGTCCCACGCTAAAAAAGAAGAAAAAGAAACTAAAGCGACGACATTCGGAAGTAGAGCCGGACGCCCCTAAAGCCTCACCCCCAGAAGAACCAAAGCCAAGTACTGAAAATGGGCAGAAGAAGAAGAGGAAGAAGAAGAAGAAGAGGAAACGGGAGCAGGATGCAGATAGTCTTGAGGTCCAGAGGGAGAGCGTGCAGTCCCATCTCGAGCCCCATCAAGATGAGGACTGGTGTCTTGGAGAAACTTGGAGCATCTCAGAAGCCAAGGGAAACGAGATTAAGTCATCTAAAGCAGCAGAGAATTATCAGACCAAACCTCACTCAGTGCCTCCGGTTGACCGACCAGCGGCAGACCCTGTCCCCAAGAAGAAAAAGCACAAACTCCTGGAGCAGCTGGAAGAGCTCAGCAGTGGAGCCACGATCTCAAAGTGGTAAGTTGGTTACTGTTTAATCGCAGCCGTTGAGTCCGATCAGGTCATAACTTTTTTGCTGTAAGGCAGCAAAGTCATAGTAGGATTAGTGCTCACCGCCTGTGTAGAAGTTAAGTCCAGTCAAAGTGACCAGATCAGCAGAGGCATCTGCTTGGTCTTAAAGGTGCCGTTTAAGCCCAAAATATACTTGATCAGCATGGTGTGCACGTGCAGTTTAGAAGAGTACAAACACATTTCATCACTCTCATTTAGGGCTGCAGCTAACCATTATTTTGATAATCGATTAGTTGGCTGATTATTTCTTTGATTAATCGGATAAAAAGACCAATTTTTATTTTATTGAGGAAAAAAAAAACACACTTCCACATCCTGCCCAATTCTGTGCTTCAAACAAAAGGTGAATTAACCATAGTTTTACAATGAATAAAACCTAAAAAATAAATGAATATTGTAGTTATTCCGTGGGAACCACAAATTAACCATAGTTTTGCTTCAAATCCATGGTTTAACTTTGTGTGGTTATACAAATGGTAATCAATACGCCAAAAAACATGGTTTTACTATAATAAAACATGGATCATTTTCCTAAGGGTATATCTGTGCTATACATTATGTGCAAAAAGGACAGTTTAAATCCCTACATAAAAATCATACTAAAGAAAAAGAAAACACTTTTACCAGATTAGAGTACTCACTCACTCACTCACTCACTCACTCACTCACTCACTCACTCACTCACTCACTCACTCACACACACACACACACACACACACACACACACACACACACACACACACACACACACACACACACACACACACACACACTCACACTCACACTCACACTCACACTCACTCACTCACACTAACCTGTTGCTGTCATTTCTTTATCCTGTAGAAACGTCTTGCATTTAAGTTACACACTGTTATCCCTTTATAGGTGCTACTCTCATAAAATACTTGAATTACATGTTGACTTTTAACATTTGGTGTCCAACAGCAGATATTTCAGCTAAATCAATGTTTTTGCGCTGAATATTAATTAATCTCCCTCGCCCGCCACGTCAACGCTCGTTCAGTGACGTTTGAAGCTTAATGCAGACTGTCATGCTCTCGTGAATTAGTAGCTTTTGCAGATGAGGATATGACCTGTAAAACAAACGTTTTGCACTGAGGACACACACACATCTGTCAAAGCGCATGACGGTATGTTAAATGCTAATGCATGAGCTTGAGGCTCAAAATAAATAAAGATTTCTCATGTTTTGGGCGCTTGGATCACGTATGTTTCCCGCAGCAGCTCAATCCACTATTTTAGTTGTTTATTTAGTGTATTTTATACAATATTTTGCGTTATTTAGTGTTGTAATTTGGCTGGTGGAAGTTTTCCGTGCCCAGAGGACAGACCTGACTAATCGGTAATAAGAATCGTTGTCTCTTTATTATCGATTAGTTGTTGCAGCCCTACTCTCATTTTAACTTCTGAAGCGAAATAGCACAGACAAAGATGAAACTTTCTAATGAGCATGTGTCACTGGAGTTCTTTTGATGGGCTTTACGTGTTAAAACTGAAGTACACTTTGGGCTTTACACAAATTTTGCCACTTTGCACACAGCTAAAAGGCTACTTTACTTTTAGATTTTCACTTATTTTGTAGTTGAAGTCAATGCCATTATTTTAAAAATGATGATGATTGCTACATTCCTGTTTAATATCATGCATCCCTCATCCGTCCCGTGGGTCATTTTGACCCAGAAATAAATGTTTGAATTATTATTATTATTATTATTATTATTATTATTATTATTATTATTAATAATAAAAAAATGTTTAATCGCGTGTTCATCGGAGTGGTCCAAGACCTTAGGACTTTTGTCGCACTTGAACTGGTGTCATTTAATGGGAGCATGTTTTTTAATTTTTTATAAATCGAATCAGATTTGATTTGAACACGTTTATAATGCAGAACAGCTGAGCTGAATTAACAAGGTTATGCATGAAATGTTGAGTTTTGAATTTAAGTTAAAAGAATGTGCTTTTAATAAAAAAAAAATATTTTATCAATAAATAATTTAAAGGTAAGTAAGATACAAAATCTCCGGTCTGATTTGTTACAGAATGCGAGGGACGGATGAGGGTTAAATGTGCATATTGTTAAGTACAGTATGACTACATTCACTTAACCTGGTAAATGGCTTCTTTTCTTCCAGCTCTGCTGTAAAAGAGGTTGGTGGTGCAAAGACAGAGGACCTAGGAGAGACCAAGAAGAAAAAGAAAAAGAAGAAACATAAAGACTTCAGAGAAGAGGAGGAAAGACCGAGGGATGAAGAAAAACTTCACAGGGATCTTCAAGAGACTAATGGAGACGAGTCTCCAAGTCAGATAGAAAATACGGATAAGCAGAAAGCTAGTAAACCGAACGAAGGTATAAATGCACTTGCTCCTGTGAGATCATAGACATGAGGAGGGTTTTTAGTATTTTAGACACTATTGATTAGTGGAAACAAAAGTTTCACTTATCTTTGATTTAAAGCTTTTGATTTTATTAGGTCTGCTTGATGGGTAAAAATCAATAGGATGAAAAGACATGATTTAAAGATACATGCAAAAAGATTTAAAGAATGCACTTTTTTGTCAGGACCAGCTTTTGCTCTGCTTGAAGCACATCAGTCCATCACCCTTTACTATTTACTTTAGGCTAGATTGCATTCATTTCAAATGCGAACCGTACTGGACTTCAAACTATACACTAAACACTTTTTGGTAATGCCTTCTATGAAGGCCATGCTTATAAGTATAAATGGGTCTATAATTCATTATAAGCATGGCATTCATTAAAAAGTGTTACCAAAAGTTAATCTTCTGGCCTTTTCTGTTACAGCTGCAGTGGTCGTTTGGGACAGCCAGGTTCAGGACGGCTACAAGCGCAAGCAGAACCATCAAGAAGCAGAGGGCGTGTCGAGGAAAGGCCCGTGCTCCGCCCCCATGGGCTGGGATGGCAGGAAAAGCTGTGATGTTGTCGAGGAGCTCCTCAAGAACTCCTCAGATAAAGCCTATGGAACTGAGGGTGAGTTGTCGGTCAGAAGTCAACCGAACCTTGTGTGCAAAACTTCTCAGCTTTCCTGACAAATGGAGAGGTTAGGATTTATTTTTGAATCTTAACATGTTTTTTATGCATTTCCAAAGCTAATGGGTGATTTTCTGTTTCTGGTCTGATGCGTTTCAAATGCAAAGTGTGCTTGTTTCTGTGTTCACATGGAGAAAAATAAAATAAAAATACTTGGCAGTTTTAGTTTTAGGAGGAATTAAGATCAACCATAGTTCTCAGTTGTACCTATGCTTGAATCCTTACCATGACCTGAAATATTGACACAGTTTTGAATCATTTCCTCCTCCAGTTCTCAGTTGGGATGGAGATCCGTCGGCCATCAGCAGAGACGCCATCGAGGATGTACGCTATGCCAAAAACGATACTGTCCTTGATGAGTGGGACAGGGAGTTTGACAGTGGAAAAGTGAGGACTTCAACTTGGAATTCCATATTTCAGTATTTTTGAGCATTGTTTACTCTATAAACTCATTTTGACTGGAAATGACTGGTTGCATTTTAGACTACTAGTCGTGGAATATTTTACTACCATACTACTACTACTTCTTTTTTTTTTTTTAACAAAATGTATGTATACTGTGCACAGTATTTTATTTATTACCAATTATAACACAATATACTGAGTCATTTCATTTCCCTCCTCTTGATTAGGTGAAGAAAGTGAAAAAATACAAAAAGGAGAAGAGGAGGAATGGAAACGTCTTCCAGAAGATCCAAGAGCATCGTAACATGTGGTCGGTCACGCCGGGAGGCAGGCGGAGCAGTCTGGGCTATCGCCATTGAAAGGTGCTTGGGTGTTTTGTTTTTTTGTTGTCGTTTTTCTCTACAGTTCAAGCTTTCTATGCCAGGTTACACACGTATTAAACAATCACCCATTCATCTTTTCTGTCATACTTTGAAGTTTGTTACATTTTAAAGTTTGATTTTTACTTAAATTGAATTGTATTGAAGAAAAAAAAAACACTTTCAATCTGTTTGATTTTAAAAAAAGGCTCAATCAGTGGCCTCTTCACTTGGCCAATCACATAAACCGAACGTTTTGATGACACTGAAGACACGGTCAAGTGTCCCGTATCAGTTTTATGTCATCGCACCAATTCAAGTCAAGAAAAGATTAAACTGGACCTATAATGCCCTTTTATCAATTTTGTTTTTGGGCTCTAATAGATCGGGGTTTTCATTTTTATTTTTTTATTTTCCATATTTGACATTCCCAGTCTGTCAGTGACGCTCTGTTTACAGGGTTCGTACAGTCATGGAAAAACCTGTAAAACTTTCCAAGCCTGGAAAAAAATTAGGAAATGTCATAGAAAATTGTTTCACAAATCTGTATAATAAAATCGGTTTAATCAGGACCCTGAACTGCGGGTATTGTCAGTAGTTTGACTCGTTCCCGCAGGACTTTCTAGCGCAATTTTTTTTCTCTCTAACTTGTAGGAGTAAATTAATCCACACAGAATATCAGGTCCCACTTTATATTAGGTGGCCTTAACTACTATGTACTTACATAAAAAATTTACTTACTGTGTTCATTGTATTGCAAAACACTTTTGCTGATATTGAGTTGGGATACAGGTAAAGTTTGGGACAGGTGTGGTGTGTGTAAGTTTAAGGGTAGAGTTTGGGACAGGTGTGGTGTGGGTAAATTTAAGGGTAGAGTTTGGGACAGGTGTGGTGTGGGTAAGTTTAAGGGTAGAGTTTGGGACAGGTGTGGTGTGGGTAAGTTTAAGGGTAAAGTTAGGGACAGGTGTGGTGGTATGGGTGAGTTTAAGGGTAAAGTTAGGGACAGGTGTGGTGGTGTGGGTGAGTTTAAGGGTAAAGTTAGGGACAGGTGTGGTGGTGTGGGTAAGTTTAGGGACAAGGGTAAAGTTAGGGACAGTGTGGTGGTGGTGGTGTGGGTAAGTTTAAGGGTAAAGTTAGGGACAGGTGTGGTGGTATGGGTGAGTTTAAGAGTAAAGTTAGTGACAGGTGTGGTGGTATGGGTGAGTTTAAGGGTAAAGTTAGGGACAGGTGTGGTGGTGTGGGTAAGTTTAAGGGTAAAGTTAGGGACAGGTGTGGTGGTATGGGTGAGTTTAAGAGTAAAGTTAGTGACAGGTGTGGTGGTATGGGTGAGTTTAAGGGTAAAGTTAGGGACAGGTGTGGTGGTATGGGTAAGTTTTTAAGGGTAAAGTTAGGGACAGGTGTGGTGGTATGGGTGAGTTTAAGGGTAAAGTTAGGGACAGGTGTGGTGTGGGTGAGTTTAAGGGTAAAGTTAGGGACAGGTGTGGTGGTGGTGTGGGTAAGTTTAAGGGTAAAGTTAGTGACAGGTGTGGTGGTATGGGTGAGTTTAAGGGTAAAGTTAGGGACAGGTGTGGTGGTGGTGTGGGTAAGTTTAAGGGTAAAGTTAGGGACAGGTGTGGTGGTATGGGTAAGTTTTTAAGGGTAAAGTTAGGGACAGGTGTGGTGGTGTGGGTGAGTTTAAGGGTAAAGTTAGTGACAGGCGTGGTGGTGGTGTGGGTAAGTTTAAGGGTAAAGTTAGTGACAGGTGTGGTGGTATGGGTGAGTTTAAGTGTAAAGTTAGGGACAGGTGTGGTGGTGGTGTGGGTAAGTTTAAGGGTAAAGTTAGGGACAGGTGTGGTGGTGTGGGTAAGTTTAAGGGTAAAGTTAGGGACAGGTGTGGTGTGGGTAAGTTTAAGGGTAAAGTTAGGGACAGGTGTGGTGGTATGGGTAAGTTTAAGTGTAAAGTTAGGGACAGGTGTGGTGGTATGGGTAAGTTTAAGGGTAAAGTTAGGGACAGGTGTGGGTAAGTTTAAGGGTAAGGTAAAGTGCCAAAAGTTTCGTACCATTCTGATAAAGTGTAAAAATTCTGAACCATAAGAATTTTTTTAGTCAAAAATAGCCAAACAGGGTTAAACCATTCCAATTAATAACAACTGAGTATTGACAACTTTACTGGTAGGGAGACTTAACATTTCAGAAGGACTTTTTAAAATGTACTGAGCATGGCAGTTAGTGGGAACTTGGAGAGTAATAAGAATGTTGTTATGTGTTTATAACCAGCCATTTCACTGTCTTTTTGCAGTTTTGAAAAGCGGATCCCATGTGTATTTCCCCTGACCAGACAAGTTGCCTTATTGGATCAGCAGTAGTCGGATCTGTCCCAGATTCCTCTGAAGAACACAAGCCCACCCAGAACGCAGCAGTACTGTGAAATAAAGCGATGAGGCTGAGGTCATCTGCTGAGGCTTTAGTCACCGTCTGAAATCCAAAATATACGCCACTAATGGTGCCATTATGATCCGGGGATCATAGTAAATGTGGCAAACTGTAGAGTCAGCACCCCGTTTAACCTTTGATGGTCTCAATTATTCTTATTGTAATAAGAACAAATGTTCACCAGGGCCAGTTTTATCTTGGCGAGCATTTGGGCTGTAATGGCCAATGATGCATGATCTGAGGGCTTCTATTGAGAGGAGAAGCCTTACACTTTCTAAAAGCAGGAAAATTAATCCCCTTCTCTCCAATGTTTTTAAGCATAATCTGACTCAACGAATAACATCATTGTTCCCATTAGGGAACTTTCGCTCACTTGATTTAACTTTTTCATACTTGCGCCGGTTACTCCAGATACTACTAGGCAGTTTTTTGCCTGTTGCCTTTTAGTTTGCCACAGACACGCCCTGGTGTCTTACATCGCAATACATTTATTGCTTGTGATTGTATATTTTCATGTCTTGCCTGCTTGCATACTTGCCCATCCTCCCCACCGTTGCAGTGATTTTTCATCAAATAGAACTCTATTCAATAACATTTTTGAAGTGAAATGAGTCTCTTGTGAGAATTTCCGCTGTCTCTATAAAGCACCTCTTCAGATTCCCCAAAAGCGTCACCATTTCCAGTCAGATGACGTGGTCTTTTATGCACAGTGCTGCATACAACAATGCAATACATTTTCATCCATGTGAGCTAAAAAAACAAAAACATTGGCCTTAACACAAACCACTGTGTTTTGCCAGGAGGGGTGAATTCCTTAATAATTGGAGTATCCCCTTGTCTTTGACGGACTTAGCTTGTCCCATCTCTTTTCTACTCTCTATGCAACAACAGCAATCCCATGGATGCTCTAGTCCAGGGAAAGACTCTCCAAAAGCTGGTCCAAACATCATCTCTGTGAGCTGTAAACACCGTCATGTTCCACGTCTGTTAACCGTGCATTGGGTCAAAAAGATGTACATGCTTATCCACTGAAGAGCTGTCATAGGAGTAAACCAATGTTGACGCTTTCCTATTTAGAACATTGTACAGTCTTACCTTGTGCTCTCTGTGACCCCCTTCCAGTCATTCTTGTTGTTGAACACCATCCCTTTCACCAATCCTTGGGTTTTAGAAAAAGTTGCCTTGGTTTAATTTTTAAAAATGAATAGAACATATTGCGAATTATACTTATTGAAACGTGTTAAAATGCACATTGCTAAACGGAAGCCTAAAGTATTTAAGGTCTGTGGAATTGTAAATGGAACGTTCTATTAAAACAATAGATATGTGTTTTGAAAGACTTGTTCAGGAGCCAGACAAAGACTTCCCTATGCGTTCTGTAGGATGTCTGTATTCTCTTAGAAATTCACTTATTTTCAAAGAGGTTGGACGCTGAAGAGCAGTGTCTTTGTCATATTTGAATCGATGGTTCTGTACCTAATGCCTTTTCTGAAAAGGGGAAGTCATTCAGTATTGCAAATACATAAATATAGATATAACTGGTGCAATAAAGTTGTGACTTTTGTGAAGAGCTGCTTTTTGGGTTGTGTTTTCTTTAATGCTTTAAATCAATCAAAAAAAAAAAAAAAAAAAACTAGAAAACATTATTTGAGAGCAGTTTGTTATACAAAGCTATTGTATGGCTTCAGATGTAACAATTTGCACGTAGCACTAGTTTTTTAAACGTCTTCCTCTGGACATTTCAATCTGCATGTACTGATACTGTTGGTATGCAAACAACTGTACATTTGGATAAAACTTTAGCTTCAAAGTGCTTCACACTGGTTTTCAACATAGATGAACACTGAAATGGTTTATGAATATAGCATGTGTTTAGATTGAGTGGGGTCGCATTACCACCTCGGGGTGTGAATCTTATTTTTCTAATAATTCAACAATTATCCCACTTTTATACTACGGTTACCACACCTCAAGACGTTCAGCTGTTGTATTTCAAGACGTCTGTCAGGTTTTTGTCCTTAATGCTCTTGTGTATAGGACTAATTTCCAGTGTTGGGGAGTAGCAACTACAAGTAGTGACGCTTCTAACTTAACTACTTTTTCAGTAGTTTGATAGTAGCTCAGTTCCTTTTAAAAGTGTAGCTTTTCCAGTGGCTAACTACACTTTAAAAAAATTGCTGTAGAAAAGCGCAAATTTTTAACCGTAACAACGCTTTCCATTTAAACCATAATATACCTGTCCATGCTGGCACCTCCAAATCCGAGGCCATGGTTCTCAGTCGAAAAGGGTGGCTTGCCCACTTCAGGTTGGTGGAGTGTTTCTGCCTCAGGTGGAGGAGTTCAGGTATCTTGGGGTCTTGTTCACGAGTGAGGGAAGGGAGATTGAGAGATTGACAGACGGATCGGTGCAGCTTCTGCAGTAATGCGGTCGATGTACCGGTCTGTCGTGGTGAAGAAGGAGCTGAGCTGTAAGGCGACGCTCTTGATTTACCGGTCAAGCTATGTTCCTACTCTCACCTATGGTCATGAGCTGTGGACAACATCCCTGATACAGGTGGCCAAAATGAGCTTTCGCCGCAGGGATAGGGTGAGAAACTTGGTTACTCAGGAGGAGCTCAGAGTAGAGCCGTTGCTCCTCCACATCGAGAGGAACCAGTTGAGGTGGCTCGGGCATCCATTTCGGATGCCTCCTGGACACCTTCCCGGGGAGGTGTTCTGGGCATGTCCCACCGGGAGGAGGCCCCAGGGAAGACCCAGCACACGCTGGAGGGATTATGTCTCTTGGCTGGCCTGGGAACGCCTCCGGGTTCCCCTGGAAGAGCTGGAGGAAGTGGCTAGGGAGAGGGAAGTCTGGGCGTCTCTGCTTAGACTGTTGCCCCCGTGACCCGGCCCCGGATAAGCGGAAGATGATGGATGGATGTTTAGTCTTGCGTTGCCACTTGCTGCAGTGAGCTAATGTTAATAACTGCTCAAATGTATGTAGTGAATGTTATAAACTTGCAATTTTCAAGATCTAAACTTGCAATTCTGACTTTTTCGCGCAACTGAGATTTTATATCACAATTTTGTAAACTCGCAAAAAAGTCATAATTACCATTTTCACTTTATTCTGTGGCATAAACAAGCTTCCATAGTCATAATGTATGATTAAGAGCTCACATTAAAAAACGCTTTTATAATTAATTTGTTACGTTTGTATAGCGCTTTTCTGGGTACTCAAAGCGCTTTACACGGAAGAGGGGAGTGATGGCAATAAACTGTATGCCTATTAAAGACTTAGAGAGCAATATTTGACATGATCCTTGTCTTTTTTTTCCCATTGCAGTAAGATTGGAAATGTCCTGGAAATGTTTTAATGTTGTATTATGAAGTCAGTGTGCTTGTATGCGCTCGCTCGCAGTTTTTCTTTTTTATTGAGGTAGAATTTTTTTTTGCACGCATATTCAGGAGCTGGTTTTCAAGGTCTGTCCAATGAGTTTTATAAATGAAACCGCTTCACGGAAATACATTGTAGTTCTCAGCTTGTGCTGTTATCATCCGTTAATTCATTCAAATTCATAAAAAAATGCAATATTACAGCACTAGATTTTACTTAAAAAATCTAGATCTAGAAATGGAAATTACCGTCTATATCCGTTCGGGCAGATTTTGCTCTGCAAAACGTCCATGACAGCTGTCCATGCTGGCAAATAATTATGGCCACCCGATATGAATTATATAAATTATTTTAATAGCACTGCCATTCAAAACCGGAGGGTCTACCATGTGCATAGTAAAGCGATCACTGGCAGTCCTTTTGGGTGGTAAACAGGTGGGCTAAAAAAAAATCGGATATGGTCAAAAGATGGGATTTGAGCATTAAGACTTTTGCAGTATAAACAGCCTAAAAGATGAAGAAACAAGAAAAGAGATGAGCAGAAATGCATGAAATACAAATGACTTCCAGCCACAGCCTTAAGGCGTGTGAAACCTGTTTGACAATTTATTTTATACATGTACGGAAGTTCTTGTTGGGAATTAAGGGGTTTAGATGTTGAAGTTTTATTGAAAATAATAAAGTTTGTAGTCACCATTATGGAGATCAGTATTTGCTTTAGCTATTGACCCTTGACTTCTTAACAGTTTTTCTCTGGCTTCTATAACTTTTTTTTTTTAAGGCTGCATGTGTCCGAAATCACCCCCTATACCCTTAAATAGGGCACTATTTGAGGGGACAGCCATTTGTAGTAGTGTCTGAAACCATAGTGGACGTTATTGATCCCACAATGCACGAGTGTGCAACCATCGTACACTCAATGTCTAGAGAAAACCTATAATGCACTGACGGTCGCACCAAATGAATTCCCTGACCAGAAGATGGCGCCGCAGCTGAATCCTCCAACCATGTTTGGAGCAGCCCATTTTACTTAGCAATTCAGAAGGAAATATATTTTATAACATAGGGCATTATTTGAGGGGACAGCAGAATAACTGAAGGAAAGTGGAACAAGAAGCATAGAAAAAGAGAAGAGACGAGCAGCACTGTGTCTGTTACTTTTACTCTTTGTAGTGTGGACACTACAGGATTTTCCTGTGGGGTTGATAGGGTTAAAGGTGTAAGATAAAAAGACACACCTGCAAAATGTATTTTAACAATAATCAACTGTAAATTAAGTTACTGCAAACAAACTGTAGAAACTGATATACAACACTGTTACCAGTAGTTTACTGTAAAATCAAGAAAAAAACAGCAATAATACAATAAATAGTACTGTAAAACCTAACAGTCAGATTTACTCAATTAAACTCGGATATTAAAGTTCCTTGCATTTAGTAGAAAAATGTTATGCAAGCTCAAATGTCTGATTCCCTTGGTTGGGGAGAGGCCCAAGGTCCTGAGCCCACCAGAACCAAAGAACGAAAGCGCAGGTCACCAATGCTGCGGGGGTGACCAGCGGCCCAGTTCTCAAGAGGCCCGGGTTGACTGGGACAATAGTGCCGTGCTTAAGTGTGGACCCCCGGGTTCACCTGGTGCATGGATAAAGGGTTAGCAACATCATTCATTGCTAAAACACTTGAACAAGTCGTGTTCAACCAAGTCTCTAACTTTCTTAGACAGAACAACCTCTTGGAAAACCAGTCTGATTTCAAAAGCGGGCTCTTAACTGAGATTGCCCTGCTCTTCTGCATTGAAGCACTGAGACTGGCAAGAGCAGCTTCTAAATCCTCAGTTCTCATCTTGCTGGATCTGTCTGCTGTTTTAACCACCAGATACTCCTGTCAACCCTCAAGACAAGATGCATTTTATTTGAATTAGTGCCGTCAAAAGACTGAAGTGTTTGATAACTCTAAGATTTTCAGGTAGGTCTGACAGGCAGGAAATATACAGCAATTGAATAAAGCACTGTTTACAAGGTTTACAAACATTAACTTTTTGTGCATTTTGACGGCAAGTAAAAATCTGAGCCGCTCTGACTGGCCAACAGAAGAAACTGAGCCTGATATATTGAAGCGCAGGTCAATGTGACATTTATTATAAAGGCTTTGTGAGAGGATTGTGTGAAGTTCACTCAAATTAAAAGTTGCTATATTTTTTAAAGCCTAATGTTAATTTAATTATCCTGTAATGCTGAATGGTTATAATTAATGACTAAAATTTAGGAAAAAAAACATCAGTGGCAGTACTGATCTGTGATACTGGCCTTCATTCATAAAAAGATGCCATTAAACTAATATTTAAATTAAAGGCTACTGTCTTTGTTGTTCTACACTATTTGGAGTTTAAATGTGAAATTACTACTATATAAAAATACAAATATTAACTAATTAATCGCACAACTTTAGGTGCGATTAATTAGTTCATATTTGTAATCGATTGACAGCACTAATTTGAATATCTCAGATGAAATTCATGAGAAGATATAATTACAGAATTACAGCATGACTTCACTGGATTCAATTACATTCATTTGAAACTTATAACTCATGACTGATCAAAAACCTACATATTCTCAATATTACTCTGAAATGTTTTCAAACTAAATATTAATTTTACTTCCATAAACTTACTTTCATATGAATAAAAAGATGATAAACAACGTGAATCTGCTTTTCATGCTGCAATGGTTCATCAATAGGTGGCAGCAAAGTGAAGTGTGGGAAGGATAAAGTGTGTCCCTGAATCCCAATGTGCATCCTATCTGCCCTAAATATTATTGAATATTACTAATGTCACATACTATTTAGGATGGATAGTATGTACATTGAAATGCAGGCTATGTGTAGTTAAAGACAGTAAAACAACTTTTAAAGGGATAGTTCCTCCAAAAATGTTAATTATCCTAGGTGTATGACATTCTTCTTTCAGATGAATACAATCAGAGATATATTATATTGTATAATGTCCTGGCTCTTCCTATCTTTATAATGGCAGTGGCGCAGAAATAGTGTTCACTGACGCTGACTGCACTGTCTCTTTAGAAACAAATCAAGTTTAAAACCAACTCCTGCAGATGCTTTGTTATCTTGTCACATCTTGTGCCCTTCCCCTGTGTGTCCCACATCCATTCACACATCACTAATGACACGCTTCACTGGTGTCCAAATGAACTCCACACAATGGCGGGGCACAGCAGAGGGTAAACAGCGAAACTAAACAGCAACGCTGCCAAGAAGCTGAAGCAGGACAAAGACAGGCATCAAGAACTGTTGGTAAGGGGCTCACCGGTGCTTCTACCCAGCCAGCACAGTCATGTGTTGAATGTAACTGAATCAGTGTTGGTGATAATTAGATAATTAAGTGATTAACTGAGTGATGACTGACCATTATTGAAGACAGCTGATGATAATGAGCAGAAATCACTGAAGGAAAGAGAAACATGAAATACAACTGACTTCAGCCACAACTCCACAAACAGCATTACCAGCTTCCCTTTTTTTAAGTTATTATTGAGAATTAACAGAGTTTTAGATGTTGATGATTTATTGAAAATAATAGTTCCCTTTCAGTTGGTCACGTTCGACGTACGTCGGCACTGACCAACTAATTGGGATCTGTTTTCAGAGACCAATCTACTTCGAGTGATTAAAAACGAGCCAATGGACACTGGCATGCGGTTCACGCCCTGCAGTGCGGGTATAAACACGGAAGTGGAAGTACCTCATATCGCTTTTAACTTTGGAACCGAACGGTTTGCTGTATCAAGCTGTTTCTACGAAGAGTGCTGGGTGCTGGTGTGACGGCGCGAGTCAGCGAGTGGCCGCTGCAACATACACTTGTCTCTGTGTTGGTTGGCTGGGTGTTTCCGTTCTTTGAGTGCTCACACGCAGGCTTGCAATCGGACTGCTGTGAGCCGCGGCCATCTCCCTGAGTGCTTCAGCACTCCTAAAAGAGCATTTCCTTCTAAAAGAGCAACACAGTTTGACTCGGCGTCTTTTTCAAGATGTCATTCAAACCGTGTGTTTCTGGATGCGGTTGTTTCCTGTCCTCATTTGACGGCCACAATCTCTCTCGCACATAAACATGTGAGATTGTGTTCGTGGGTGATTCATACTCTCTCAGGAGAGTGTGATCACATCGGTGCGCAGTTCGTCTTACCTTTTTCGTAAGGGCTTAAGTGTGCCGTCGAGCGGCCGGCTGATAGCGCGGGTTGTCACGGCAACCCAGCGCATCACTCTGCGCTCTAGATGTGCGGTCGAGACTATGAAACCTCAAACGGGGTTGAGTCCCTTTGCCTATTCCCCGATCTAGTTCCTTTTCTGCTGCACCAGAAAAGGGCTACTTCGGCTAATAAGCCTTGGTGACCTGAGGGTTACAGTGGGGTTTCCCGGCCGGGTACATCCCCTCGGGCTCCCATTCCTCTAGCATCACAAGCATGCTGAGACCGTGTTTGTGGGTGGTTCATGTTCGCTCATGAGAACATGACCACGTCTGCGCGTTTTTCGTCTTCCCTTTCTCAAAGGCTTGAGCGTTCAGTGTGCCGTTCTGATGGCCGCGCTCACTGTCGCACATGCCTGCTGGTAGCTTACAGATGGGATTGCTGGTTCTTAAAAAAATGGGAACCTAGCATTTTATTTGGGGTTCTGGCAGAGGACAGATGCCAATTGCTGCATCGGAGAGAGGGAAATATGGAACACCAAAAGGGCCATAATCTGTATAAGTGTTTTCCCTCTCTCGCTACCCTCTGTCCTGCATGCACGAGGGTAGTCCTGACCCAGGGGTTTTGCAGGAACTGCGTGTGGTGATGGACCTCGTTTTTCAGGCGACGAAAGTCACCGCACGCTCCCTGGGTCAGGCGATGTCCACGCTAGTGGTCCAGGAATGTCACATGGGGCTAAACTTGGCAGATATGCTTGAGCCCGACAAAGTTCAGTTCCCCAACGCCTCTGTCTGTCAGGCTGGCCTCTTCGGCGATGCCATTGAGAACTTCGCCCAGCAGGCCCAGTAGCAGACAGAGGCATAAAAAATAAAAAATTCTGCCCCGACAACCAGCTGCTGCCTCCACCCAGTCGTCGGTCACAGTGCCTGCTAAAGTCCTGTCCATTAAGACAGCATTCCTGACTGCACTGGCCTCCATCAAGAGGGTAGGGGACCTGCTTGCACTTTCGGTCAACGAATCATGCCTAGAATTCGGCCCGGGTAACTCTCTTGTTGTCCTGAGACCCCGGCCCGGATACGTGCCCAAGGTTCCCACCACTCCCTTCCGGGACCAGGTGGTGAACCTGCAAGCACTGCCCTCAGAGGCAGACCCAGCCCTAGCTTTGTTGTGTCCCATCCATGCCCTGCACACTTATATTGACCGGACTCAAAGCTTCAGGACCTTAGAGCAGCTCTTCGTCTGTTACGGAGGCAAGCAGAAGGGAAAGGCGGTCTCCAAGCAGAGGTTAGCCCACTGGATAGTGGATGCTATCGTCTTAGCGTACCAGTCGCAAGATGTGCCTTGCAGGCATTCAACTAGGAGTGTCGCTTCATCCTGGGTGCTGGCGATGACGGCGCCTTGCTGGCAGACATTTGTAGAGCTGCGGGCTGGGTGACACCTAACACATTCGCTAGATTTTATAGCCTCCGTGTAGAGCCGGTTTCTTCCCGTGTACTCGCCCCTAGTGGCCGGTAAGCGTAAAGTACCCTTTCTTGTGTCGGATTGTAACGTCACTCCCGCCCCCTGGGCCCGGATACGTGCATCTATTCTTCTCCAGTTGTGTTCCCCAGCAATGGCGAACCCTTTTGAGCTCTTCTGTCACCCCTTCAGTGTCAGATGTGGTGGCCGTCTGACTCCAAGCCTACCCCCGTATGCTTGTGGAATGTGTGTGTAGGCTGGGTGTCCATATGTAGCGGTTCCCTAATGGCAACCCCATATGTGTATTCTCCATGGTATCAGCTACCCTACTCAGCTAGCCCCATGTCTTTTCCCTTGACAGAGCCCGCTCTGTCGTCTCTGGGGTGTTCTTTCCCCCCTGGGATCAGGTTGGATCCACCCCAGAGACCGTCATAGGTAGCACTACCCTGATAGGCTAGTCCCTATGTGTATTCTGCCACCTCTCCTTTCGTTGAAGGACGTGGCTCTGCAGTGTTCCATCTTACGAGATGGGCACGCTTTCCCTGTGTTATCCAATAGTCACTCTGAGTGGGTCTTGCAGGAAAACAGCTGTGACGGACCTTCCCGGTTTGGAGCCCTGACTTTCGCCCCAACATAGGGGCTCCCCAGCGAGCTCAAACCGGGTGCTGGAAGGGCCAGCAATCCTGGCGTGTTTGTAGGATCCCCAATTCGTCAGTCAGTTCCGACATATGTCGAACGTGACCAACTGAAAGTGAACGTCTCGGTTATATATGTAACCCTCGTTCCCTGAAGGAGGGAACAGAGATGTACGTCCCGTCGCCAGGTGCTGTGCTTCACTTAGGCTCCTCAGTTGGAAAAGCGAGGATGCGGTATTCCACTTCCGTATTTATACCTGCGGGGCGGTGCAGTGCATGGACTGCATGACAACGTTATTGGCTCATTTCTATACACTCGAAGCAGATTGGTCTCTGAAGATGATCCCCAATCCGTCGGTCAGTTCCAACATAAGTCTCCGTTCCCTCCTTTAGGGAACGAGGGTTACATACGTAACCAAGACGTTTCTTAAGGGTCAAGATCTAGTTATCTGCTTCTCTTGCGCTGCATCAAGCCATTCCATAATAACAGTCATCACTCAAATGAATGCACGGCTCCGATGAAATGTACAGCATGTATAAAATTATAAAGTAATTATTCCATCACAAATAAATCTCTCAATCAAGTGGCTGTGTCTATAGTATTATGCACCTTTTACACAACATTATAATAATATTTTCAAATACATTCTTATATTATTTTTATTATTATTTAAAACTTTTATTGCCCCTGGTTCAGTAATAAACTCTAAAGTAGCAGTGGCTGGGACAGATTTTAAGTATCACCTTGGGGGTCCGTTGTTCGTACCTCGCTTAATACATCTGAGATGATTTGACAGATCCCAGCAGGCACAGTACGGATTAAACAACTCCACAAACAGCATTACCAGCTTCACACATTACTAACCAGACTGACTTTATTTCTGTCAGACGTCTACAGAAGCTCTTATTGAGATTAACAGAGGTTTAGATGTTGATGATTTATTGAAAATAATAGTTTAGTTTGACGTCACCATTATGGTGATCAGTGCTTTAGTTGGGTAGTTTGACTTGTTTTTTTAATATTAGTTTTTCTCTGGCTGCTGTAACTGTGATTGTTATGGCAAGAAAAGCAAGAGAAAATGTGATCAGATGATACTGTCTTACTTTATGATAAAGATATGATCATCATACAGTGGTCTATTTCACTGATGTCATCCAGAATCTAATCTTTTGATACATGATCATTTTGTATCGTTAATTATAGCAAGACTGAAATTCTACATTGTCCACTAAACATTTTCATCTCCAGCATCTATTAGACTCACTCAGACATCAATAATCAGCGTATAAATCTCAACAATGGTGATATGCTTCATGTAACTCCCCCACCCCCACCCCCATAAGGAAACAACCAAACGACCAAACCAACATAAAAGTTATAATAGATAAATGATCTTTTTTACATGAATCCCAATTATTTATATTCATGATTTTATAGTATTTGAACACCCTTTACATTTTTATTTTAATGTTGTAATTAGCAATTAATTACATTTTTAATTAAATTTGAAGCAGATTTGTTACGTGACAGCATTAATTAAAGTTTCTTAAGGGTCAAGATCAAGTTATCTGCATCTCCTGCACTGCATCAAGCCACTCCCATAATATCCGTCATCACTCAAATTAATGCACGGCTCAGATTAACTGTATAACATTTGTGTAAGAGTCACAAAGAATTATAAAATAATTATTCCAACACAAATAAATCTCTCAGTCAAGTGGCTGTGTCTATAGTAGCCTAGTATACACAACATTATAATATTCTTTTCAAAAACATTTTTATATTATTATTATTTAAAACTATTATTGCCCTGGTTCAGTAATAAACTCTTGTAATAAAGTAGCAGTGGCTGGGACAGATTTTAAGTATCACCTCAAGATTCAATCTAATCCTCTAATCCTCACATTAGCGGAACTCACTTGACTCACAATGAAACCGAAAGCACAGCAGTCATAACTGTAGAACAAAACCAGAAAAGTCTTCACAAGTTAAGGGTAAGTGCGGTAACACTTTTCAAATATGTAGATATCAGATGTAAGCAAGTGTGCATCATGCCCATTCAAACAGAGGGGACATGTGCCCCCTCAGATTTTTGAGCCAAATAGATTTGAATGCAGCTTCCAAAAGAAAATTTAACATTTGATTTAAAGCGTAAAATGTTCAGTGAGTCACGTTATCAACTGCTAAATTCATATCTGTGCTCTGACAGAGACGGTCATATATCATGTTTTATCCAATAGCCTATCTACACGTTGTGTAGGCAGTGGTTAAAGTGGTATTTGAGGGGGAACCCTCAAAATTTTGTGTAGGTGTAACAGGGAAAAATTACTCATATTGAGTATCGTGGTATAGCAATATATATAACAACCTTTCTTTCCCATTCTGACATTCAGTTTGGAGTTCAGGAGATTGTCTTGACCAGGACCACACCCCTAAATGCATTGAAGCAACTGCCATGTGATTGGTTGATCAGATAATTGCATTAATGAGAAATTGAACAGGTGTTCCTAATAATCCTTTAGGTGAGTGTATATACAGTATATTAGTGTTTTCATGGCTAAAGTCTGATTACACTGTATTCGGCACAAATTCTGCTACAATAATATGTGAACAGCATGTGTGCAAAAGTTTGTAGTTTTGAGAAATTACGTTTATGCGTGGTTTGTGAAAGTCACTGAAATAAGGCCATAAAACCCATACTGAATATTTGTTCACAAGACTTTTGAAAACTGGATCACGTAGGTTATAATTTTTGTTTTAAGACTATGTAAAAATCACTCTGGCCAGTCAGTCAAATAAAACAATATACTGATTTAAAATTTGTAAGACATGTTTTGCAGAAGTGGGGGACTCGAGTGACAAAAATAAGGGACAATCATGGTTCTTTATAAGGGACACTTAACATGTTTGTAATGTAGCTACCACACAGTGTATGTCATTTCAGTGTCTGCAGTTATGTGTGTATATAAAAGGTTCTCAGATATAAACATATTTGATTTGCTCAACCTATTAATGCACAATTTAATCAAAAAATAATTGTAACATCATAGAAATGAATGTGAATTGTTACACACAAACCATCTAAAGCTTTTGTAGCATTACACACTACCATTCAAAAGTTTGGGGTCAGTAAGAATTTGTTTAAATTAATAGTTTTATTAATAATTAATAATTTTTAAGAAATAAATAGTTTTATTCAGCAAGAATGCATTACATATGTCAAAAGTTACAAAAACTTTCTATTGCAGTTAAATGCGGTTTTGTTTTTTTCTATTCATCAATGAATCCTGAAAAATATCCTGAAGAATACAGGATGTACACAACTGTTTTCAACATGGATTTCTCATTACAGTATCACAGTGAATGTCATAATGATTTGTTTGCAATATAATCTACAAATGCATACACAAACAAATGGTCCTGCCACATCTGCCGTTGCTAAGCTTTTTCATCTCGCTGTGCATAGACACGTCTGGGAAAAACACTGTATTAAGCATTCAGTTTTTAATTGTACTTTAATTTCGTACTGTTTTTAATTACTATAAAAATCAAAACAACGGTGGGGGCGGTGCCGCGGTGAGCAAGTGATACCACAAGTCCTGTGTCGTGCAAACAGAGAAGCAATCTGAGACCATCCATGTGTGGTGTTGCTTTTCATCCAAGGGAGTGGCTCTCACAATTCTGCCCAAAAAGCGCTGCCACAAATAAAGAATGGTATCAACGCGTCTCGCAAGAGCAACTTCTCCCAACAATCAGGAGCAATTAGGTGATGATCCGTGCATTTTGGATCAGTCAAGATTTGGCCCAGAAGCTGATATCCAGCATGACAGAATGAATTACAGAGGTTAAGAAGAGTCAGCACTATAAATATTGTCTCTTTGCATATATTGAATGTTTTTGCCAATAAAAGCCTTCAGAACTCATGAAATGATTATCATTGTTTTCCAGTATACCATAGAAACATGAGAAATAATAATTTACAAATACTGAAGAAGCAAACTTTGCAAAACGTAATTTATGCCACTGCTAATAGTTTTGGCCATGGGTGTAAATGTGTAAGAAGTGCATATTTTTTGTTGTCCATGTTAACATATTAGAGCATTCACACATCGAGGTGCAAGGCAGTACATGGCAGGAGCAGAAGCAGCAGTGGTGCAATCATTTTGGTCCTGAGTCTGCATACATGCAGATCTGTGCTGCTTCCATTTACACATACATTATTTTTGTCACATTACATAGGTCAAATGCATCAATGTCATATTAACACATTCCTTTTAAATATGCAGGTCATTATCTCCCCCAAACTTCCCAGGAACTTTGTTTGTGATGCCATGAAATCATTTGGCTACAATATATATCATGTTATATTCAATTAACACTTCTAGATGTGGTATGATTTCAAATCAGATAATGTCTGTATGATTTTTTTTTCTGTTTTTGTGTCTCTGTTCTTAATGGCTTTTCAGTGGTGGGAGAATTGACCAGATCAGAGATGTGTCCTATCAGCCCAGCACATCCTCCTCCTGTCAGGAACACATCAGTCATCATGACACAGAAGCAGCCCTGCAGCTCCACTCTCACCAACCAGTGCATGATGATCTGCAGAGAGTCAAAGACCAGCACAAAACCAGCATGAAGAACAGATATGAGAGCGTATTTGAGGGAATCAAACTACAAGAGAATCAGACGCTCCTGAACAGGATTTACACACAGCTGTACATCATAGAGGGAGAGAGTGAAGGGGTGAATGAAGAACATGAGGTGCTACAGATGGAGAAAAGTTACAAGACAGTCCAAGACACTCCGATCAGCTGCAATGACATCTTTAATCCTTCACCTGAACCAGGATATGAGGAGAAGAGAGAAGAAAGACAAAATCAAGACTGTTCTTACTAAAGGCATCGCTGGAATTGGAAAAACCGTCTCTGTGCAGAAGTTCATTCTGGACTGGGCCGAGGGAAAAGCCAATCAGGATGTAGATTTCATGTTTGTGCTTCCATTCAGAGAGCTGAACTTGATTAAAGATCATCAGTACAGTCTTAACAGACTTCTGCTGGACTTTCATCCTGAACTTCAATACTTGGACTCAAAGATTTATGATTAATGTACAGTTGTGTTCATCTTTGATGATCTGGATGAAAGCAGAATTACACTGATGTTTTCAGGCAATGAGAAAGTTTCTGATGTGACTGAGACTTCATCAGTGGGTGTGTTGATGTCAAACCTCATGAAAGGAGATCTGCTTCCCTCTGCTCTCATCTGGATCACCACCAGACCAGCAGCAGCCAATCAAATCCCCTCAAAATACATCATCCGTGTGACAGAAATTCAGGGATTCACGACTCTCAGAAGGAGGAATATTTCAGGAAGAGAATCAGTGATGAGCATCAAGCCAGTAGAATCATCTCACACATCAGAAGAGCGAGGAGCCTCCACATCATGTGCCATATACCCGTCTTCTGCTGGATCTCAGCCACTGTGCTTCAAAACATCCTGAATCAAGATCTCAGTACAGAAATCCCTCAAACTCTGACTGAAATGTACATCCACTTCCTGCTCATTCAGACTAGCATGAGGAACCAGAAGTATGAAGAGAGAGATCCAGAGAAACTCCTGCAGTCCAACAGAGACGTGATTGTGAAACTTGCTGAACTGGCTTTCACTCAGCTGATGAAGGGCAATGTGATGTTCTATGAGGAGGACCTGAGAGAGCGGCATAGACGTCACTGACGCCTCAGTGTATTCTGGGATCTGCACTGAGATCTTTAGGGAGGAATCTGTGATTTATCACAGGAAGGTTTACAGCTTTGTACATCTGAGCTTTCAGGAGTTTTTTGCAGCACTGTATATGTTTTTCTGCTATTTGCACAAAAACAATGATGTTCTGAAAATGTTCCTGACAGGAAAGTCCAGAACTCAGTGTGGGAATGTTCCTCTGGATGTGTTTCTGAAGGGAGCAATGAATAAAGCCTTGAAGAGTAAAAATGGACACCTGGATCTTTTCCTTCGATTCCTTCATGGCATCTCACTGGAGTCCAATCAGAGACTCCTACAGGATCTGCTGATTCACACAGAGAACAATCCAGAGAGCATCAAGAAAATAACCCACAACCTCAAACGAGGTCAAAAAAACAATGTCAGTCCTGAAAGATGGATGAATCTGTCACACTGCTTGATTGAGATGAAGAATAATTCTGTTGTCGAAAAAATACAGGCATTTTTAAAATCTGAAACAAAAAACAAAAACCTTTATCTTGCACAATGTTCAACTTTGGCAAACATGATCCTGATGTCAGAGGAGGTAATGGATGAGTTTGACCTTAAAAATTATGTTGTGAAATCAAAAGAAGGTCGAAGGAGACGGTTACCTGCTGTAAGGAACTGCAGAAAAGCTCTGTGAGTGTTATGATCTAATAATATTACAAAATGATCACAATTATGTTTAACAGAAGTTGTTATAGAGGTTTGATAAAACCTTTTTTTCACAGTCATAAAACACAAATTACTGTAGTTAAGTGTTGTCCTCATTCTCAAACAAATTATTAATTACTGATTAATACATTTGGTAAACATCACAACCAATTAAAATATTTAATAACAGTATTCATCTAAAAATGTTTTTAACAATAAAGGTTTAAATTGACAAGATACAAGTTTTTGAAGCATCATGCACATAATGGTCATAAAATGTCTCATACTTATAATTGTTAAATTCTCCTGTTATAAAGACCAGAGAGTGAAAAGTCAGTTATGCATTTAACTGAAAAAATTTTCAGATTGGCACACTGTAATCTCAGTGATCAGCACTGTGAAGTTGTGGCTTCAGCTCTGCAATCATCAAACTCCTCCCTGAGAGAGCTGGACCTGGGAAATAATGACGTTCAGGATTCAGGAGTGAAGCTGCTCTGTGCTGGATTGAAGAGTCCAAACTGTCAACTCAACATACTGAGGTTTGTTTTACATTGTGTAGCAATTAGCTATATATATATATATATATATATATATATATATATATATTAACCATTTCATTTGGTGGTTCTACTTCTAGTATAATCTTCAGTTCTACTCCAACCATCCTCACTCAATAAATATAGAAAAAAAAAAATAGATAGATAAATATTTGCATTGAGAAATGGGATGTGTACATTAAAATACACACTAGAAAACTCTTAATTATACTAAAACCTGTTCTGTCATTTTGTGGTGACAAATCACTTACATAAGCATAATGTAACAGTAGTTCCCTTTCATTCATTCACTCCGAGTAACTTCAGTGACTGACGAATGGGGATTTTGCTTAGAAGCCTATTATCTTCGAGATCTTAGAAAGCGCCCAATGGCATGGGCATGCGGAATTTGCATGCCTAACTCCGCCCCACCGCGTGGGTATATAAGGAAGTATGCAGGCACATTGCATTATGTTTTTGCTTCGGAGCCCAGAGTACCTATTCTTCACTCCGCAAAGCCTTCTGAGTTAATTTTGTCAGCTTCTTCGAGACGAGCAGCCTTCCAGTCGGTGTTTTTGTTACAGCGCGTTCCAGTGATTGCATACTTCCTGCCTGCTGATCTGTGCAGTGGTCTGTATCCAGCTGGTGTGCGTTTCCCTGGGCGCTTCGGCATCGACTGCAAGGTTTTCCTCCCACAAAAGAGCTCACTTGCACGTGTGCTTCTGGGTGCGGCCGGTCTCTGCCACCCTCTGATGGGCACAATCACTGTCTGGTGTGTTTGGGCTTACAGCACACTCAGGCAGCGCTTGTGGATGAGTCATGTTCTCACTGCGGGGACATGGCCATCTCGGTGCTGCGGTCGAGACTCAATGAACTCCGTACCGGAGCAAGAGTCCCCTCTGCCACACCCCAATCTGCGGTCTCCACACGAGGCGCCACTTTGGCTGGTGGCCAGGGTGACCTGAGGGTAACGGTGTGGAACCAAGCTCCGACGCTCATGCCTCGGCCCACACCTCTCTCTAGGGCACCGTTCCCGCCGTGCTCTCAGACGGCAACACCGGGAGCAGCACCTGCTGCCCCGTGTGTTTCGTTTTGTTTGGTGGACCACACCCCAATACCTTTCTTCCCGGAAGTGCATGAGGAGGTCACGCGGTCCTGGAAGCCCCCGTCTTTGCATGCCATAGCTACCCTTCAGGCCTACCAGGCTAAGGTGCTGTGTGACATGCACGAAGGCAGAGCTGACCCAGGGCTCACACATGAGTCCGCTCCAGCCCCGCAGCCCGTGAAAAAACGGCACTCCTGACGCGGACAGCAGTTCTTTCCAGGAGATGGCAGCAGGGCCACTCCTTCCCCCGGAGGAGGGCCGGGGGAGAAACTTTTGTTCTGCTGTTGGCCCCTGGTTTTCATTGTACTTCACAGACTTCCGTTCAGGATGTTGACAACAAAATGCCTTTTCGAATGCATTCGTCCAGCAGATTGGTTTGCAGCGATCGACCTGAAGGGTCCTACTTCCATGTCTCCATTATTCCTTGACACAGACACCCATCAGGGTGGTCTACGCTCCCGCCGTATGTCTCAACTCGCCCGCCATCTCATTCTATGGAGTCAGAAGCATCTGAGGTCCCTTCGTGCTATCCATGTCTTGGGAGTCCTGAACCGGCCAGCCAATGAACTCTCTCGGTTTCAGCCACTTCTGGGGGAATGGCAACTCCATCCCCAGACGGTCCAGCTGATCTGGGAACAGTTCGGCGACGAGAAGGTAGACCTGTTTGCCTCCCACGACTCTTCCCATTGCCGCCTGTACTATTCCCTGACCGAGGGCACGCTCGGCACGGATGCACTGGTGCACGGCTGGCCATGGGGCCTCGGCAAGTATGCGTTTCCCCCAGTGAGCCTTCTCGCACAGACACTGTGCAAGATCAGGGAGAACAAGGAGCAGGTCCTTTTGGTCGCCCAGTACTGGCACGGCCGGACCTGGTTTCCAGAACTGGTACTCCTTGTGACAGCCCCTCCCTGGCCAATTCCTCTGAGGGAGGACCTCCTCTCTCAAAGACGGGGCACCCTATGGCACCCACATCCCGATCTTTGGAACCTCCACGTGTGGCTCCTGGATGGGATGCAGCAGGTTTGAGTACCCTACCACCTCCGGTGGTGGCTACCATCAATTCCGCTAGGGCAGAGTCTACAAGACATGCCTACGCGTTGAAGTGGAACCTCTTCGTCACCTGGTGCTCTTCTCGCCAGGAAGACCCCTGGAAATGCCTGATCGGGTCCGTGCTCTCGTTCCTCCAGGAAGGGTTGGAACAAAGGCTGTCTCCTTCCACCCTCAAGGTATATGTGGCCACTATATCTGCCCCCCACGAGCTCTTGGAAAACAAAAAGGTAAGTTAGCACGACCTGATCATCAGGTTCCTGAGGGGCGCCAAGAGGCTTCATCCTCCTCGCGCTCCCCTCGTACCCTCTTGGGACCTCTCAGTAGTCTTAGATGCTCTGCAGAGGCCCCCCTTTGAGCCTTTGCAATCAGTCGAGCTTAAGTTCTTGTCAATGAAGACAGCGCTGCCTTTGGAGGGGACAGACCCAGCCTTGGCACTGCTCATTCCAGTATGCGCCCTCCGCACCTACGTAGACAGGACGCAGTGTTTCAGGACCTCAGACCAGCTCTTTGTCTGTTATGGTGGGAAGCTGAAGGGAAAGGCTCTCTCAAAGCAAAGGTTGTCCCACTGGATAGTGGACGCCATTGTTTTGGCTTACCAGACGCAGGGGCATCCATGCCCCCTTGGGGTCAGGGCCCACTCTTCTCAGAGTGTGGCCTCCTCTTGGGCTTTAGTGCATGGTGCTTCGCTAACAGACATCTGCAGAGCTGCAGGCTGGGCGACACCTAACACATTCGCCAGGTTTTACAATCTCCGAGTGGAGCCTGTTTCCGACTATGTACTCGCCCCTACTAGTGGCCGGTAATGGATTAGGCTCAGGTGTCTTCGCTTGCTCGCCATTCCACTCCTCGGACTGGATACGTGCGATTATTCCTCAGACGAGCTTTCTGGAAGCCCTGAGCTCCTCCAGCACTGTCGACGCCGACACCAATAAGTCTGCCCACTCGCCCAGACACTCGTGTCAGGCCAGGTACCTCTGTGTGCAGGGTTCCCCCTTGGGCAACCCCCACATGTGTATTTCAACCGTAAGCCTCCTCGAGCAGGTGTTTTTCCTTGGCAAACTTGCCACCCCTGGGGTTAAAAGTCCACCTTTGGCTGGTTCCCCAGAATCTTCCATATGCAGCCCCTAGTGGTCATATGTGTATTCTAAGTCCTCCCTATGGGCAGGCATCCTGGTGCATATTCCCCCTGGAATATGCTTCCCAGTATACCTTGGTATTCCTGTGATAAGTGGGAGTCCTTTGTCCGTACTAGTCTTACGACAGGGAGTTCGCACTTACGTAGGGCACTGGAAGACAGCCGAGTGGCGGGATTAGATTGGAACCCCCATTCGTCAGTCACTGACGTTACTCGGAGTGACGGCCAGAGTTCAGTCCTCAGCAGGTAAACAATGCAATGTGCCTGCATACTTCCTTATATACCCACGCGATGAGGCGGAGTTACGCATGCAAATTCTGCATGCCCATGGCATTGGCACTGCCATCGGGCACTTTCTAAGATCTCGAAGATGATAGGCTTCTAAGCGAAACCCCCATTCGTCAGTCACTGACGTTACGTCTCAGGGAGCGAGGGTTAAATACATAACCAAGACGTTACATTTACATAATTTTTTATTCATATTAAATTATTTTATTAAATAAAAATATCCAACCCACAGCTCGTCACATTCTGTATGTCAATTCACTCTGCATCAACAGAGGGCAACAGATGTTGCCATCTGTCAGAGCTTGTTTTTGCAGATTGAACATGCTGAATATCATGCATGACCGCCCACACTGTTTGATTGCGACCTGTTGGCTCCGTCCTGGCTCCTCCCACCTTCAGCTCTGCCAGAGACCCTCAGTCTAGTTGCTCTCCCAGGTTCTATCGTCCCACCGGCTCCCCTTTTGGTCAGTCATCACACCACTTCTGCCATGGATTTATGGGCCATGGACTTCCTGCTCCATCCCTCCACCCCTTCGGCTGCAGCAAGTTCCTCTTCAGTCGTCCTCCAGATGTTTTCAGCCAAGCCAGGAATATCTTGTCTCCTCCCTCCTTCGTCTCTGCCATGGGCTGTCGGCACTGGGAAGCTCTGGGTCTGTGCCATCGGCCAGCCATCACACAATCACCATCCCTTGGTTTTGTCATCCTGCCATCACCATCCCTTTGCCACATCCTGTTACCATCCTTTCTCTTCTGCCTGCCTGCCTGCATTGTTTTCGCCATCTCCTCATCCCCCTCCAGAACCCCCTCCTTCCCTCCCTATGTGTCACCATGTTACGGTGCGAGGCCACACCTTGTCGGAGGGAGCATTATGTCACCATTCTGTTTAGTTTTGTTCATGGACTTTCAGTTTGTTTTCATGTCACATGTTTCTTTGTTCAGTTTCCTGCCACTCGTCTGTCTCCCTGGTTACCATCATTATGAGTTTATTTAGTTCAACTGTCTGTTTAATCATCTCATTTGTGTTCACCATTTAAGTTGTTCCTTTTACTGCACTCCTTGTCTGGTCACTGTTATGTTAAGTTGTGTTGTTTCCTGTGTGCCTGCCTTGAGATTATTTGTAATTAAACTACGTTTTGAACTTGATTCATCTGTATCCTTCCTGTCTGTGTCACATGCCTGTCCTGTCTTGTGAGGCACTTGTGGTGTTTTGTTGTTTTGGGCATGTGCTCTTGTCTCTTGTCTGACCCCGCCCTTCTTGTTATCTTATCAGTGATTATTTGCCCCACCTGTCTTCCCGTATTACCTGCTTGATTTGTCCCTCTTTATAGTTTCCTTGTGTTTTGCAGTCTTTGTTGGTTTGTTGATTATGTCTACGTCTCCTGTTCCCCTTGATCCCAGTTGGTATGTTTTAGAGTTTGCATTTGTTATTTTTGATTATGTGTTTTTCCTCCTTGTGGGTTTTTGTTTTATGTTTATGTTTATTTAGTTAAATAAATATACTCCTCTGCACTTGAGTCCTCAACCCAGTTTTCCTTTCATTTAATGTGACAGCTTGCACATACCCATGACAGTTGCATTGGTGTTGGCCGATATTATCAATTATTCACAGAAGGTGAAAGAGAATGCAGAAAATGACAGAGCTTTTAGCATCTGACACTGCACACATCAATTTTTCAGATGAGAGCTGAATGTACCTCAACATATACTGATAATGATATTTAATTTATCTTGACTGTTTCTTTTGTGGACCATACATTAAATGATTATGAAAAAAAAATTAGAAGAATCAATATTTCCTGTTTAACATTTTTTGGTCTGTGTTTGAAGATGCTTTTAATTTTCATTGATGACTGATTATTCTGTGTTCAGACCTAAAGAATGTTATTAGGCCTATATAATTTTGGTAATAATAATATTATTATTAATAACTTGTATTTGTATTGCTAGTAGTGTTATCAGTAAATGTTTTATTAATATGATATGGAAATAAATCAAAATGCTGACAAACAGTAATGCTGTTTAAGAATGAGCAAGCACTCTTGGTAATTTGTGAAAAGATCACCTTGAAATTCTATTTTGATGTGGGATGTAATTTTGTAGTCTGTTTTAAAAATATTTTCATTAAGGGGTTAGCGCGGTGTTGCAATTGTGGTTATGTATGTGGTGATGTCGTTATGAATTAGGAAAGCAAATTAATTGTACAATTTTTGACAACATTGCTTTTATTTGTGATCTCATCGAAATCTAAATTGTGGTTTTATCTTATTAGATCAAGAAAAAGCTTTTGATTGGGTAGAACACTGTTTTTATGGAAGGTTCTGAGTGCTTTTGGCTTTAGTGAGAGTTTTATTAATTCCATAAAAGTCCTTTATAGTGATGTGGAGAGTATTTTAAGGTGGTTTGTGTACTCCTTTTAAAGTTCTCAGAGGTATAAGACAGGGTTGTGCATTATCTGGTAATATTCTTTAGCAATTGAGCCTTTGTTAAATCAGATAAGGTGCAAACTTCAAGGAGTAGTTTTACCAGAATGTAAGAATAAATTCATATTGTCGGCATATGCAGATGATGCAACAGTGTGTATCAATGGACAAAGTGATATTCAAGTGTTGTTAAATTTGTTGAAAACTTTTTTTTAAATTATTTGGCTAATATAAACTGGAAGAAAACTTAAGCTTTTTTAATAGGTGATTGGAAAAATGATAAACCTAAACTTCCTATGGGCTTGGAATGAGGAAAAGTAGGTTTTAAATATTTAGGAGTTTTTATTGGAGATGAAGGTGTTACCCAAAAGAACTGGGAGGGTATAACGGAGAAAGCCAAAGGTTGACTTGACATGGAAATGGCTGGTTCCAAAAATTTAATTTAGTGGCCTCTTCACTGTGGCATAAGTTTGCTTGTTTGGATCCCCCGTTAACTTTGTTAACAAAATTACAAGCATTGACAGTGGACTTTTTTTTTGGGATAAGCTACATTGGATCCCGCAAAGTGTGTTATTTCTGTCCAAAGAGGAAAGTGGTCAAGGTCTAATACATCTGCAAAGTAGAATAGCTGCTTTTAGATTACACTTTGTGCAAAGTCTTTTAACTGTTTCTGATGTCTTTAACTGGAACGCTGTAGCAAGAGTGATTCTGAATAGGTTGGGTAACTTAAATCTAGGCAGGACCATTTTTTGATGGATTCATTGAAACTTAATTTTCCTCTTGGGACCTCTCAGTAGTCTTAGATGCTCTGCAGAGGCCCCCCTTACCTATTTACCTATTTTTTATAAGAATGTTTTTAAAGTGTGGAATCTTTTCACTTGCAAAATCTTTACATTTCATTAACCCTTCCACCCTTTGTCAAAACTGACTCAGTAGTGGAATCACTGACTCCTTCAGTAACTCACTCCCTATCTTCCTGTAAAGACACAACTGGTGCAGTGTCAACAGAAACTATTCAGAAACAGAAACAGTCATATTTTTCATTTTCAAAGTGGGAGCATTAGAAGGCCCTGCCTCAACCCTTTCCTCATCATGACTATTTAGATTATCCTCTCTCATATTTTTCTCATCAGTTAACATATGATCTTCTTTATTATTTTTAGGACAAGCCTGAATTAGACGCACAGCAAATTTCCCAGTGTTAAATTAACTGCTCAGAGTTTATATAATCCACACCCAGAGTGTTATTAGTAACACTGAATCAATGTTGAAGTTAATTAGATAGTTAAGTGATTAATTGAGTGATGAGTGAGCATTAATGATGAACACCTGATGATAATGAGCAGAATCACTGAAGGAAAGAGAAACACAAGAGCCACAACTGACTTCAGCCACAGCTTTAGATGAAATCAACTGAAGATAAAAGAAGACATTAAATCTCTGAAGATCTCATCAGAGGAGGATTAAACAACTCCACAAACAACATTACCAGCTTCACACATTACTAACCAGCTTTAACCTGTGTGTTTTTAAAGCACATTTGTTATGGCAAGGGAAACCAAGAGAAAATGTGATTAGGTGATGATGACATAATTATCATGCAGTGTCCTAAATCACTGATCTCATTCAGAGTCTAATGCTGCGGTATTGTGTTATTCACTTTTGTTTTATTTATAACAGTGGTCATGTGATTCTACAGCACGAGATTAAGCACTGTTGTGGTAATCTAATAATATGCAGGATTTAAAAAAAAATAGTGCACAAATGGTTTTAATCTATGGCATTACTTAGACACATACAGACATCAAGAATCAGTGTATGAATCTCAACAATGGTGAAAATCAATGAAAAGCTTCATGCTGCATTTCATGCTGGTACCACCAATCAAAACTCCCAGCATGCATTGTGGCATGAATAAATTATGCATCTGAAATGTGACAAATTTTCTTTGAATCTTACTAATTGGTTTTACTTTTGCCTTTTTTGTTAAAACTAACAGTACTAACATTTCAGAAAAGACCCAGATGTCACCCTTGGTATGACCGAAATTGAGCATGCCACCAACTACACTTACCTCGGGTTGAAATTCAATTCAAACGAAAACTTCAACTTGGCTGTGAATGAACTGAAAGAGAAAGCAAGAAGGGCTTTCTATGCCATCAAAATAAGAATCTGGCTCAAATATTTCAATCAGTCATAGAACCTATTGCACAATCAAATCAAAATTTGTCACAAACTGTGTATGTGACAAATAAAACTCTTGAATCTTGAATCTTGAATCAAATCACCTTTATTTATATAGCGCTTTTAACAAGTCCAATTGTTTCAAAGCAGCTTCACATTGTTAACAGGAAAATAATGCAACAGGATTTGTACAGCCGTTCTGGTGAAACGGTGATGTTATCCAGCTAATTTCAAGTATCATATAGTGTCAATGCGGGCAGATCGGTAATATAGATTAAATTTAGGTGTCCCCAACTGAGCAAGCCAAGCCAGTTTATTTGACATATTCTCTGCAGAAATTTCAGGGATGCGTTGGTCATGTCCAGGCGCTGGTCCACCATCTGATCTGGATACGGCCCGGATCCGGCTGACTGCAGTAAACCTCGGGATAAACAGAGAGACTAACATTAGCATAGATGCCATTCTTCTTATGATGTAACGAGTACATCAGGTGTTATGGGAAGTGTTCCCGGTTCCGGCTGACCTAGTTAATGCAGCCTAACAATCATTTACTGATTTGAATAATAGAAATTGATAATGTTTTATGTGTAAGCCATAGTATATGACAGTGAAGTTTGGGGTATTCTCCTAAAGCATGAATTTGACAAATGGGACAAAAATCTGATCGAAACCCTGCATGCTGAGTTACTGAGTATCCTGAAAGTACAAAGGAACACACCGAACAACGCATGCAGGGCAGAATTAGGCCAATACCCTCTACTAATCCACATTGAGAAACGAGCCATAACATTTTGGAAACATGTAAAAATTAGTGTCCTTAATTATTATCATTTTAAAGCCCTTAAGAACCATGAAATGAACATTGAGAAGAGTCCCCTCATTCAGCTGGTCCTGAAGCTGCAAAAACAAACATGACTAACAAAAGCCAGCATCAGGACATTGACACACTCATCCACACAATTTGGCCCAAAAAAAAGCCCAAAAAGCCCAAAAAGAAAATTACCTGACTTAATGGACTAAAACAACACAAAAACAAAGTAAACTTGAATGCTTTTTGGCCCTAAATAGAGACTACACAACAGCAGAATACCTGAGTA
The DNA here is from genome assembly GCA_018749465.1 of Paracanthobrama guichenoti. Taxonomy (NCBI): domain Eukaryota; kingdom Metazoa; phylum Chordata; class Actinopteri; order Cypriniformes; family Gobionidae; genus Paracanthobrama; species Paracanthobrama guichenoti. The sequence continues at coordinate 26,756,172 of CM031945.1, forward strand.
CAGTGAAAGACTGTAAGTTAAGAAGAAGAATGACGAAGTACAGACTGAGCAATCACACACTGACCGGCCAGATACAGACAGTCTGAGAGAGAGCCACATCTGCCGTACTGTACCAGTAGAGTCAGAGACACACTTCCTCTCCAGCTGCCACAATTATGAGCAAATCAGAAAGAAATTTCATCCAAAATTTGAAATACTTTGCCCTGACTTCATAAAACGAAACAATAAACCACAAAAAGGAGATTGTATCCTATTAGCATCAAGATACATTGATACTGTTGTTGTCAAGTAAGATTCACGCTCTCTAAACTGTCTGGTGCTGCACTGTGTGTGTGTGTGTTTTCTAGTGTGGATCATGGAGGAGAGTTCATGATGACACCAGGACTACACAAATGTAAGTCCTGAAACACACAGTTTCAGTGTTTGTTGTTGTAAATGTTTCTGTTGTGATGTGTGTTCTTGTGTTCAGACGCCTGTGATCTCACACTGGATCCAAACACAGCACACACTCTACTTGTTCTGTCTGAGGAGAACAGAAAGGTGACGAATGTGGATGAGCATCAGTCGTATCCTGATCATCCAGAGAGATTTGATGGGTGTCCTCAGGTTTTGTGTGGAGAGAGTCTGACTGGACGCTGTTACTGGGAGGCTGAATGGAGTGGAAGAGCTGTAATATCAGTGGCTTATAAAGGAATCAAGAGGAAAGGAGTGAGTGATGACTGTTGGTTTGGACTGAATGAGAAGTCCTGGAGTCTGAGATGCTCTGATCACAGACTCTCTGTCTGGCACAATAAGAAGTACACTGTTGTCTCTGCTGGTTCTGTCTCCTGTAAGAGAGTAGGAGTGTTTGTGGACGTGTCAGCCGGCACTCTGTCCTTCTACAGCGTCTCTGACACACACACACTCACACACATTCACACACACATTCACTGAACCCCTCTGTGCTGGATTTAAACTTAATAATTATAACTCTTCAGTGTCTCTGTGTCACTGTTACACCCTTGGTAGGGAGGAACAATAAAGGAGAAGGGAGCAAGAATATTTGAGAGTATTTGAATACATTTTGAAAATATGATTATTTAAATAAAGCCAAATAGACCCTTTTCACAGACTGTGATGACGTGTTTTAACAGTCATCAATATCGTAAATCCAGTTTTTTGTATTTTCATTTAAAAAAATAGTTTGTATTATATTACTTTTGCATCAAATTAAAAAAAAAAAAAAAAAGAGAGTTACCGCTGCTGTAAGGGTGTTTCTAATACAGCGTCTGTGGAGTGATGGTAAAAATTAACATCTTTCTCTCTTTTCACTGCCTTAATCAATCTCACAATTTTAAGCAAAATTAGAATCGACTGCAACCTTTTTCTAACTTTTGGGGCCCTTGCTCAAAAAACTTTGCACACACGTTGGAATCGTCAGCCATCAGGGCCGTGCACAAGTTGTCATGGGCGTGGAGGAGGGGCTGTATAATGCCATCTGTTGGACTTGGCTTCAATTTCCTCAAGTCTGCGTGTTCGTTAAATGAGGAGAGCAGAAACAAAATATAGTATAACTGTTTAATGATTAATTAAGTCAGATTAAAAGAAGAAAGCATACAGAGCTCTGGGTCACAGCTATCCCTAATTACACAATCCTATGCGAGGCTTATGTTCAGGCAGTCTGCAACAGCTCGCCTCTCCCTTGACCCCAATATTTATACATAAAATATGTAGGAAGTCTATTCTTGATCAGATGACTTCTGCTTCATTTGCCCTTTTCACCCCGTTCCAGTTCCTGTTTTTCACCCTGCACACAAGACTGCTTCATAGTTAAGGAACACAGACGGACCATAAGTTACCTCCACCTTATAGCAAAACAATTCCTTATTTGGACCTGTCATACATACCAACACCCTATGGCTATTTTTATTCCCTTCACACCTTTTGACTAAAGTTGGGGTTTAGTTTTACGTACAGTCACCAAATTCGGTACATATATTGAGCTGGATAACTTTATAATTTACAGCCATTAGCTCCGACCAACAGGAAGTCAGCTATTTTTGAATGAATGTGGATTTTTTTAATTATGCTCTGAATTTTTAACTACTGCTCCAAAGGCTATCAAACTTTCTCAACATGAGCCTAAATTTGAAGATGATAAACTGTGAATGGATATTGGATATCTCAAACGGTGTTGCCATGGTGAGGGATTAAAAAAAAAAGAGAAACAGGAAGTGCTGCATATCTTGTAAAATCATTGTTTGATTTAAATAAAAAAAAATTATGTTTGGTAATTGAACTTGAATGAATTTAAAATGAATGCACTATATTTCAGATCAATGTATTTGTTTTCTTTAACATTTTGTATTTTGAGATTAATTCCTCTGAATTATATACATTCTTTTTGTATATAAATGATTACAAATATTATAATTGTATTTTTTTTTTTTTCAATTAAAGCTGTATGTTGAAATAGGCAGATTAGTGCTATATGGTTGAAAGAAACGAATACAATTTAATATATAGGCCTATTTGTTCAACTGCATTACAGGATAATACAACTCTTATTTTTTCTCTTTTTGAATGACAAAATAATGGCATAGAACCATTCATTTACAGTGCACTTTCAACATAGAGAGAGAGTTTATTTTACACTCTTGCTGGTTTAGAGTTTAACCCTTTCATTGCTGTCTGCAGTTGCAGGATAATAAATTTCTTATGCCTATTAAGTCATATAACCAGTTCATTTGTAGTGCCCTGACAATATAGTATTATATAGTTATTAGGTTAATAAAAAATATAAAATGACCTCAACAAATACTTTTGAAGTACAAAATTTGGAGATATAATATATATATAATATTGTAATTATAATATATAACAAATAATACATTTATAATCACTTGAAACTGATTTGACATCCTGTCACAAATTTAAATGATCTCATGGATGTGGCTGTGTGTTTTATTGTCAAAGTGGCACCAGCTGCTGCAGTAAATGTAGAGTATTCAAATTACTTTGACATTACTGGCTTTAAATGCATATTGCCCATGCAGTGGTGCCAGGGCCTGGGCCCGTCATCACTATTTGCAGCTATACTTTATCATTTGTATTTAGAGCAAAATAATATTGACTGAGTTTTACCTGTTTTAAATGTATGTAGATGTTTTCAGACAGTTGTGCCATTATTGCATCTATTCTCTAGTGTCACTGAATGAACCTGCAAAAATAATGAGGTTTACAAACATTACCTCGTCTTCCATTGTTCAGACAGACAGATGTATTTGTGTGTGTGTGTGTGTGTGTGTGTGTGTGTGTGTGTTGTTTTAGGGCTGGGTGATTAATCAAAACCGAAATTCAGAACCTCTAACCGACAGAAGGTAAAAGACTAACGAAACATAATTAACGATAACTTACGACAGCCACGCTGTCACAGGCTGGAGTATCCTTTGTATTTAAGGTGTTGTTGGTTTATTGTCCTGCGATTCAGGATCTCTGGGTTAAACATGTATGGGCAAGTAGTGTTGTTTTTGGCAGCCTGTTTTCATTTTAGTTTTAGTCTAGCCTTTGTGTCAAGTTGTCATTTTAGTTTTTATTAGTTTTAGTCACGTTCATACTCTTTTTAGTCTAGTCAAGTTTTAGTTGACTAAAAGTCTGAGCATTTTAGTCTTATTTTAGTCAGAATTATCCATGACTATTTTCATCTAGTTTTAGACAATGAAAATTGTATAAGTGCCTAGTAGTATAGACAAAACCTAAATTTTATTTTAGCCAAACCCATTTCAAACAAGGTTATCTTATATTATTGTTACCTTATAGACTCAAGAATACATCCTATCCAGACACGGAAGACACTCTGATATGAATTTACAACATATTTATTTTAATAAACAAACATGTTAGAAGTACACACACATCCATTAGACTAAAAACGCATCTCTTTACTATGGCTTACACATAAAACATTATCAATCTCTATTACTCAAAGAAGTAAATGATTGTCAGGCTGCATTAACTAGGTCAGCCGGAACCGGGAACACTTCCCATAACACCTGATGTACTCGTTACATCATAAGAAGAATGGCATCTACGCTAATGTTAGTCTCTCTGTTTATCCCGAGGTTTACTGCAGTCAGCCGGATCCAGGCCGTATCCAGATCAGATGGTGGACCAGCGCCTGGACATGACCAGCGCGTCCCTGAAATTTCTGCAGAGAATATGTCAAATAAACTGGCTTGGCTTGCTCAGTTGGGGACACCTAAATTTCATCTATATTACCGATCCGAATTAGCTGGATAACATCACCGTTTCACCAGAACGGCTGTACAAATTCTGTTGCATTATTTTCCTGTTAACAATGTGAAGCTGCTTTGAAACAATTGGATAAAGGTGATTTGATTTTGATTTGATACAAACTTGCCTTGCCAAGTCAAAGACTCATATTTTCATATAATGATCCAAAGAGTAAAAGGACATTCATAACAAGGGCTTTCATAACAAATTATAATAGGTTGCACATGTTTCATGTTTATCCCCTTGAAGATACTTATAGGTACATGTAGCATGTTAAGCTAACCACAACATGGCTTATTTTACAATGTTAAAATGCTAAAATCTCACGGTTCCTACACGATAACAAATAATGCATATAATGAACACGTCAAAATGAAAACATAGATACTTACAAGACCAAAGAATTAACGTTTGCTGTTGCCCGTTGTTCTTCTCCAAATTCACTCAAAACGACACGATTTCTGCCAGTAGTACAGGCTACAGTTGCCATCTAGCGGTTGAGAGTTGTAATTGCATTTTTTAATTTAACTTAAAATGGAAGAGATTATTTGACTGTCTTACATTTTAAGTGAATGTTATGTGGGACAGCAAAGCTAATACTAATTCAAATGTTTACAAATGGGTGGGCTAAAAGCAGACTACACATTGCCCGTCCAATTCAGAGCTAAATCGGGGCTACAGAAAGACAATGTCATGAAATGACACATCTTGTAGATATTATTGACATTGCAAACATGATTTGATATCAACCGTATCATGCGCTACATGGCCAAAAACTACAATTAATCAGTTTTGTCTTTTGACTATAAGTGAGCAAAAAAATTGGACAAAAAATACATGTAAACAAATTCAAGGTTATTTTGGCTAAAAGTGGGTTACTCATAGCCGGACTATATCGGGTCTATAGTTAACCTAGAAGGTGAAATGACGGCTATTGCTTGCTGGGGATTAAATCACTGCTGAATCTCATGCTACAGAATCAAAGGGATATTATAAATCAATAATGTGAAATTAATAACATATCTATATAATTATAGAGATAAGTGTAAAATGAACATTAAGCTACTCTCATTTTAATTTACATGAGTATTGTATTACAGTTTAAGCATGGCATTGTAGTTTATGGTCAATAAATGTTTCTGTTTTAGTCTGAACATGTTTCTTCAGTTGATGCTCTTTGACTGTTGTTTCCATTAATGCTAAACTTTTGGCTCCCTGTGCTGCCATGCATTTCACTTTTTCATTTTTACATGTTTTAATGGGCAGTTTTGACAGCACCGCTATATGAAGCTTCATCAAAAGAAAGTTTCGAATTGTATCTAATACAGGAACTTCTGAACAGGAATGTAAATGAGTCTGTGACAAATAAAGTCAAAGTAAAAATAAAAATAAAAACCTGTAAAAAAATCAGACACATGTATCAAGTCTTTTAGAAATGTACGCATTATTCATGTTTGTTTCATATAGTTTTAAAACACTTTTATAATATTTTCTATGAGTTCAAAAACTGTAATGTGGTGTATGTAGCAAATTAGCGCAAAAGGAAGCTATCAATTAATTGTAACTTATAATTAATTATAAATATTTGGATCAGTCAATCGAATTAACTTAATTTAGCTGAATTAATATCATCAATCAATTAATCTGTTCGTCCGGTGAACACAGTATTGATAGTCTATTAACTCTTCAGAGAGGATATTTTCCGTGGCCACAGAAAAAATTACAATAACTTTCTTAGCATTGTAATGAATATCTAGCCCCAGGGGAAATGGTGCGGGATTTATGCATGCGTTTAATCGTGGTACGATCAAACATGCACAGATCCGCACAGAGGGGAATTTTGATATTAACAATTGATTAAAACAATTATTAATATCTAGGGCTTAATTCAACTTTTAGAAATTTCTTTAATTCTAGGATTGAGTTCAAAGGACGGATAATTGTCCACCAAAATATCTGTCTTTTAATAACTCTTAAACAACGTTTCTCTGGCCAGGAGAAATAGCTTTCTTTTAATTTGTAACAGGGTCGGTTCACCGTAAAAGTGACCTATGTATGAGCAAAACAAAGCGCGATCACGTGTGAATATATATATTTTAATAAAATCAACAAACAATAAACAAACATACACAAATTAACTGAAAGCAGGAAGGAGAGAGAGGGAGAGAGAGAGAGAGAGAGAGAGAGAGAGAGAGAGAGAGAGAGAGAGAGAGAGAGAGAGAGAGAGAGAGAGGACAGAGCAACGGTGATATTATCGACACAACCTATGAGCATAAACAAGGAGTCAGTCCAGCTTATTGGTATAAGCTCAAAACTTTATAACGACAGCTTAAGGGATACTTGCATATGTTTCCTTGGTGGTGAGCTCGTGCGTTTAGGGGAATTCCGCGATCCGGTCCATGTTTCGATTTTGCCGGGTGGTTCCTTGGAGTCCGCGGGAAATTCAACTTTGGTTCCTTTGTGTGATGAGATCCGTTGAAGGATGGCGAAGAGAGAGAAGAAGCTGGAGAGAGAGACAAGAGAGCAAGAGCAAGAGAGGAACAAGAGAGGAGGCGCAAGAGAGCGAAGAAGCCGTCTGTGGCCCATTCTTAAAGGCCGCGACGGGGCACGTCTTTTTGGTCGGAACAGCCAATCAGAGCGAAGGAACTCAGAAGCGGGAAATCTCCCTTTGTCTTGGGTCTCACCTCATTAACATGTTTTATGACTCTCACAGAAAGGCAGACTTGGGAGTTTTGGAATGCAGACTTTGGGGTTTTGGCATGAAAGAAAGAGTTTAGTGCATCATAGCACCACACAACACACCCAGCCGGCCTACAAATTGCGAGACAAAGATTTCGAGACCAAGCATGGGGAGTCTAAACCAAGAGTCCGAGGAATGGCGAGGATTGACGCCATTCTTCCTTACGCATTCGCTGGCTATAAGTTTCTAACCTATCAAAACACATCTAAAATGGTTATAACAAAAAGCATGCATACATACAGGGAAGAGTACACCTAAAATGAAGAATAACTAAGTTAACAGTCATATGATCTGTTCGGATGTCCTTTGGTATGTGTGAGGTGGGGGCTGGTTTATGACGGTGAGCTGCACAAGCATGGTTTGTGTCCTTTTAGCACCGTTAACCTGTCAGTCTGTAGACTTCACGGCGCCGGTCTTGCTTGAGTCATTATAAATAATCAAAGTATTGGTCCGTTGATCATTTATGAGCGCCGTCCATACGCTACAGCATGCAGCTGTGATCATTATTGTTAACTTGACATTGATTTAGAAGCAGACCAGAATCAACTGCACAAACGTTTATTTAACTAAAACATGAACATGACTCATCTAAACAAACACACAATCAAGCATACATGGGTAAAATAGAACGTGAGCAGAGCAGAGAAATAAAGCTATGAAAAGAGTCATTTAACCACCTGAAAGAACCATCAGTCCTTACTACAAAGCTCCTTTGTTAACAAAGGGGTTCACAACTTTAACTAAACAGTGATTTAGTATATCGTACGATACTTGCATTTGCCTTAGCTGTTGAAGAGCGTCCGGATATATGGTCTAAGAAGAAAGTCTGGATCGTTTGGTCCAATGGTGCTAGAGTTGTAATCGATTTCTTCCGCATTGAATGAAGAAACAATGGTGAACTCGTAAGCCTCCTAATCTCCCCGCAATTCCTGGTGCGGAAGATGGGACGGCTTATTCCAAGAAAGTCAATCACTGCTGTTATGCATGACCTATTCAGCAAGACTATTGGATATCCAGTGTTGTATACTCGAGACTCCATCTTGGACTCGGTCTCGAGACCATATTTTAATGGTCTTGGTTGTCATGGATTTACCAAGCATTTGGACTTGGTATTGACTCGTACTCGAACATATTAGGAATTGGACTTATTTCCGAGTCCACTTGAGTCCCATTCAAAATATTTCATGATTATTACTGTATGTTAATAATTCTTTAAATTGATGTTTGACTGACACGTCCAATGATTGGTGATTTTCTTGTGCACAACTGTGCATGACTTACATTTACGCATTTGGCAGACGCTTTTATCCAAAGCGACTTACATTGCATTCATTTTTTTTTTTTGTCAGTTCTTGCTTTCCCTGGGAATCGAACCCATGACCTTGGCATTGCTAGCACCACGGTCTTATTGTTTGAGCTACAGGAAAGCTACAAACATTTTTGCAACCCCCCTGACAACATTTACATTTTTGCATTTGGCAGACACTTGCATTCAAGGTACACAATTTTACATTTTTGTCAGTTCTTGCTTTCCCTAGGAATCGAACCCATGACCTTGCTAGCGCCATGCTCTTATTGTTTGAGCTACAGGAAAGCTATAACATTAGACTTGAGACTAATGTTAGTGCAAAGACTCCCACCAGCCTCTCTCTCACACCTGTGACCCGCCTGCTCTCGCTTCTGTCTTACGGTGTGTCCACCTGCCATCAACCTGTAGTGATCCCGCTTTCCATTAAGTCACATGGCTACATTATTTGTCTCAACTGTCATTTTAATATATTTACTGTTTACAAAGTAGGACAAAAATGTCTTGAAATTTGTTATTAATTAATAATTTTTGACACAGATTCAATAACCAGCATATGAATCTCAACAATGGTGACATGCGTCATGCCGCAATGCATTCTGGGAACCACCATAGTATAAAACTCATAACTAAAACAAAATATTAAAGGTTTTAAATGTCGCACTTGAGGAAACATCTATGATGAATCTGATCAATGATTAACCTGTAGCACCGCCTAGTGGACAAACCTCTCTATTAGTTTGTCCCGTTTTGACTTGCAAAACAGCGCTACGCCCACAGCTCTGGACGTATCCTCACTCATACAGCAGCGTAGCAGATTGTGTCCGCTAAGACTAAGCTTATGTGCATACAGCTGTCATGACTGAAATATATACACTATTTGGCAAAAGTTTTGGGATGCCTGCCTTTACATGCACATGAACTTTAATGGCATCCCATTCTTAATCTGTAGGGTTTAATATGGAGTTGACCCACCCTTTGCAGCTCTAACAGCTTCAACTCTTCTGGGAAGGCTTTCCACAAGGTTTAGGAGTGTGTTTATGGGAATTTTTGACCATTCTTCTAGAGGCACATTTGTGAGGTCAGGCACTGATGTTGGACGAGAAGGCCTGGCTCTCAGTCTCCGCTCTAATTCATCCCAAAGGTGCTCTATCGGGTTGAGGTCAGGATCAGTCAAGTTCCTCCACACCAAACTCACTCATCTTTATGGACATTGCCAGTGGTGGAAAGTCCAGGGGTCAGAAAGTAAAAGTCCTGCCATATTTTTATTCCACTCATGAACTCAGTCAGCTGATTTCACTAATTAATTCTACCTCCTGGCTAAAAAACAGTGCTACTTAGCAAATGAGGTGTTTGGAACAAAATACAGAGCAGGACTTGTTATTTTCTGAACCTGGACTTCTGACCTCTGTTCACATTTCAAAGTCTCTGCTGCCCTGTGGTGTACAACTTGAGACACTGGCAATCAGGTAATGCTGTGACTCAAACTTAAACTTAAACCCAGCCAGCACAGTCATGTGGGGTTCAGATGGGTTTGACCTGGGCTGTCTAACTGGGGCCCAGTCAGTTTGTCCTCAATTTCCATGGAGGTCCCACATGGGTCAGCCCAGATTAAATAAAAACGAAGTATGCACACTACATGCACACTAAATGCAACACTGAATCAGTGTAGGAGTTCATGAGATAATTAAATGATTAATTCACTCCAGAGGACTTATTGCACCCATCATGGTACCGAGAGCGACCCATTCTTTCACAAATGTTTGTAGAAGCGTCTGCATGTCTAGGTGCTTAATTTATACACCTGTGGCCATGGAAGTGATTGGAACACCTGAATTCAATGATTTGGAGAGTTGTCACTTTTGGCAATATAGTGTGTAGGCTATATGAGAATAGCGCAGAACACAAAAAATGGCACACATGCACGCATGAGAGAGAGAGAGAGAGAGAGAGAGAGAGAGAGAGAGAGAGAGAGAGAGAGAGAGAGAGAGAGAGAGAGAGAGAGAGAGAGAGAGAGAGAGAGAGAGAGAGAGAGAGAGAGAGAGAGAGAGAGAGAGAGAGAGAGAGAGAGACTTTTTTAGTCTTTCTTTATTTGAACAATTATCATTAATTTACAAGTTAAACAGGATTATATTTATAAATATATATAAAAATACATAAATATATAAATACCAATTTCAAACCATTCTCAAATTATCTCATACATTAATTTGTAAAATACCATCTTCCAAATAACATACGACATCATTAAAACGCCAAATAAATTTAAAAGTATCAAGATCTCCCACCATTTTATAATATGCAAACTCCACAGTAATGCGTGCAGATATCAAACCTCTTAAAGTCATAACAACATCAGTAGAAACACTTCCATTCATCTTTGCTTTTCTTGTTAGCCACACAGCTAGCTTTGCTTGACCATATAAAAAATTGATTAACACATCTATTTCTCTCTTTTGAGACTTATATTTCGGGCCATAAATAAAACCATTTAAAGAAAATTTTAAATTCAAATTTGTACTCCATTCCTCCAACATTAAAAGGACATTCACCCCTTACCGTTGGATCAATATGTGCCCGATGTCTATTAGTGGTTATTATACCATGTATTATCCGCCATCGGAGGTCACCAGTTCTCTTATCAATAGGACTTTTATATAATGTCCTCCAGCTACCTTTGGGGGATATATCAAATCCCTCTACCTCTTGACATTTAGAGTCTAAAATACATTTTGATGATTCAAAATGTATTACTTTTATACAAGTGTAGTACAGTGCTTTCTTTCCAGCATCAATGAACAAATTAAGTTCTGGGGTTTTAAAAGTCAACAACTTTCCTTCATCCTCCGGCCACGTCTCCACAGCTGCCCTCACCTCTAACCTTGGAAACTCAACCATCTCATTAACACAAACTTGTTTTGTTTTCTCTTCCATCAACTCTGTGAATGTTGGTGGTATAACAGATAAAAATTCAGTCCTTAATCTTTCTGCAGTACGGAGTGATTTAATGCCAAGTTTGGCTGCAATATCTTTTGAAGACAACCAGTCACTCTTATTCCAAAGATGAGAGATTGTTATAAGCTTGGCTTTCACCATAGCAGTCTGCATTGAACTGGAGTTCAAGATTGTCACAGGAAATAAAGGATTGAGCAGAAGAGGCTCCTCTGTAGTCCATGGTCCAGTTACAATGCCTTGCGCTCGAACAGTTCTCAATACACTCCATGATTTTAGAACTGATTTGTAAAAAGGAGTTAGTTCAATCAATTCCACATCATTTAAGTTCATTAAGAACAAGTGTCGGTCCAGTCCCAGCCGTCCTCCTCTCCTCACAAGACCACAAGCCACATCAGCCCAACTGACATCATCTCCATACAAGAGTCTCTGGGCAGCTTGAAGTCTAAAAGCAGCAATCCGGCATCCTATGTCGATCAGGCCTTGCCCCCCTTCATGAAGAGGCATGTAGAGTACAGCAGGTTTCAGCCAATGCTGACCTGTCCAAAAAAAGTCAACAAGGCGTCTCTGAATGTCTTTAACGACAGCAGCAGGGGGATCCAATACAGCCATTTTATGCCACAGAGCTGAGGCAACTAGATTATTGGCTATTAAAACCCTTCCTCTATAGGACAGTTGTGGAATGATCCATTTCCAGTTCGATAGTCTTAAACACACTTTTTCCAGAAGTTCTTCCCAGTTTTTCTCCTTGTATGTCTCTGAACCTAAAAACACTCCTAAAGACTTAAAACCATCTTTTTTCCATTGAACATTATTAGGCAGCTGTGGGACCTTTGACCTCTCTGACCCGCACCATAATGCCTCACTTTTTGACCAATTTATTTTTGCTGATGATGCTCCTCCATAACATTTAATATGTTCTAAAACCACTTTTATATCGTCATTGTTCCTAATTATTACAGTTACATCATCAGCATAGGCAGATAATTTCACATCATTTAAATGATTTGACCCCTCAATATGTAATATGTTCTTAATTTGCACAGCAGAGGTTCGTTTGCAAGACTGTAGAGTTGCCCTGAAAGGGGGCATCCTTGTCTAATGCCCCTCTTTACTTTAATGGGAACACTTAAAGCACCAGCAACTTTGACCATACATTCAACATCATTATACAATAAATTAACCCATGAAATAAAACCATCTCCAAAACCAAAAACCTTAAGTAAATCAAACAAATAATCATGGTCAACGCGGTCGAACGCTTTCTCTTGATCAAGAGATATTAACCCTAAATCATTTTCATCAAACATTGCATAATCAATTATATCTCTTATCAAAAATAAATTATCCTTAATACATCGCCCCTTTACACAGTGTGATTGCTCTTTCATGATCAATACACTCATATAATTATTTAATTTGCTAGCAATACATTTTGAAAATATTTTATAATCTGTACACATCAAAGCAACGGGTCGCCAGTTCTTCAAACAATACAAATCGCCTTTTTTAGGCGACAAGGATAAAACTGCTCTATTGCAGCTCCGGGGTAAAAACCCAGTCTGAATCGAATCTAAAAGCATCTCAAAATAATCCTCTCCAATCACATGCCAGAAACACTTATAAAACTCAGATGGAAGACCATCTAATCCTGGAGCTCTCTCTGACGAAAGGCCTTTTACAGCTTTTGTTATTTCTTCAAATGTTATTGGTAAGTCAATGATCTCCTTTTGCTCAACAGTCAGTTTCTTTAAACATGAAAATAATTCATCTTTACATTTAGGATCTGTGACATCGGCATTGTATAAATCAGAATAAAAATCAACAGCAATTTCATAAGTAACGACACCTTCATCATTTCTCAAACCCACCATTAAGTTTGCATGATTGGACTTTCGTTCTAAATTAAAAAAAGTTTAAATTTTGTGGGTCCATCAGTGTCTTTGTTTTGAATAAATCGTGCCCTAACAAGGGCACCTTTCACTTTATCGTGCAGTAAAGAGTTTAGCTGATTCTTTTTCTCTGAGAGACGAGTTTCCAAATCAAGTTCGCTCCTCTCCATCATTTTCTCCTCTATCTCAGAGATTTCGTTCTCCAAGTCTTGAATCCTGGTCCTTAATACTCTTTTTGAGTGTGATGAATATTGCTGACAAAATACTCTAATTTGCACTTTTCCAATGTCCCACCATTGTTTAATATTACTATAATTTAATTTTTTGGTTTTTCCATGTTTCCCAAAATAATTTAAAATTTGCACAAAAAACATGGTCTTGTAAAAGCTTGTTATTAAAATACCAACACAAACTAATTTTTCTTTCCTTTAGAATAACAAAATCCATTGATATCATCTTATGATCGGAGATTATATTGGGAATAATACTAACCTCACCCACTCTATTTCTTGAATCACCATGAATATAAAATCTATCCAGTCCGGCAGCATGAACTCTACCGTCTGTGATCTTTACCCAAGTATAATGTTTGAGTAATGGATTTTTGCTTCTCCAAATGTCATTAAGATTTAGACTCTTAACCACATTAGACAAAGCAAGTGTTGATTTATGGTGAGGTTCCTCAGCATTTCTATCCATATTAAAATTCAAAGTACAGTTCCAGTCTCCGGCCATTATGATCACATCTCCTGAATGAAGAGCTTTTAAAACACGACCTAACCTCTCAAACAGAAGAACTCTTTCTGGTCCACTATTAGGGGCATACATGTTAACGAAAAGAAAATTAAAATTACATATTTCAGCTCTAACTAAAAGTAATCTTCCAGGCTCTACATCATATCTGGACAGGATTTTTACTTTTAACATGGGATTAAATAAAATGGCGACTCCTGCGCTAAGGTTAGATCCGTGACTTAAAACACATTCTCCCTTCCACCACAATCCCAGTTCACACTCATTACTTATATAACTGTGGGTTTCTTGGAGAAAACCTACTACAATATTCTTAACATTAAATTACTCAGATACCAAAACCTGCTTTTTCTTATCTCTCAAGCCATTCACATTTAGAGAGCCCATCCTAAGATACTCCATGAGAAGAGAGAGTAGAAAGAACAGCAGAAGAGAAGGAAAAATAGACACAGATACATGTATAAAGCCATAATATTTATTTAGCTTTTCCTCGTTTTTTCACACTATTTTTATCCTGCCTGATCGTCGTTATATACTTTTTAAGTCTGTACCGTTTCTGTTGTGATAACACAGTATTATTATAGGTTTTTCGTGCCCACACTACAGAAGCAACAAACTTTTCCTTGTCAGGGAAAAAAATCTCCGATATCTATCCTTCTCCCTTTAGTCTCATCCAAAAAAGCATTTATCTGCTCTACAGAGTACAAATCATCGGCTTTGCATAGATCTAAAATATCCGACAGACTCTCATCATCCTGACTCTGTCATAATCTCAGAACCATCATCCTCCTCCTCCTCCTCCTCCTCCTCCTCCTCCCTGCTCACACACTCCACAGCACTGACACACAGGCCTCCATGAGGAACTGTACGACGCTCTTCTGCAACTCCAGTATCATTTTCACGACTACAACTAACCTTTTTATTACCATTTTGATTCAAATTAATCGCCATGTTCTCACTCACCTCCGATCCAATGCTACTCGCCTCCGCCACAGGAACTCGACCCTCCCTCTCCTGGTTTCTGCTTCACTTCCACATCCTTGCGCACCAAAGATTCATCCTTCTCATTACTAATCCTGGATTCTTCCGAAGTTTTCTTTTTAGGGTTTTTTTGTGTTCGTACGGCCCACATTCAAAACACTGCAAACTCTCTGTACTCGCGAAGATCATGTACGAGCTGTCGCCATCATTCACTCGAAGCGACACGTCCAGTAGTTTATCCGCGGAATTGAGAAATATAAACACTTGTCTCCTAAAAAACATGACATGTTTGAGGGCAGGATTTTTACACCCTAAAGAAATCGTTTTAACCTCACTTGCTACCTTTCCGAATCTCGCAAGTTCTCTTACAATTACTTAGTTTCCAATGAACGGCGGGATGTTTGAGATGATTACTTTAGTTGCCGGAGCAAACAGCGGGGAAGTATTGACGAAAATTCCTTTCACCCACAGCCCGTTTTCAATAACCTCATTGACCAAAACTTCCGTTTTAAGAAATACAACTACAGCTTTATTCATTCGTGAAGCCGAAACTATATTTTCATAGCCTATCTTTTCACCAACTGCTAATAAAACATCCTCAATCGTAGCAGTCGCCTCTGTCACACATCTGAACCCATGGCGGAGAGATAATGGCGTCTTTCCACCTGTGGACGCCATACCTGACGCCAGGTGACCCATGCAAAAGCACGGCACACACTAACTACAACCTTATATTAATCTTTAAGAACAATACACTACAAAGAAAAGAAAAAAGGGGGGGAAATAAACATAAAAATAGAAAATAGCGTACGACAAAGAAGCGCTCTCACACACGCACCTTCTCACTCCCAGCATACACTCACACAGAGAGAGAGAGAGAGAGAGAGAGAGAGAGAGAGAGGAGAGAGAGAGATTATTATGTATTATATGTTAAGTATTTATTATATTTTAATCTCTCACAGCTGCATGCCAAATGTTCTTTTCTTATAGTGTAAACAAAAAGCTATTAAAGTAACATAATTGCACTATTCAACAGATGAACAGAGCGTGGCGAATACGAGTTTTACTATTTAAGTTTTATTATTTAAGTCATTTATAATTAACCTATAAAGTGTAAGTGTAGGCCTATAGTTTTTTTTTATAGGCTATCAACAACACCATGTACTGAAGCACATGACTGTCTCAGCATAGTATTTCTACAGCATGAGCTTTATATGCACTACCAACAGGGTATTTAACTGACCTTGTACAAGTATTAATAAGGAAATGTATTAACCTGAAATGATGACTCAGAAAACTTTAAACACTTTTTTAATGCTGTTGTCAAATGCCCATATATACACATACAGTAGGCGCCTGGGCTTCAGCTTTAATACGCCCTTCCTCACAGCAAGAAGGTTCCTGGTCTGAGTGCTGGAAGGTCTTTCATTCTGCAAAAGATTCAGGTTAACTGTACATTTTAAAATGCCTTTAGGTGAGACTGCATTTTTTTTTTTTTTTAAGCTTTCATTTGCACCCGATTGTGCTGTTGAAATATTTATTCGAGCATCACTGGACATATTCAACATGTATGATAGTCTGATAACTGTGCTCCCGCGCGCATGCTGTGAGTGATGTCATCCTATCTGTTGAGGAGGAGCCGATCTGTGAGGCTGAACAGCAGCAGAGCTGCGGCAGAGAGAGCGAGAGAGAGAGAGAGAGAGAGAGAGGGGAGACCGCATGGGCTGGACAGAAGAGAGCAGCTGGTTCCCTTCACATTATTGTTGACACTCCTTCACTGTTCCTGCATCAGTGTCAGTCAGCTGGAGATGGAGATGGATGAGGAGAGCTACGGTAGGACATGCGCTTGAATATCTGCTTCATCATGCCTAAGTGATAAAATGGCATTGCACATGCAAGGCTGAGATTTACATCATGGAGGAAATACTGTAGCCAACATGTTGCGTGTTTCTTGAATCATTTCTGAGCTGTGTTGATTCCAAAAGCATTGTTTGCGTGGGAAACATCTTGGGAGGATTCTGATGTTTTAAGTTTTGGGCATGTCTCAAACAGGTCCTTTAGACTTACGCAGCTGCCGGATCATTCTGCATCAGCTCGTGTTCCTTACTATGATAATGTGAAGCTTAATGTTCATTGTGAACAGCAGGGTATAGAGCAATGTTTTATACTTAAGTGAAGTTTATCAAAGGAAGTCAGTTTCTGTACTCTGAAGTCTTGGTTTTCATATACAGAAAATTTGACTGAACATGTTGATCAAGTTGTGTGGCTAATTAATTGGATTATGGGATTATTTAAACAGTAAAACAACTGTAAACCTTTATGAAAAAGAAGCATGCTTTTAAATGACTTATATTTTTTTTTTTGTAAAGAATATACTGAATTGCGAACTCAATGTAATATTTTCAGACACTTAATTGCATGTTATGAACAATTAAATTGATATCTGTTAAAATTAGTTTTAAATGCAATTAGTTAAACTTAAGAGTGCTTTATTTGGCCCAATTATGTAGGATTTAAGTACATATTTATATTTAATTTAATTTGTCTTGTACTGCCGAATGAACTGACAAGCATTTATGATAAACTAAATATACTTTAATGTAATTTCTGTTGAAACTTGTCTGTCATGTATTTAAATATACAGTATATTAAAATTTACAATTTAGTACATTTAAAATATATTACCTTTATTGCAATGTGCATTTTTGAAAAGTGTACACAGCAAAATCCTTAGTGTTAAATGAAAAATGCTGGGTGAGTCCACACTCACAATGCTGGGTGAGTGTGAAAAGTTGACACAGAACCAGTGTTACTGAAATAATTAACTCTTTCCCTGCCAAACACGGAATTTTCCGGGTTTCCGTGCTTTCACTGTTAGACGCTAGGGGGTGCTATTACGCATCTTCTGAATGAGTATAGAATTTCCTGATCAAAACACAGGGAAGGAAAATGCAAAAAACAACAACAAAAAAAACAAGTGATCGTATGCAAGCAGATGCATATGTAAAATGACATGATCATCAACATTAAACATCTTATAAATCAAAACTATCTAATGTTACTGAATGAAATGTCGGCCCAGGACAATATATATGACTGTGCAAGCAGTAGGGGTGTTGATGGGCTCGATCTGCTCCATCTGTGTTTGAGCATCGCTCCGAATCTGATCTGGATGTAGTCTTTGAAAAAAATGTGATTTTTCTCAGCTTTTTGTTCAAATTTTTTTTTATTTTTATTTTTTATTTTTTTATGAAACTTACTCATATTCAGGTGTTGATGAAAAAGGAATGCATGAAACTAGAATAAAAAGCTTTTTTGTTGTTGTTTAAGAGCAGAGGGTCTATTATTTATTTAATAACATTGCATGTTCAGATATTCATACAACAAAATATTCTATGGGCCATTAAATTTTTGTGAAAATTATCAAAACCCTGGCGGAAAAAGAATTAAGCGATTAAGTGATGATTGAGCATTAGTGATGAACACCTGCTGTTAACAAGCAGAATCACTGCAGAAAAGAGAAACAAGAACAAAAAAAAAAAAAGAGACAAGCAGAAACACAAGAAATCAACTGAAGATAAAAGAAGATATTAAATCTTTCAAGATCTCAGCAGAGGAGGTAACAAATCCACAAACACTATTACCAGCTTCACTTATTACTGACCACACTGACTTTATTTATGTCAGACTTCTACAGAAGCACTTATTGGGTATTAACAGAGGTTTAGATGTTGATGATTTGTTGCAAATAAGTTCTGGCTGAAGTCACCATTATGGTGGTTAGTGCTTGCTTTAGTTAGGCAGTTTGACTCTTGTCTTTTAACATTATTTTTTCTCTGGCTGATGTAATTGTGTTTGTTATAGAACGAACAGTAAGAGAAAATGTGATCAGATGGTTTTGAATACTTGAGGATAAAGATGTGATTGTCATGCAATAGTCTTGTTTTCTGATCTCATTCAGAGTCTAGTTTCTGATTATGTAGGTTATGTGTTAAGAATAGCACATCATTGATTGCAGTAGCCCGTGACTGCACATCTTGATATTCAACACTGAATATTTGAAAAACGTTAATAACTGTCCACAATTTTTCTTTTTGAAAAGCTACACTCACTGAATACACACATATATCAAGAGTGAGCTTATGAATCTCAACAATGGTGACATACTTCATGCAGCAATGCTGGGTTTTCAGAGTTTTACTATGGTGGCTCCCAGCATGCATTGCAGCATGAACCCTGTCACCATTGTTGAGATTCCTATGCTGATTCTTGATGTCTGTGTGTGTCTAAGTAGTTTTTCTACAGTGTTTTTAGATAGCAACATTCAGAATGTCTGATCTCTACTAAACCAGTATTGACAGTGAAAAAAAACAACTGTAAATAAACACTTATGATCAGTAATCTGTTTTGGAAAACAATTACAATGGTGAAAATAATATCTCTGTTTATGGACTCTTTTCCAACAAATTATATTTTGATAAACACTGTTAAAAAGCTCACGACAAGCATATAAATGCCCAGTGTCAACTAAAGCCCAACTAAAGCGAACTGGTCACCACAATGGTGAGTACAACCCCAAACTATTATTACTTAAGAACTTCAATCTGGTCAGTAATAAGTAAAGCTGGTAATGCTGTTTGTGGTGTTGTTTAATCCTCTTCTGCTGAGATCTTCAGAGATTTAATTTCTTTTATCTTCAGTTGATTTCATCTAA
Organism: Paracanthobrama guichenoti; assembly: GCA_018749465.1. NCBI lineage: Eukaryota > Metazoa > Chordata > Actinopteri > Cypriniformes > Gobionidae > Paracanthobrama > Paracanthobrama guichenoti. Next base: position 26,775,782 of record CM031945.1, read on the forward strand.
GGATGTGGCTGAAGTCAGTTGTAGTTCTTGTGTTTTGTCATTCAGTAATTCTGCTGAGAAATTTAACACTGAGAAATGTTCTGTGTGCTTGTTATCATCAGGTGTTAATCACTCATGCTCAGTCATCACTTAATCACTTTATTATCTCATTAACTTCAACACTGATTCAGTGTTACGCTTTCACACTCTGAGTGTGGACTCATAGTGGACTCATATAAACACCAGCAGTGTTAATTTAACACTGGGGATTTTGCTGTGAACTTAAGTATTTAGGAACCCAGCAAACACTTTTGGGTTTAAAAGACATCTAATAGCCATCCAAACACAACCCTGACTTCCTTTATTTTTCACAAGGGACCTTTCAGTTAAAATACCTTCAGTAACTGTTTTTGAATTTTGTCTTATAGTCTTGACCTGTGTCTGAAATCGCCACCTATACCCTTAAATAGGACACTATTTGAGGGGACAGCCATTTGTAGTGGTGTCCGAAACCATAGTGGGCATTATCGAGCACACTCATTCAATCCCACAATGCACTGCAATAACGAATGTACAGCCGATGGACAATTAATGGCTAAGGAATACCCATAATGCACAGCGAGGGTCAGGTGCTGAATTAATTCCTGCATCTGACCTGTAGGTGGCGCCCGCAGCTGAATCATCCATCCATCCATCCATTTTACATACAGCTGGTCCAATGTGGATGCAGCGTAATATCATACAGGTATAAATCCTTTATACATGCTAGTTTCCACGACAGAGTTGCAGACACAGCTTTGGTTTCTCTTATAAAAGTGTATAATTTCAATCCTCAATCTTTTTCATATTAGATTGCATCATCAGCATGTGTATCTGGATCAGTTTAGATCTTCACTTCCATTCTTTCATCTTCTGATGTACAGTAAACTCACTTTGTTGAGGAAAACATAAAATCATACAAATTACTTTATAGTAGTTTTGTATCTTCTGAATAAATATTCACTCAAATCAACAATAAAGACGTTGACTTTGCAGAATTGTGGAATGTTTCGATCATGACGAAACGGCTTCAAAAAGATTTTCTTCAGGATGTGTGGGCTGTTTTATGATGTTCAGTGAGATGGAAAGACTTTCTCTTCTCAATTATTCATTGTTCGGTTTGCTGAGAGCAGAACACATCCCAGAATAGAAAAGTGTGGCAAGTGCCTGTTACAGGATCTGATTTGCTGTAGCCCCTTAAAGGAAATCACATTGCAGTCTTCTTGATTGATAGTGAACTGAGAGTATCAATCTTGTTAGTATGATAAAACAATAGAAACACTCCCATAGACTTATGTTGAAGGAAACTAGCAAGAAAACCCTGAGCAACCACCCAGAATAATTGGTAACCACAAATCAACATTGTGCCACCCACACATATACTGCGGCGACGACTGCCTGCCTGTTCACTCCTCTTCAGAAAATGTAAAAAGTTATGAGTCTGTAAATGAAAAATGACAGAGACTTACTCTGTTTATAAACAGTTTTGTCCAGTACCTTCAATAGTATCATGTTTTTTATGAGCTGAACTCACTAGATCTAAACAGCGTTGTATGTTGAGTTTTGAATATGAGGAATTTTCGTGACCTACAAGTGAAGAACAAATTTTTCATTTGCTATTAATGTTTATTTGCATGTATTCTGTAAGACTGGAGAAAACTGTAAGAACTGTAAGAGGTAGAAACTCTCTGAGAAAACAAAGGAAATTAACATAACTCTCTTCTGTGAAATTACCATCCCCATCCAAGACGAAATCCCTCTGAGTTGATCACCCAAGTATTGCCATATTTTACATTTCATTCCCCTCACCCTCATCTCTCCTCTCCATATGTTGAAATTCACCCAAAATCTACATGGGTTAATGTGAACAAGTACTGTACAGCATTGTGCGGCATTGTTAAATCACTTTAGTCATAACCTCTGGTTAATAATTGGACTGGTGAGTTTGTGATCGTGGGCCCGCATAACGGCTGGTGCGAGGACCCTGTGCGACTCTGAGAACCGAATTAATGATTTCAATAAGAGCAGAGTTAGGAAATAATCAAATATGTAGTTAAAATGTCTAACTCTCTAACTTAAAGTCGAGGTCATGATAAAATGGAGTCAGATAAAAGTAAATTGGATTTAAATTACTTTGCCCTGCTGAAAAGATGCATAAGAAACCTTCATCCGCTAATCGTAAGCATTGGGACAATTGGGCGGGCCTTACAATTAATTTAGTTCTTTTGGCATACAATTATTCAGAATTTGTCATTTCATAAATATTCAGACCAACAAAGCCTGATGTGAACCACAGAAATGAGTCTATTTGTTGAAATTAATTATTGGTGAAAAGTGAGTCAAAATCTGAAGCACATCACTGAGCCAGTGTGTTTTTGTCTGACCTGGTGTCTCATTGCACATCTGTTTACTCACTGACGTCCAGCAGTACTATGCTGAAACTCAATACTAGATCTCACAATCTTAGATCACACTGACTCTGGATCAGCCCTTCTCTTGAATGCTAAGACCAGGAAAACCAGCCTGCTGGAAGATGTTTGAGCTTCAGATCCAGATGTAACATCTAAACCAGCATCAGTGAGAGTTTATGAGCTGCTTTTGTAGGTATTTGAACTGTTGTGGGCCGTAAGCGTGAAGCTCTGGCCACCTGAGGGCTCTCTTCCTCCCACACAAACAGCTCAACATGACACCCGGTAAACTCACAAACACATGCAGAACGAGTCCACGGCACATTAACAGCCTTTATTTATAGTTTAATCCTGTCAGACTCATCACATGTGTGAAATACCAGAAAACAAGTGAACATTATATTCTCACACTTGCCATATATGAACAATTAACATTCTGTTATTATTTAATCACCATCATGTTGCTCTAAACCATTTTGTGCCTCACACTGAACTCACAGGCCACTGAACTTTTGTGCCTCTACACAGGTGAGATCAGATACCAATACTATATACTTACTGCTTATTGATCGAAATATGAACGTGAAAAGCAATCCTATAACTATAATTGTCTTAAGGCATATCAGAATGTGAGCTTGTGTGCAGTTTTCCGCTGCTCTCTCTGTTTTCACAGATCTGCGTGAGGAGGACAGGAGGCGTAGGAGGTGCTTTAGCGCTGCATATCACATCTCTGCCTTTGACAGGAAGACTCCAGCTGATACTTTGCCTAACATTACAATACAGTTCCTGAATTTGAACTGAGGTAGAAAATGGAATGTAAAGTAGAAAACTGAGACTATAAGTATAGTTTTAATGGATTCATTTTTGGTATGAATTAATCATAAACATGTTATCATAAAGCACACTGGCTATTTCCAGCACCACTACATTATATTAATAATCGAGATTAGATATTAACTTTCATTTTATGGACCATGATGGAAGAACATTTAATATACCAGAATGCTGTAATTTATTTCATACTTTATCAATTTTATTTGATAATTTTATTTATTATTTATTTTAATAAAGTCAACCCCAATTACAAATTAGTAACAACAACCACTACAGTATTTTTGTAAACAGCTTCGTGTCCATTTGAACTAAAATGTAATTATTTAACGATGGTTTTTGATTTATGAAAAGTGCAGTGAAAAAATAAGTGCGCCCCATGATACTGGACATTCTGAACACTGGAGCTTTATTTCAATAGTATTGATGGGTGTTAATATTTTTTAAATTAAAACTTTACTTTTAAATATTTTATTAGTAAAAAATATGAAGGCAATGGAAAACATCTCAGTTACTGGTGTAACCGCCGTTCCCTGATGGAGGGAACAAGGCGTTGTGTCGAATTAGAGACACTAGGGGTCGCACTTGGGGGCCCCAAACCAAGACCAATAGAATTGCCGTATGGAATTTGCATGCCTGGCCATGCCCCCAGACATACGGGTATCTAAGGAGACCAGTGTGCATCATACACTTCAAGTTTGTTCTTGATGCCATCTCAACCCCTCAGTGACAGTTCAAGTTGTGGCAGGAGAGACACAACGTCTTGTTCTCTCCATCAGGGAACGGAGGCTACACCAGTAACCAGGACGTTCCCTCTCTGTCACTCACTTTGACGTTGTGTCGAGAGACACCAGGGGTTTCTATACTAAACGCCACAACTGAACTGTATCACGAGACGTGGGGTGCAGATGCGGGCAACCCTCTGTGTGCCAACAGCAAGTGCAGCTACGATAACTCGCAACCTTACAATGCTCAGGGTAAATAAACTCAGGTCTCCCATTGAAGGGGACATCCTCGCCTAGGAAGAGGTCACTCCAGCCATAGGCCTCTTCAGATTCTAAAGAAGTGTTTTTTTTTTTTGTTGTCGTTGTTGTTTTACGGTTGAGTACACCTGGTTGTTAACGTTGGAAAGCGTTCTCCTTCATATTGAGAAAAGAACACTATGGAGACCATATCCTACCTGAAGGGGGAGGATAGTATGTGGAAAATACATCCTATGGACTCACCATTATGGAGTACTACATAGGGAAGAGTCTCTGTTGTGGGCTCCACCTGACAAGGGGGAGACTACTGGCTTCATATCGACTGGTGACGGAGCTAGCTGACATTACTGTGATACCCCCATGGTACACCTTGGGTCTGATAAGCCCGGAGGATGGCGTCCACAATCCAGTGGGTCAGTCTCTGTTTGGAGACAGTCTTTCCCCTTCTGTTGAGCTCTGAAGTAGACAAAGAGCTCCTTAGATTTCCTGAAGCTCTGCATATGGTCCAAGTATATGCGTAAAGCCCGCACTGGACATGACAGCGACAGGGCTGGGTCTCCCTCATTAGGAGGGATTGCCTGCAATAACATGCTTCTTGACATGGCTATGGCTGCAAAACGAAACTGTTCTTCTAGAACAGAAAAATAGTGCCAAGAACGAAGAAAGTATGTATTTTTGTAACATTAAATTTTAGTCTTGACAAGCAATAAATTCATAAGCAAGTCGAAAAACCAATAACTCCAGTCCAGGTCTCCACCATGTTTCATTAGAAATGCCGCATGATGAAATGTAACTTTCAGTCTGTGTTAGTCCACATCAATAATCAAAATGTTCTTAGGCATGGTTTAATGTATATAAGAAATAAACATTGCTGTTCAGTATTACAAGCTGTCGTGTGACTCAGGTACTATAAAAACAATGCCCATTAGTCTAAAATGAGCTCATTTGGAGAATTGTTAATGTATTTCCTTATGTTTACCTAAGCCTTCTTCACTTAAAAAAATGCCGGGCTGTTTTGACCCAGATTTGAGTCAAAATGGACAAACCAACTGTTGTTTTAAAAAACAAATTAAAACATGTTACCCAACAGTTGGGTTTGTCCACATTTAACCCAAATTTGGGTTGAAACAGCCATGCCTTCTTTATTTATCATGCTGTAATTTCGTTAGAAAATCGCACATTTATAAAGCCAATTCGGCTGTGTTATAGTTTTTCTGACCGCTAGATGATACCTGAGAGCTGATTACTATTAAAAAACCCCCATTTATTTAGCAATTTTGGTTTAAATTTTACTTAATTGTTCTTACTGCCAATTTAACGTGTTTTAAAGTGTTTCCCTTTGCATATTTATATATGTTTTTCATAACTGGCAGTGAACCTTGCATGAAAACCACAAAAAAACAAACAAACCTTACCTTACATTACATAAAAAAAACAAAAAAAACAAAAATAATTTTGTATTTTTACATTAACAATGTAGTCAATGTTCTGTTTATTAAACAGAAAAAGTTAGTGTTTTAAGCATTTTTACATTTATTCCAAAATATTAACTAAAGGCAGTAATAATTTAAACAATATATTTTATATGTGAACTGATGTTCAGCTGTTCTTTTTTTAATAGTCACTTATTTTCGGATCATTAATCCTCCAGCTTGTACACACGTGTTGATCACAGACACTGACACCATTATGTTCTGTTCGTTTTGGTTTTCATGGACTTTCAGTTTGTTTTCATTTGTCACATTCCCACCACTGGTCTATCTCCTAGGTTACCGTTATTATTAGCTCATCAGCTGTGTTCACCCCATCACCATCTGTACTTATGTCGCTCTATGTCAGTTCCTTGTTGCAGAGAGCGTGTCAATTAAACCCCTGCATCGATGCCACATCGACACGACATCCTCATTAAACCCGTCTTCGGCGTGACGACTCCAATCTTTCGAATAATCTTACGAATATCTATTTGCCTAATATGAATTAAGACCTGCAATGTTGCCAGAATTATAATCATACACTGTTTGTTCGTCGGCCAGAGGAGAACTGGCACCCCGACTGAGCCTGGTTTCTCCCAAGGTTTTTTTCTCCATTCTGACCCTGAAGGAGTTTTGGTTCCTTGCCACCGTTGCCTCTGGCTTTTGGCTTGCTCAGTTGGGGACACCTAAATTTCTTCTATATTACCGATCTGCCCGCATTGACGCTATATGATACTTGAAATTAGCTGGATAACATCACCGTTTCACCAGAACGGCTGTACAAATTCTGTTGCATTATTTTCCTGTTAACAATGTGAAGCTGCTTTGAAACAATTGGACTTGTTAAAAGCGCTATATAAATAAAGGTGATTTGACTGGTCCGGCGACTCCTTTCAAGTTATGTGTGTGTACCCTGCCGCCCCTTTAGATTTGTACCCGTTTGGATTATTGTATTAAACTGTGTGTTGGAACTTTATTCGTCTTTGTCTTCTTCTGTCTGTCTACACACACGCATTACAGACACGAGGGTGTACCTTTACTTTCCCCCAAGCTGATTGCTCACTAAAAACCCACAGTCATCATGTTTTCAGGCCATTTCAAGTTTGATTTTGAATGACATAAAGCGGTGATATCCAAGAGTTTTTTTTTATTAGTTTTTTCCATTAACACAATAAAAGAGGTGGGGTTTATCACACAAAGCAATCATAGCCAATCATAACTGATAATATCCAAACATAGGGTGATGACTTTACGTGACCTTTGCCTGTAATTTCCAACACCTTGATGATAAACTCATTCAGGAATTGAAGACCCCTGACTTAAATAATGTTGCTAAATTCACAGTTCTCTTTGGACCTCTCTGATAATCTTCATGCTTCATCCTTTGCTAAGAAAATTCTTTGAAGAAGTGAAAACAGTCCCTATCAACCATCCGGCCCATGAGTTCCCCCGTCAATGTTTTTGCTGGGGTTAGGGCTTTAAATTTGAGAAAATAAATAAAACTAGGACAGGGACAAATGACGATGGATATTATTGAGTTTACTAATGCAGTTAACACATTTAAATTGCACTTTTCACATACACGTGACAGTAAAGAACTGATTTTGAGCTAGGATGCATTAAAGTGAATTTGCTGCTATTAAATTCAGTCATCATTTACTCCCCCTCTGACTTACTCTCTTCTGTGAAACACAAAAGAATATATTTTAAAGAATATTGGCAAACAGACCATTTTGGTTAGGCTACCATTGAATATTGCATGGGCAAAAAAAAAAAAAAAAACAGACTCAGATGATTTTCTTTTATGTTAAACAGAAAGCAATTCATTCAGGTGGCATTGGGGTGAATAAATGATCACATTTTGGGACCCTTTAAAAACAATCATATTTTAGAGCAAACACATAATTTATGCAAGACACTGATATCTATCTTTCACGAGGCTCTCATTGAAATAACATTTCATTAGAACTATTAAAAGTTCATAAAACATTTAAAGAGAAAAAAGCTTTGTCCTTAATTCATGGGATCCAGGCTTTAAAGCTGTTTTGTTGAATGATCCTTTAATTACCATGACATTTTAACTGTAGGCTACCCTTACGAAATGAACCATGGTTTTACTACAAATAAAACATGGTTATTGTAGTTAAACCATGGTAACCGCAAATTAACCATGGCTTTGCTACTCTAACCATGGTTTAACCATGGTATTTGTGGTAAAACTGTGGTTATATAAATGGTAATCAATCAGCCAAAAAACTATGGTTACTACACTTTTACTACAATAAAACCATGGTTATTTTTCGTAAGGGTAGTTTCATTTGACTGTAAGACCATGGTAGTCACAGGTAAAACCATGCTCCTCATTACCATGGGCTTCTAAAAGAAATAAATGGTGATAAACTATTGAATATTTTAATAAAAAATATTGTAAACACATGTTGAAAATACGAAAACAGCCTTGATTTATATTCTGCAATATTTAATGTGAGTAACAATAGCAACATTTCTGCCAAAACACCAGATGTCTTCACTGTAAGTAGCTGCCAGGTAAATTGTTATAAAGGTGTGGTGGTGCTAGAGTGATAAGTTTGTAGTTGTGTGCACTGGCGTTTTCCAATGTAGCCTACCTCGTCATGTCTTTACACGCTCGTGGCTGTTTTCAGCTGATTCACCGCAGAACCTGTAACGACTGTATAAAACAAAACTCGGAGTCACTTCATAGAGCAGCACAAACGCAGCACAATCGTCAGTGGCAGCGCTGTGCCGATATGTGCTTTTTGTGGTTTCCCATGCGCTCAAATTAAAAAAAGATGGGAGGATGGGAGGAAGGGAGGTCTCTCTCGCTTCGACCTGTCAGTTCAGAAGACAAACCAATGGGACGCTGTCCCTGCATGATGGGCCAGAATGTGTGTATATAACCCCCATAACCGTGTATCGGCCCCAAAGTGCGTCGGGCCTGTTCAGCTGCCAGATTACCAGTCCAGCCCTGTAGCACCTGAATGACTCTCAGCTGTAGTTTTGACATAACACTTGATGGCCTTTGAGGGGCGACATTGTAGCATAAATGAATGTCTTCTGTTGCATTTCATCAGCATTTTCAAAATATACTGAAAGGAGAGATAGTGGGGGGAAATACATACATAAGAAAATAAATACAAATAAAATCCCTTAGTGCATAGATGATGTTGTGATGTCAAGAGATGGTCTGGGATAGAAATAAATATTCATGGTGCAAAGAGTATTTTTCAGTGTAAATTGTGATTTGTAATAGTGGTATTCAGCAATCTTTAAATCTATATATACTCAAGTATTATATTGCATATGATGTTAAAAAGACATATTTTATACTGAATGTATATTCTCCAAAGTTCCCACACTCTTGGCTATCTTGGAAATATAATTTATGGAAAAGCCATGAACATTTCTACAGTAAATACATGTGTTTTCTAGTTTTTCTGAGCTGGAATTGTGAAATGATTTCACGAAAGAAAGAAAAACGTTTACTTTAGTTCTTAACTTCATTGGCTTCGTCATAGATTTAATAGCAATGGCTCATCAGGTTTGTGTGACAGAGATAGAGAGTGAGACATTAACCTGCACTGTACGCCACTAATAAGAAAAAACAGCAAAATACTATACTGTCACGTATAAATATATGAATAAGAATAAAAGATCGGTGGCATGAGCGTTTGCCGTATTTTCACATGTCTTGGCAGCAGCAGAATAAATGTCAGCCGAGAGGGAAGTGAAGGTCAGATGTGAGCCGAGGTGCTGAGTTGACAGACAGTCTGCTGTCCTGCGACACGTTTGACGTGCAGCTGCAGCATTTCGATTCCCTGACTATGCAGCTCACGCATGAGACTTTTGTCCCTCTGCATCTCTCTCTTTCTCTCGTGATTTTCACTCTCTTGTTGACTGTGATTGACAGAAAGACAGGCGGCATGCTGAATTGGCATGTAGCGTGTCATTTATGCGACTGCTGGGTGATTTGCAGTAATGCAGGCACAGTTGATGGCAGTCATTGAAGAGAAAGACATTAAAGGACAACAGCGTCTCTATCAGTGATCCGGCTGTCATATTTCAGTGCATGTTCATATGTAGGCTATTGCTTCATGAAATGAAAGGGGAAGAATAGTTCTGACAGGCAAGTTGCGTAAATAAGACTATTTGAAAATTATCTTGTCTGCAAGAACTATTCTTCCCCTGTCATTTCATGAAGCAATAGCCTACATATTGTGTCCTTATTATAGCATAAAATACACTGATCAGACATAACATTATGATTATAATATTGTGTTGGGTTCCCCTTTTGCTGCCAAAACAGCCCTGACCCACTGAGGCATGGACTCCACTAGACCCCTGAAGGTGTGCTGTGGTATCTGGCACCAAGATGTTAGCAGCAGATCCTTTAAGTCCTGTAGGTTGCGTGGTGGGACCTCCATGGATTGGACTTGTTTGTTCAGCACATCCCACAGATGCTCGATTGGATTGAGATCTGGTTAACACAAGATTAACACCTCAAACTCGTTGTTGTGCTCCTCAAACCATTCCTGAACCATTTCTGCTTTGTGTCAGGAGCATTACCCTGCTGGAAGAGCCACAGCCACCAGGGAATACCGTTTCCATCAAAAGCTGTACATGGTCTGCAACAATGCTTAGGTAGGTGGTACGTGTCAAAGTAACATCCACACGGATGGCAGGACCCAAGGTTTCCCAGCAGAACATTGCCCAAAGCATCACACTGCCTCTGCCGGCTTGCCTTCTTCCCATAGTGCATCCTGGTGCCATGTGTTCCCCAGGTAAGACACGAAAACATGATTGATCAGACCAGGCCACCTTCTTCCATTGCTCCGTGGTCCAGTTCTGATGCTCACGTGCCACTGTTGGTGCTTTCGGCGGTGGACAGGGGTCAGCATGGGCACCCTGACTGGTCAGCGGCTATGCCGCCCCATACGCAACAAACTGTGATGCACTGTGTATTCTGACACCTTTCTATCAGAATCAGCATTAACTTCTTGAGCAGTTTGAGCTCCAGTAGCTCGTCTGTTTGATCGGACCACACGGGCCAGCCTTCGCTCCCCACGTGCATCAATGACCTTGGCCGCCCATGACCCTGTGGCCGGTTCACCGCTGTTCCTTCCTTGGAGCACTTTTGATAGATCCTGACCACTGCAGACCGGGAACACCCCACAAGAGCTGCAGTTTTGGAGATGCTCTGACCCAGTCGTCTAGCCATCACAATTTGGCCCTTGTTAAACTCGCTCAAATCCTTACGCTTGAACAAAATGTGCTCAATTTAATAAATATTTTACAGAAAGGAATTGAACAAATGTATCTAGAATAAAGGTATCATTTCTACATGATCTGACATCTTTTTTTTTTTTTACCTGATTGGACTTTCTTTGGCATAGGTTGATTTTATTGAATTAAAATTAAACAATTAAATATAAATAAAAATACGTAAATTATCTTAAATTAAAATTGAAGTCAACATTAAATGCTTCTCATTTCATTTTACTTTCATAATATGATGACTATATGATGAATTTATACTAGGATATTCAAAATGAATAAGAATGTGGAACGGATCTTAATTTTATGCTGAGAAATGATTGGATGGCAAAAAGTGGGCGGTGCTAACAGAATGGAGCCAGAATGGTTTTAACTTCGTTGGGAACATCATAGATTAAATTGAACTGTAAAGAACATATCTGTTGTATCTAAACTACTTTTACACCATGGAAAATCAATCGTTTTCTAAGAATTTTACACATATGTAAAATATTTGTTGCTTTAAATCAAATCACCTTTATTTATACAGCACTTTTAACAAGTCCAATTGTTTCAAAGCAGCTTCACATTGTTAACAGGAAAATAATGCAACAGAATTTGTACAGCCGTTCTGGTGAAACGGTGATGTTATCCAGCTAATTTCAAGTGTCATATAGTGTCAATGCGGGCAGATCGGTAATATAGATGAAATTTAGGTGTCCCCAACTGAGCAAGCCAAAAGCCAGAGGCAACGGTGGCAAGGAACCAAAACTCCTTCAGGGTCAGAATGGAGAAAAAAACCTTAGGAGAAACCAGGCTCAGTCGGGTGCCAGTTCTCCTCTGGCCGACGAACAAACAGTGTATGATTATAATTCTGGCAACATTTCAGGTCTTAATTCATATTAGGTAAATAGATATTTGTTAGATTATTCGAGAGATTGGAGTCATCACGCTGAAGACAGGTTTAATGAGGATGTCGTGTCGATGCAGCATTTACGGGGGGAGTTTATTTGACATGTTCTCTGCAGACACTTCAGGGATGCGTTGGTCATGTCCAGGCGCTGGTCCACCATCTGATCTGGATACGCCTGGATCCGGCTGACTGCAGTAAACCTCGGGATAAACAGAGAGACTAACATTAGCGTAGATGCCATTCTTCTTATGATGTAACGAGTACATCAGGTGTTATGGGAAGTGTTCCGGTTCGGCTGACCTAGTTAATGCAGCCTAACAATCATTTACTGATTTGAGTAATAGAAATTGATAATGTTTTATGTGTAAGCCATAGTAAAGAGATGCGTTTTTAGTCTAGATTTAAACTGACAGAGTGTGTCTGCTTCCCGAACAATGCTAGGAAGACTGTTCCAAAGTTTAGGCGCTAAATAGGAAAGGATCGACCGCCTGCAGTTGATTTTGATGTTCTAGGTATTATCAACTGGCCAGAGTTTTGAGACCGCGATAGACGTGATGGAGTATAATGCGTTAAGAGTTCGCTCAAGTACTGGGGAGCTAAACCATTTAGTGCTTTGTAAGTAATAAGCAAGATTTAAAAATTTATACGATGTTTAATAGGGAGCCAGTGCAGTGTTGACAGAACCGGGCTAATATGGTCATACCTCCTTGTTCTAGTAAGAGCTCGAGCTGCTGCGTTTTGGACCAGCTGGAGTTTGTTTATTAAGTGAGCAGGGCAACCACCCAGTAAAGCATTACAGTAATCTAGCCTTGAGGTCATGAACGCATGAATTAACTGTTCAGCATTTTGCATTGAAAGGATGTGCCGTAATTTAGATATATTTTTAAGATGGTAGAATGCAGTTTTACAGATGTTAGAAACGTGGCTTTCAAATGAAAGATTGGTATCAAAGAGCACACCCAGGTTCCTAACTGACGACGAGGACTTGACAGAGCAGCCATCGAGTGTTAGACAGTATTCTAGGTTACTACTTGCAGAGTTTTTTTGTCCAATAATTAAAAATTCATTTTTTTCTGAATTAAGTTGCAGGACATTACTAGACATCCAATGTTTTATATCAGCTATGCATTCCGTTAATCTTGTGAATTGGTAAGTTTCGTCAGGGCGTGAAGAAATATAGATCTGAGTATCGTCAGCATAACAGTGAAAACGAATGCCATGCTTCCTAATGATATCTCCCAGTGGTAGCATGTACAGGGTGAAGAGCAACGGTCCTAGCACCGAGCCCTGCGGTACTCCATACTGAACTTGTGATCGGTGTGACATCTCTTCATTTACTGCTACAAACTGATAACGGTCACATAAGTATGATTTAAGCCATGCCAATGCAGTTCCACTAATGCCAACATAATTTTCGAGTCTATTCAAAAGAATGTTGTGGTCGATAGTATCGAATGCAGCGCTAAGATCGAGTAACACTAATAGAGAGAACCACGATCGGATGATAAGAGTAAATCATTTGTAACTCTGATGAGAGCTCTCAATCAGAGTTACTACAATGGGAGAAATCACTAAAATGGAGAAATCACTAAAATGGGAGAAAGAAAAATAACCATAGATCATCAGGGTTGTGTGACAAAGATAGTGAGTGAGAAATTAACCTGTACTGTATGCTCATGTTCATATTGATTTGACACAAGTATGTCTTTTAGACTAATTTGCAGTGGTGTTTATATGTGTATTATATGTGTGCAGACTTCAGAATATCTCATAGTGTGTGTGTGAGAAAGGCAGATTAGGAGAATAGAGAAGTGGAGCGAAACATTAGCGGTGAGAGGGGAAGAGAAGAGTTGCAGTTCTTGTGGCAGGTTGTGAAAGAGGAAACAAACACACAAATTAAATTGTGAGGTACTGCGCGTCTCACAGAGAGGTTGGGATTATCAAGCAAGGCACAACACACAAGCACGAGGACGAGTCCCATGGAGAAAGCGCTGTGAGATACTGAGACATGACAGGCAGGCTGCTTTTGGTGTGCGTTGCTTGACCCGGGCACTGAAAGGAGAAAAGTAGCAAAGAAAGACCAGAAAAACATTCAATCTGAGGTCATGGGGAGTGTTAGTGAATTGTGTGTGTCCAGTTTTCAAGCTCTCTTGTGTCCAACGATACCAAGGAGTTATCCAGGTAAGAGCTGTCTAATCTTTCATGGCATTGTAATCACAATATGTTTCTACTGATTCTGTGGTTAATGCAACCATCACAATTACTACTGTTCATCATTGGGCTGTTACTTTAAGCAACCAGACTTTTTATCCATTTTATGACTGACAGATGATAAAGAATACGCCGAAAGAGGGACATGAGACCAGAATATTAACTTGGAGGTGGGATCTTTAAACTTGAGCCAATACACAAGTTAAACGATCCCACAATAATGTGCATGTTCAATCCTCAAGTTTATTTCACTTTGAGAGGGTAAGAGCAGTCAGAAAGGAATAGTGCATGCACTATAATCAACATGTGATGGAAAAGCAAACTGAAGGGCTGAATTAGAGAGAGTTTGTTTCTGCCTAATGAACCTGGAGCTTGTATGGTCAGCTTAAAGGATCTTCAGTCTCAGGCAGGAGCCGAGGGAAGAGATCTTTTAATGCCATTAAGGACTATATAGGCGGATGTAATCCCTCAAACCCAATGGTCAAGAGATTTTATGAGCATGTTCGCCAGGGTTGGTCTTGAAAACCTCTCAAGACCTCATAAAACCCTCATCTGAATCTTACAATTTATGAGAATAGTTCACCCAAAGACAAACACAAAAGGAGATATTTTGAAGAATAACTTTGATTCCAGTCTGTTCCTCACACAAAGCTATTGAGGATACTTGGAAGTCTTATGGACTACTGTTATGATGCATTTGTGGTTTTTATAGTGCATATGCTTTCCTTTTTAAAACTGCATTTTTTAATTATTATTTTATAATGTTTCCTGAGGTGCATATATAATGTTAGTTTTTTACGTATGATTTTTACATCAAAAATGGTCATAATTTAGAAATAAAAGGCACTTTTCCTACCCTGATTTTAGCCTCTGATTTGAACGCTCTGTTTGAAGGGGCGTGTCTACTGTGAGTGTGTCTTCAGTGTAAACGACCAGTGCTGTGATTGGCTGCTGTGAGACTTCAGTGTAAAAAACACCCACTACTGTGTGTCTTTTCAATGTAAACGCCCACTACTGTGTGTCTTCAGTGTAAACGCCCACTAGTGTGTGTCTTCAGTGTGAAAAACACCCACTACTGTGTGTCTTCAGTGTAAACGCCCACTAGTGTGTGTCTTCAGTGTAAAAAACACCCACTACTGTGTGTCTTCAGTGTAAACGCCCACTACTGTGTGTCTTCAGTGTAAACGCCCACTAGTGTGTGTCTTCAGTGTAAACGCCCACTGCAGTGATTGTCTGCTGTGAGACTTCAGTGTAAACACCCACTACTGTGTCTTCAGTGTAAATGCCCACTGCTGTGATTGGCCTGCTGTAAGACTTCAGTGTAAACGGCCACTGCTATGATTGTCTGCTGTGAGACTTCAGTGTAAACGCCCACTGCTGATTGGCTGCTGTGAGACTTCAGTGTAAACGCCCACTGCTGATTGGCTGCTGTGAGACTTCAGTGTAAACTCCCACTGCTGTGATTGGCTGCTGTGAGACTTCAGTGTAAATGCCCACTACTGTGTGTCTTCAGTGTAAACACCCACTGCTGTGATTGGCTTCTGTGAGACTTCAGTGTAAACGCCCACTACTGTGTGTCTTCAGTGTAAACACCCAGTGCTGTGATTGGCTGCTGTGAGACTTCAGTATATATGACCACACTGCTGTGAGTATAAACGCCCACTGCTGTGAGACTTCAGTGTAAACACCCACTACTGTGTGTCTTCAGTGTAAACACCCACTGCTGTGATTGGCTTCTGTGAGACTTCAGTGTCTTCAGTGCGCCCACAACTGTGTGAGTCTTCAGTGTAGCGCCCACTGCTGTGATTGGCGCTGTGAGACCACTGCTGTAATTGGCTGCTGTGAGACTTCAGTGTAAACGCCCACTGCTGTGATTGGCTGCTGTGAGACTTCAGTGTAAACGCCCACTACTGTGTGTCTTCAGTGTAACGCCCACTGCTGATTGGCTTGCTGTGAGACTTCAGTGTAAATGCCCACTGCTGTGATTGGCTGCTGTGAGACTTCAGTGTAAACGCCCACTGCTGTGTGTCTTCAGTGTAAACGCCCACTGCTGTGATTGGCTTCTGTTAGACTTCAGTGTAAACGCCCACTGCTATGATTGTCTGCTGTGAGACTTCAGTGTAAACTCACACTGCTGTGATTGGGTGTTGTGAGACTTCAGTGTAAACGCCCACTACTGTGTGTCTTCAGTGTAAACACCCACTGCTGTGATTGACTTCTGTGAGACTTCAGTGTAAACGCCCACTGCTGTGATTGGCTTCTGTTAGACTTCAGTGTAAATGCCCACTGCTGTGATTGGCTTTTGTGAGACTTCAGTGTAAACGCCCACTGCTGTGATTGGCTTCTGTTAGACTTCAGTGTAAATGCCCACTGCTGTGATTGGCTTTTGTGAGACTTCAGTGTAAACGCCCACTGCTGTGATTGGCTTCTTCAGTGAGACTTCAGTCAGTGTAAACACCCACTGCTGTGATTGGCTGCTGTGAGACTTCAGTGTAAACACCCACTACTGAGAGACTTGGCTGCTGTAGACTTCAGGCCACTGCTGTGATTGGCTGCTGTGAGACTTCAGTGTAAACACCCACTACTGTGATTGGCTGTGTCTTCAGTGTAAACACCCACTGCTGTGATTGGCTTCTGTGAGACTTCAGTGTAAACGCCCACAACTGTGTGTCTTCAGTGTAAACGCCCACTGCTGTAATTGGCTGCTGTGAGACTTCAGTGTAAACGCCCACTGCTGTGATTGTCTGCTGTGAGACTTCAGTGTAAACACCCACTGCTGTGATTGTCTGCTGTGAGACTTCAGTGTAAACTCACACTGCTGTGATTGGCTGTTGTGAGACTTCAGTGTAAACGCCCACTGCTGTGATCGGCTGCTGTGAGACTTCAGTGTAAACACCCACTACTGTGTGTCTTCAGTGTAAACACCCACTGCTGTGATTGGCTTCTGTGAGACTTCAGTGTAAACGCCCACAACTGTGTGTCTTCAGTGTAAACGCCCACTGCTGTAATTGGCTGCTGTGAGACTTCAGTGTAAACGCCCACTGCTGTGATTGGCTGCTGTGAGACTTCAGTGTAAACACCCACTGCTGTGATTGTCTGCTGTGAGACTTCAGTGTAAACTCACACTGCTGTGATTGGCTGTTGTGAGACTTCAGTGTAAACGCCCACTACTGTGTGTCTTCACTGTAAACACCCACTGCTGTGATTGACTTCTGTGAGACTTCAGTGCAAACGCCCACTGCTGTGATTGGCTTCTGTTAGACTTCAGTGTAAATGCCCACTACTGTGATTGGCTTTTGTGAGACTTCAGTGTAAACGCCCACTGCTGTGATTGGCTTCTGTTAGACCTCAGTGTAAACGACCACAGCTGTGATTGGCTGCTGTGAGACCTCAGTGTAAACGACCACAGCTGTGATTAGCTGCTGTGAGACTTCAGTATAAACGCCCACTGCTATGATTGTCTGCTGTGAGACTTCAGTGTAAACTCACACTGCTGTGATTGGCTGTTGTGAGACTTCAGTGTAAACGCCCACTACTGTGTGTCTTCAGTGTAAACACCCACTGCTGTGATTGACTTCTGTGAGACTTCAGTGTAAACGCCCACTGCTGTGATTGGCTTCTGTTAGACTTCAGTGTAAATGCCCACTGCTGTGATTGGCTGTTGTGAGACTTCAGTGTAAACGCCCACTGCTGTGATTGGCTTCTGTTAGACTTCAGTGTAAATGCCCACTGCTGTGATTGGCTTTTGTGAGACTTCAGTGTAAACGCCCACTGCTGTGATTGGATTCTGTGAGACTTCAGTGTAAACGCCCACTGCTGTGATTGGCTGCTGTGAGACTTCAGTGTAAACACCCACTACTGAGAGACTTCAGTGTAAACACCCACTGCTGTGATTGGCTGCTGTGAGACTTCAGTGTAAACACCCACTACTGTGTGTCTTCAGTGTAAACGCCCACTGCTGTGATTGGCTGCTGTGAGACTTCAGTGTAAACGTCCACTGCTGTGATTGGCTGCTGTGATACTTCAGTGTAAATGCCCACTGCTCTGATTGGCTCCTGTGAGACTTCAGTGTAAACACCTACTGCTGTGATTGGCTGCTGTGAGACTTCAGTGTAAATGCCCACTACTGTGTATCTTCAGTGTAAACGGCCACTGCTGTGATTGGCTTCTGTGAGACTTCAGTGTAAACGCCCACTGCTGTGATTGGCTGCTGTGAGACTTCAGTGTAAACACCCACTACTGAGAGACTTCAGTGTAAATGCCCACTGCTGTGATTGGCTGCTGTGAGACTTCAGTGTAAACACCCACTACTGAGAGACTTCAGTGTAAACGCCCACTACTGTGTGTCTTCAGTGTAAACACCCACTGCTGTGATTGGCTGTTGTGAGACTTCAGTGTAAACGTCCACTGCTGTGATTGGCTGCTGTGATACTTCAGTGTAAACACCCACTGCTGTGATTGGCTGTTGTGAGACTTCAGTGTAAACACCCACTGCTGTGATTGGCTGCTGCGAGACTTCAGTGTAAACACCCACTGCTGTGATTGGCTGCTTTGAGACTTCAGTGTAAATGCCCACTCTTACATTATAATGTAACAAAATCCGAAACAAGTTGTTTTCTGAGCCTGAGATTTCTGGACTAACAAAGAAATTTTGAGTTCTGAAACTTACAGGATATTTTTACCGTACAATGACCTCTTACATGTCAAAATAAGGAAAGAATAGGCATTTCAGAACATTTTCAGAAAACAGTAAGTTGTATGCCATGAATCATAACAACCAGCTCCAAGATTAATCACAACATTAAAAAATATATGATGACAATGATGTATGTGTGTACTTGTGAAGACAAGAACACCGAACTCCACTTATGTAATGACTAGGGATGTAATGGTACACAGAATTCAGGTTTTGGGGTCACGGTTTGTTTTAACAGCGGAAACAGTTTGAAATACTCCATCATTTATGGTCATACAGACAAGAGTAAGACATCATTCAAAACTAAAGGGTCTGGTTTTATTTCTTTACACTCACAATAAAACAAATCATTGTGCTTTTGTAAAATTGTAAAACAAACAGGATGCTGCTTTCTGTCGTCCTGGTTTCCTTTCCGTGAAGCTTGTGGAGCAAGCATATAAGCTACAAGCTAGCTCTTGCGTGCCATCTGAACTCTTGTTTTGGGTTGGTGCATAGATCATCTCTTCTTCTTCTCCTCTGTTTCCTTTCTTTTTCCTGTGGTGGTTAGTAAACAGCAGTGCATTATCACGCGTCCCCCTTCTGTGACTGACTGTATTCACTGTTTGACTGTATGCACCGAACAATGACGTCCGTACTGTGATGGTGTGGGACAAATTCATGTAACGTTACACCCCTAGTAATGACATAACTGAACCAGAAAGAAAACGTGATTCTTCAAAACATACAAATGTACTGTATGCAAGATGTATTTGGTTGGGCTGACATTTCCCTATTGCTTTCAGTTAGCACATTCACTAGACTGCCAGATTGAGGAAGTGTTCTAGGAATTCATCAGCGTGTTGAGTCAGCATGTTGATGCTTATGGGGACAGGAATTTCTGAACCTGAAAATTCCGGTTTGTAGATTGAGTTGGTGTGATGGAAATGTACAGAGGAATTTGCTCCTGTTGTGTTGGGCAATGGCGCTTTGTTCAGAAATGCCGTCATATGATGGTGTTAGAGTTCATTTGAGTTCACGTTGTTGAACTCTGTGCCTCCCTCAGCTTCAACATCCTCCCAACATTAACAAAAAGACTGCATGAGTTTGAACTAATGCATGAATGCTTTCGGAGAGTCTTGCATGACTCATCTAATGGCTAGATCACAATTTCATACACTTAGTCACAGCTAAATTGCCTATGTATCTGTTTGAAATAGAGTGCTCCTGCCTTATCATGGCCAAACCAAATATACTAATCCATTTAAATGTTTTATTATGGCATGGCAATTGGGAAGATCTTAATTTCACCTCTTCCAAGTGCAATGGTCTTCTGTGAACGTCCACCCCCCCAAAAACATGAAAATCTCCAGCTAATTAGCACAATGATTGGAACTGAAATGTGAAAAAAATGCCAAGATAATGTTGCTTTAATTGCTCTTGATGATAATTAGGAGACTGAATTAAACCACTGTGTATGTCAGTTCAGGCCAGGTGCTTTGAAATTATAGCTGCCGTCCACTGTGTGACACAGAAATTGTTCCCTACGTTTTGACATCCATTTGGCTGGAGGCGGCGATGGGGAACAGATCAAGACAGGGGCTCATTACTCTGACCGCTGGAAAATCACAGTGGGTAATGCAAGAGGTGGACATTTAAGACACAAGATTCAATACTTCATTGCTTTACATTTTGTCTGTTCTCACTACATTTGGGTATTACCATTTAACACATGAGAGACTCAGCATGTTTGTGAACTCAGATGAACTCAGACTTCTGATTAGGTTAGAAGGTTAAGTTTCTAATAACAGGCAAACAGTCCAACGGGGAATCAAGGCAGAAATGATAATGCAGAAACATACATTCAATAAAACAAGTAGAAGATCATAACATGAGGCAAAACTATGATACCTATGAGCATATGGAAACACATGGCTTTTAAAGGGGTCATGGCATATATATATATATATATATATATATATATATATATATATATATATATATATATATATATATATATATATATATATATATATATTATTACCATTATAATGTCCCTTGAGGATCACTTATAGGGCCCTATTTTAACAATTTGAGCACATGGTCTGAAGCGCATGGCGCAGGTGCACTTAGTGTCCAAATCCTGCTAGTTTAACGACGAAAAAAACGGTCGTCGCGCCCAATGCATGGTCCAAAACGGTTGTGCCTAGTCTCTTAATGAGTCATGGGTGTGTTTTGGGCGTAATGTGCAATAAACCAATCATCTCCCATTCCCTACCCCAACATTAGTTTAGTGTTTTGAACACATTATCCATACAAAACCATCATTTACAGACAAAGCATTATGAAATCATTTGCTTACGGTTTGTGATGCAGCTGCTGTCAGATTATGCTCCAGTTTCTGCTTCATCTGTCAACAAAAGTTTCTTTGCGAACACTCTGTTCGAATGACACTGTTCCCCATTAAAATATAAACCATCCACTTGTTTCTGATGCTTAACTTAATTAAATTAAGTTAAGACTATTAAGTTATATTAAATGAGTGTTTTTACCCACTTATGTAGGATTTAAATACAACTGTATATGTAATTTCATAATTACTTTGATTATGAATGTACTGACAAGCATTTAAACTATATGTAATGTTAAACTAATGCAATTTCTATTGAAACTTGTGTCATGTATTTAAATATCTTTGTAATTACACATTTGTATGAAGTTGCAATTTATTACATTTAAAATATATGAACTATCAAACAACACACCACAGTTAAAACTATAATCATGTACTTTACATGCGCTTTAGTATGTCAGTCAACACAGCAAAATAAGTATTATTAAAACAATTATTTAAAATGTACTTTAAAGTACAACTTTTAATTCGACATCATTACAGGGTGCACTTTTTAAAAGTCTACTTAAGTGTGAAACAGTCATGAAAGTGACTTTTTTAAGTACACTTAATTTCATTGATATTATATATTATCTGCAAATATGGATAGTTCCGGTCCTTGATTCTGATTGGTTGAGGCACGTTCAAAGCCGTTGTTAGTTACTCTTCAAACACACACCTGTGACCGCATTACATCAGTATTACTGCGTCAATGCAATAAATATTAAAATAAAACATTTTATGCACTAACCATTTTATTAAAGCAATAAGCCCCATGAAGCTGTGGCCATGCCTACCAACAGCTATTCTAAATCCACTGTAAACCACGGCTTCATGGGGCTTATTGCTTTAATACACTACAAGTGCACATTCAATACAATTAAGCACACTTTTTTTTCACCATGCTTAATACAAATAGGCACTCTTTTAGTAATTTGGCTTGCAGTCATGCGCCTTAGATTCCTCATGTTACAAAGTCCAATGAGACACAGCTCTTGAAAATCAGCCATGTTGGCCATCTGCCCCACTGAACACCTTTGGGATAAACTGGAGCAGTGAGCCAGACCCCATCAACAACAATTAACATCAGAAACTCGTGCGTCTCGCTGAGCATTTCATTTCAAAAGTACTGTATGTGCAGGGAGAAATAGCATTAATGTCTCCCATTCATGTAATAATAGCTTCCACTCTTCTGGGAAGGTTTTTCACAAGATGCTACATCCATCTACATGTGTGCAAACAAAGACCAGCAATTAAAAAACAATAGTGCACAAGAATGTTTCCTGGATTGTCCTAATAGTGGGATATTGTGTCTCTCTGCTCTGAGGTGTTTGCCAGGAAATGGCCACTGCTTTAATCTTTCCAGCAAGGTCAGAAACTGAGTAGAACTGGCCGGAAAGCCAAATCCAGGACTTAGTGGATTACTCAGGCTCTTATGGCAACTGAATAACCCCGATTCCAATTGATTCCCAATGGGCCTCGAATGCTAGTGAAATATCACTGTTATATCTGAAATATCTTTGATACTCGTGAGTCTTGAGCATATTTAAAGTTTCTTCCTTTGGATTATTGACTCCATTATGTCCTGCAAATGCACATTATAAAATGAACTTGTATAAAATGAGGTTGTCTTGTAGGTCTTTCCCCAGTAAACACATTCATAGACCACTTCTGTCAAGCTCCAAAAAGGATATAATAACAGATTTAGAAAAAAATATTATCCATGAATAACAACTTTAATTTTATTTTGTTCCCTAGACAAAGCCTTCATACGCTTTCATAGATTTACAATATAGTGTAATATAAATCATATGGACTACTTTTATGCAGCATTTGTGTCTTTTTACCTGTGTTTCTCCTTCAGTTTCCATCGTTTCCTGACAAATCCCTCATGAAAGTCTCCATGCAGGGTTGAAATGGCATCTGTCATCATGTGCTGTGCAGTTATTTCTCATAGGATCCAGCAGGGGTCACTCAAAGCATTTCTGGTGTTCATTGAAGTACTGAAAGTCAGCACTATTTACTTTCTTAAGGCAAGACACTACTAGAAAACCCTCATCGTTTTTCATGCATTGATCAATTTTAAGATTTTGGGCTATTTTGACATCAACAAATTAATCTGTTTTTAGACTGTTGGAAAGAAAGCATCCAAAGTACACACAAAAGGACAGTTCACATTTACAAAAATGAAAATTGTAATAATTTGCTCATTTTCCAGTTTCTTTCTTCTGCTGAACACAAAAGAAGATATTATGAAGAATGTTGGAAACCAAACAGTTGCTGGGCCATAGTATTTCTTTTCCCATACTATGGACACTAACAAATTGTAATTTTGACCTCACCAACTACTAGCCTGACATGCATAATACAGTGTTTTTAGTCGTTTTGTGGATCCGTGAGAACGGGGATCATTTTGACAATGATGTACTCTGTACGTGAAACCTTTCAAAAACACAAACTTTTCTGTTTTAATAAAAAAAATATATGAGCAATAGCACTTGAGTAGCCCATATCCCACGGCAACGAGTGTAATATTGCGTTTACACAAAGTGTGTAAATAAACAAGAAACAACAACAGTGGAGTGTCTTTAAAAACACTCTTTTGTGCAGAACTATTTCCTTCCGCCACGGATTCAAATCTCCAGTTGACAGTTTAACAGTTGAGCCCAAGCCTCCGTTACTAATTCAGAAACGTCACTTTAGAGCTAGTAGTGAAGGAACGGTGAGTCGCTTCCTTGAAGATTATTGTATTATGTAGAGTATTATGGTATTATGAAAGAGAGATCGACTAAACGAGTGTATTACCTGCATCTGATATAGCATTCATTCTTCATGTCCATAATATCCATTATAAAAAATCAGTTTGAATGTCCGCTGAGGAAAGCAATATATTAGTCTGCATTAAAAGATGTCCCAAGACAGCGCTAAAACAACTTCCTTGTTTACAACTAGTCACTCATAAAGACAGTCTTTGCCACCATCTAGTGGTTTAATAATGTAACTGTCACTGAATTTGAAATTACAATCACTGACGGACCCTTTCTCAATACCAAATATGGAATATTATTCATATAAAATAATATTTATTGAACAATAATATTTACATTAACAACAAAAGTAATTATAAAAGACAATAGGAAATAAACACATGCAAACAAAAGCAGCGCTGTAATAGGCCATGCAGGATTTAAGATAAACAGCCTACTGTTAAATATAAAGTTATCACACTTAATTTCCCCCTTAACTCAAATCGGTTTGCTCTGGAACAAGTAATAGATTAATAAGACCCAAGATTGCCCATTTGATATACCCCAAATGAATTATATCTCATGTTTAACCACTATCTACATACAGTAAGAGCCAGCGGCAAACATTTTACATTCTCATTCTCGCCTAAAAAACTCTTAAAACTACAGTCCCTGACACAATAACAATTGTGGAGGTTCATCTGCCATGACACTCTCTGTGAGAAATGTTGCAAGCGAAGTGATACAAATGGTGAAATGGTTAGAGTGCTGAAACTGGGAGAGTATCGCACGGCGATCAGATTCGAGAACCAGAGAGAACTGTTGTATAAAATAATATAAAATCTAATATCATAATAGAAGTGAATGTTGTGAACAGCATTACATTATAACAGTACAGTACAAAAGAGATCAATTTGTTCTGATACAAACTTTAAACCCTTTCATAAGCCATCCCTGACACATCCGGTTAACCCTCGTCTGTTTATGTGTGTGGTTTTTTATGTTTAGCTGCACATGCGGTAGGTCGATGCTGGATTTGGACTGTGTGAGGGCGTTCATGACGGAGCTGGTCCTCATTCCCACAGCCACATTCCAGTGTTCCCGACACTGCCTTGAGAAACAATACAAGGAAAAACAACATTCCACAAATAGCTATGCTTGTAGCAGTGCCGCTGTGATAACAAGGCAACAATCACATTCACAAGGCAGTCTGAGAGCATGCATTCGGTCGAGTGGAGGAATCCTGCGGCCTTCAATACAAGCAGCAGACCTACTGTGTTCTTATTAGTAGTGTTTGCTAAGTCAGGATTTTAACAAACCTTTAACCCCAAGTATTAATTGAATGCATAACTCATCCTGCACAGTTTGGATCTCAAATCATGTGCCTTGTTGAGGAGTTAGCATGAAATTGAAGTTGCGATAGTCTTTTCTCCCCTATTGTGAATGATGTATATGAGTGAAACAGCTTCTGGTACAAGAACAAATGTGGAGCAGGGCTTGATTTTGTCCATGAGGAACTGATTGGGTGGTTGAGGTTTGCTATTGGTGGAACTCATGTGAGTGACAGGTTGCCCCGCCCTTGTACTGGGAGGGGATGTTGTTTTGATTAAAGATTACAGGACACATGGATTTAAAAAAAAAAAAAAACATGGTGACTTCAAATGCACAATATTCACTTTGTGAGAGATAAAACTGTTGAGAAAGTCTCTGACTTTGAAGGAGGAACATGAGGCTAGAATATCATAGAAACTTGAGGGGCCTTTGGAACTATTTGCAGAAGTAGGCTACTCGCCTACTTGCCAGGAACTGGTAATGATTTTAGATTTAGGAACGCCTTTTTAGGGGGACCAAATTAGCTCCTACTTCAGAGTAGGGTCTAACCCAGCACTAGCAGGAACTAGCAGTGACATAGGTGTACGTTGATTAGCCGAACACATGAGAACATCAGAACTTCACATCAGAAAGCTAATGTTAACAGTTAACTTAAGTAATGTAATCAGATTACTTTTTTCCAAGTAACTAGTAAAGTAACACATTACTTTTAAATTTACAACAAAATATCTAAGTTATTTTTTCAAATAAGAAACATGTTACTTTGTTTTCCCATTTATTGACTGACACTTCTTCAGTCTAGCCTGACAAGCCAGACCCACATCAAGATGTTGGGTCTGGCAACACACCGTTGGCAGGGCTCAATCCGAGGGGCGGGATAAACGGTTGTCTTTCAAAGTCCCTCTGCAGGCAATAGGATAGCGCTACAACCAACCAGAGCAACGAAGAAGGTGAAGCGGAGCTAGTTGATAGATTCAACTTTTGCAGTATACGTCAGTATACATTTTCTCATTTGGCCAGAGTCGCGGCCAAAGCCGATTTGAAAGTCCGCTGTTCTCCAGCTTCTTTGTTTTTAAGTAGCACGCGGAACTGACACAACTCTGCCGTCATTATGTTAAGCCCGCCCACCGACTCTATACACGATGTGATTGGCCTGACTAGAGTTTGGTTTTTCAAGCTCGTAAGCCAACGGAGAGTTGCTAGATGCCCTGGTTGCAAATTAGATTTGCTGCCGTTAGTGTGCGTCTCGATTTCAAGGTTATCTTCAGTCCCTATGATGAGAGAAATTGTAATTGTGTTGTGTGTGCTGTCTGTGAACATGATGGTTATTGTAGTTCTTGACTAAATGTGAGCACTCATCATGCATAAATACAGATTCAGTATTCCTCAACATGATTAAAAACAGTGAAATGCAAACTCAGAATATTAAGCAATGCACCAACAATGCGCCTGAACACGCCTGGTTTTCAGACCAGCACGCAGGATGAACAGATGCGCCAGTGCATTTGATATTTAAACAACGAGGAGCTGGATGAGAACATGAAAACTGCATTGGGCTGAGACTAGAAAAAAACACTTTACATTTGCCAAAAATTTTTATAACTTTAACAGAATTAGTTACTTTTTAGGGAGCAACGTAATATTGTAATGCCTTACTTTTAAAAGTAACTTTCCCAACACTGGTTAACAGTATTTACCTATCGGTGTTGTTCTTTTCTCAGCCTCAATGATATGTAGCACTGCAAGTTGTCGTAGGAGATTTCATCTCTTGTCCCTCCCTTTTTCACTTTCATTCACATAACGTAACAGTTCCATTTTAACTATCACAAAACTCACGACACACAATAAAAACACATCTCCGCTTTCGGCCGGCATGAAACAGAAGTTGCGCTAGTCTTTTCTTCTCTATTGTGACGTACGAATGACGTGGCTTCTGGAATGAGAAAAAATGTAGGGCGGAGCTTGATTTTGTCCATCAGGAATTGATTGGATGGTTGTGGTTTTCTATTGGTGGATCTCATGTGAGGGACAGGTTGCCCCGTCCTCGCCATCAGAGTTCCTCTGGCAGTGTGAATTCAACCAGGAAAATAACCCTAAGGGAAAATTTAGTTCTCGGCCGACTGCCCTGGTGGCTAGTTCCTATAGCTGAGTTCCTAGAACTACACGGTGCAAAAGACCCTTTGAATGTGGATTTATGGGATGGGCCACTTAGTATTACACAGAACACCCCAACAAACCACCTAGTGTTGGGGTGGCAAGATTTGCACAATCAAGCTCTAGTCACATTCTTTTCAGAAATGGGTAGCATAATCTGGAATTTTTATACATACAGTGATATTTACTGTACAGTACATGAATTTTACATAAGAGCAATAAGCACTTTTCAACAAATCATGTCACTTTGACATTTACATAATATTTACAGATTTCCAGCCCACACACATCTAATTTGCATGTTGCATGAATTGCACAATTCTTTACCACATTATAGTCTGAAAGTTCCCTGATTGTAAGACTGACCTGCCGTCCAGAAACAAGGATTTCTTGTCTCAATATAATTGATGTATGTAGGTCAGCTGGCGCACTCGCGAGGCCTTCTTCATATGCAGCTCAACAGAGGACACATTGTTTGACCGGGACACCGTGGTGAAATCTGTTAAACCAGGCAGGAATGCTCTCTAGCCCTCGTCAAAAAAAAAAAAAAGTGTGCTTAAATGTGTAAACTTGTACTGTACATCAAAACAAGTTTACACATCATTGTTTTCAGCGCAAACTGAAAACTTTTTATGTGTTTTGGCTGTTCATTTACACAACAAAAGCATTTTGGGTGCCTGAAAACAAACTTTTGAAAACGATACAATACCGTAAACTCCAAAAATATGAATGCGTATGTGTATTACGTGTTCAGTTTATAGACGCGTAGTGTTTCTTTACGAAGTAACATCGCCATCTACTGGCCTGGCATGAGTAATACAGTGATTTTAGTCGTTTTCACAAATCCATGTGAACGGGATCATTTTGACAACGCTGTCGTTTGTATGCGAAGGACAAATTGTCCATTTTTTTAGTACATTGTTGTTGTGTAAATGCACATGTCGTTAAGCATATGTAAAGTACTTGATTGTAAATTACTGATTTTCATTAAATTAACTATAGTATGTCATTCAATATTACGTTTGAAGTTAAAATATTTGAGATGTACTAAATTGCAACTTTATCATGACATTTAAAGTATTTTAGTTTATCAAAACATTTTAGTATGTCAAAACATTTGGCAGTTTAACTATATTTCAAAGGCAACAGAAGTAATTATGAAATTAGACATAAAGATTTTTTTCCACAAAAATTTAAACCACAATAATTGTTTATTTAATTGCAAATTGCCACAGTTGTGTTCTGTTTGTCTTAGTTATCATGGGCTTTTGTTTTCATTCATTCTCATGTGTTGCTTTGTTTGATCTTCCTGCCACTCCTTTGTTACCATGGTCACCGTCATTATGAGTTTGTTTGGTTCAGCTGTGTTCAATTAATCATCTTGTTTGAGCTCCTATTTAAGTTGTACCCTCACATTAGGGATGGGCAAATTAAGTCTCATGAAGCACTGAGGCTTTTCCGCTGATTGTTTCGGGAAAAGAGTCGAAGCATGAGGAGTGTCGAAAACAGTGCCATCTTGTGAAAGAGTACACACAAATAAAAGCCTGACAATGCTAAATGTTCAGTTTCTTGATAATATAATTCACATATTAAAGTGTGGCAATAAATTACATTTAATAATTATAAAAATACCATCAGAGTTGTTTGATGCAAGTAAATGGTGCTCTAATTATTTTATGGTTTTTATACTGTTTATATGGCAAAATATATGATCATGTAATATAGGCAATACTCGGACCTCAGCGCGACGACCTGTCGGCTCCACCTTGACTCCTTCCATCTTTGTCGGCTTGGGCAAGCTCTAGGTCTGCGCTAGTGCACTTCCTCATGCACCATGTGGGTCTCGTCATCCCACCATCACCATCCCTTTAGCTAATTGTCCTGCCATTACCATCCCTTCGCCACATCCTCGTCCTCCTCCTAAACCTCCTCCATTCCTCCATCTGCCATCACTCTGCTGCGGCGCGAGGACACACCTTGCCAGGAGGGGGCGTTCTGTCACAGTTATGTTCAGTTTGTCTTAGGCCACATCCACATGAATCTAGGGCTTTCCCTATCCAATCTTTTTTTTTCCTTGTCTCAAGAAATATCTGCGTACACACGAGAGCACTGAAACCGACTCAAAATGATGTAGTATACATGCCAGGCCAGTACGTGGTGCTGTAATTCTGCCACAGAACTACACTAAAAACAGAGAAGAAGAGTTGTGGCTAGAAGGAGTACAGCAACGGTCGCATGTGAGGTAAAATCTCATAATAAAATAACAATAAATAAATTTGCTACTTACCAGATTGTGTTTTGTTAACGCCTACACCTACCCTAAACCTACCCTTACAATAATGCAAATACAGAAACTAAATGATGTGCGCATGCCCAGTGAACATAATTATATCTCTTTCTAGTCTTTCCCGTGTGGGACGTGGTGTGACGACATCACCGTTTCACAAAATATATGGATTGGCTGTACACACGAAAACGCAAGGGTGTTGTTTTAAAAAAAATATCGGTTTCATGCTCCCAAAACGGCAGATCCGTGTGGACGGGCCTTAGTTATCATGCACTTTTGTTTTCATTCATTCTCATGTGTTCCTTTGTTTGATTTTTCCGGCCGCTCTAGTCACCGTCATTATGAGTTTGTTTGGTTCAGCTGTGTTCTGTTAATCATCTTGTTTGAGCTCTTATTTAAGGCCCCGTCCACACAGAGATGCGTTTAGCTGTATATGTAAACATTTTGTACTGTATCAGGTGTTTTGGGAGCATGAAACCAATATTTTTTGAAACCGGGTCCCAGTGCGTCTTCGTGTGCACAGCCAATCCGTATATTTTGTGATGTCATCACACCACGTCCAGTACGGGAAAGACTACTCGCTAACTTCCATCCGTCTCGTTCACTCGGATGTGCGTCATTGCTTACGTTGCATGAGTGCCCACTACTGGCGAAACTTTTGCAATGGACTGAACTGGAACGTCCTAGCCCTTGATCACTTGGACTCCACTATGGAGTTGATTTATTATTTATTTTTTTCCTTTACGAAATTGTTTAATGCAGTATTCTATATGTATATAGGTGTGTTTGGGTTGTTTTATTTTTAAATAATTAAAATATCATAGAGTTGTTTGTGGTGGGGTAAATTAAAAGCGATATGCAGTGACGTCACAATCGTGTTGCATTGTGGTATATGAAGCTGCCTGAAGTGTATGTGAAGTAGACTTGCTCCCTCTGTCAAAATCGAGGGAGCGAGAGTCTGTCCATATAAACTTCACGAAGTGGAACGCACTTCAAAATGGCGGCTGGGATTCCCCCGAGGAGAAGCGCTCAGGGAAGTTCGCAAGTGCGTGTCTAAAAGTGGAGTGGAACGCAGCATAGAAAGGGATACAACTATATGGGCACTGGGCATGCGCACATCATATTGCGTCATTTAATTACTGTATTTGCATTATTGTAAGGCTAGGTTTAGGGTTGGGGTATGTGTAGGCATTAATAAAACACAATCTGATAAGTAGCAAATTTATTTATTGTTATTTTATCGTGAGATTTTACCTCACATGCGACCGTTGCTGTACTCCTTCTAGCCACAACTCTTCTTCTCTGTTTTTAGTGTATTTCTGTGGCAGAATTACAACGCCACACACTGGCCTGGCATGTTTACTACATCGTTTTGAGTCGGTTTCAGTGCTCTCGTGTGTACGCAGATATTTCTTGAGACAAGGAAAAAAAAAGATTGGATAGGGAAAGCTCTGGCTTCATGTGGACCTAAGTTGTACCCTCACATTCAACATTAACTTCATGGTGTGTGTTTGTCTTCTTTATATGGAGCGCTACCTATTGGATTGTTATAAGTAAAGTTACCTGTTTACCGGTCTTCCTACCTGCACACACACATTACACAAATAACATGCAGTTAAGTGTCTGAAAACATTACATTCACTTCACACTTAATTATATTTATGGGGATCTTATCGCACTTTTATTTTTAAACAAAAACTAAAGATAATCCACAATGAAGATCACAGGAAAACCACGTGGAAGCCTAAACAACACAAGACTGAACAAACTGAACAAACTGGGGGCTATTTATGTACATGGGAAAACACTAAGCAAAAACCATGGCAACTAATGAACACAGGCAAAGTAAACTGATCCAGAAACAGTGCAGAGCAACTAGGGGATAACAACTCAAACAATGAACAATGAAAGAGAGAATTAACCAACTCAAAGCCCTACTGAAACACACGCCAAACTAAACATGACCTGACAATATTCTTTAAAAGTGTTTTTTTTTTTGCTTCCAACGTGTATTTCTTTGTCACAGTTAAGGGAGTACTTACCAAAACAGAGTCTTTTCCTTGTTTCCCAGAGTTTCTGTTCCAGAAAGCACTTAGGGATAAAGAGTTCCCCTTCATCACTCCGCTTCGTCTCTGTTTATTTTGAAACACAATACTTCTCTCATCTCATCACGCATGAGTGTCTGTCCACAAAGACCTTAGATTTGATCTCAAGTGACTCATACCGACGTGATTATTCAGTAGGCTATATGTGCTTATCAAATTGGCTAGAAGTAGGCCTATCCTAGCTAAATTACAATAAACAAGAAATAAAAATGCACAAGTTTCCAATTATATGTTATATAATATGTGATAACAGGTGTGGTGTGTTGCCTAACATTGTTAACACTTTGTGACTAAAATCTTAGATAATTAAAGAAACCCTTTTCACAACTGAAACTTCTAGTTTCAACACCCTTCTTTTATTAGCATGGATCATATTAATGGTACCGTTGTTGTATTTAGCTTATATAATGTGTAATTATATGGCCAAAGTACTGTCCTAAGTCTGTTACACTTCATGAGAGCACACTACACTTGTTTTAATGGATGGTCAGGTGTTATCTCTCTTATTTTGCTATGGGCTCAGGGCCACACACACACACACACACACACACACACACACACACACACACACACACACACACACACACACACACGTTCAGGGTTGTTCTCTGTCTGTGTTCGTCATTTGCTCTCCCTGCCCCCACACACACACACACACACACACACACACACACACACACACACACACACACACTCACTCACAGCCAGCACAGGGTGTGGATGGTGAAACCATAGACTGGGGTGAAACTCAATACTGCGGCTTTGTCTCAAACCCTAGTGAGCTGCCTACCTAGACAGCTCATAAAGGGCACACACACTCCCAATGTGAACATAGAAACTGGCCATTTTAAACCCCTTCAAACAATGTTTGTGCTCATTACAGTAAGAACTTGTTAGTTGCTGAAGTCAGAATTATAAGCCATAAGCTTATAAGCCATCTGTCATAAAGAGTTAAATGAGTGTGACGCACATGAGCTAAAGTTAAAGTCGGCATGAAACGGAAGTTGCGATAGTCTTTTCTTCCCTATTGTGACGTATTGTGAAATGGCTTCTGGAACGAGAACAAATGTATTAATTTTGTCTGTGGGGATTTGATTGGTTGTGTGGATGGTTTGCTATTGGCCGATCTCATGTGAGTGACAGGTAGCCCCGCCCTCGTGCCAGTAAACGCATCATCAGAGAATAGGTGCAAGAGGGAAGGGAAATATGATATATGATAATTCCTCCAGTAATGAGATCAAGTGTTTGTTTAGAAAAATAATATCAAACATAGAGTGTCAGGGTATATAAACAGGGTGTCAGGGTATATAAACTTCCCTCTTGCTTATTACTTACAAAGCACTAAATGGTTTAGCTCCCCAGTATTTGAGCGAACTCTTAACGCATTATACTCCATCACGTCTATTGCGGTCTCAAAACTCTGGCCAGTTGATAATACCTAGAATATCAAAATCAACTGCAGGCGGTCGATCCTTTTCCTATTTAGCGCCTAAACTTTGGAACAGTCTTCCTAGCATTGTTCGGGAAGCAGACACACTCTGTCAGTTTAAATCTAGACTAAAAACGCATCTCTTTACTATGGCTTACACATAAAACATTATCAATTTCTATTACTCAAATCAGTAAATGATTGTCAGGCTGCATTAACTAGGTCAGCCGGAACCGGGAACACTTCCCATAACACCTGATGTACTTCGTTACATCATAAGAAGAATGGCATCTACGCTAATGTTAGTCTCTCTGTTTATACCGAGGTTTACTGCAGTCAGCCAGATCCAGGCCGTATCCAGATCAGATGGTGGACCAGCGCCTGGACATGACCAACGCATCCCTGAAGTGTCTGCAGAGAACATGTCAAATAAACTCCCCGTAAATGCTGCATCGACACAACATCCTCATTAAACCCATCTTCGGCGTGACGACTCCAATCTCTCAAATAATCTAACAAATATCTATTTGCCTAATATGAATTAAGACCTGCTATGTTGCCAGAATTATAATCATACACTGTTTGTTCGTCGGCCAGAGGAGAACTGGCACCCGACTGAGCCTGGTTTCTCCCAAGGTTTTTTTCTCCATTCTGACCCTGAAGGAGTTTTGGTTCCTTGCCACCGTTGCCTCTGGCTTTTGGCTTGCTCAGTTGGGGACACCTAAATTTCTTCTATATTACCGATCTGCCCGCATTGATGCTATATGATACTTGAAATTAGCTGGATAACATCACCGTTTCACCAGAACGGCTGTACAAATTCTGTTGCATTATTTTACTTTTAACAATGTGAAGCTGCTTTGAAACAATTGGACTTGTTAAAAGCGCTATATAAATAAAGGTGATTTGATTTGATAAACAGTTCATGTTTAATGTATAATCCCCACCCCCACCCCACCAGAATATGAGGCCAATATTATGTGATTTAAAATTCTAATTAGGCTATGATTATGTTTTATATAACTTAATTCATGTTAAGTTTTTGAGGCTTACTCTGTTGTGGAAAGGTGGAAATGTGTGAATTATTCAAGCATTACAGCGAATCAAGCTTTTTGGGACTTCTCTGGGATCCCACAGGCTGTTGGTGTACAAGTGAGCCACATATATGCCAAATGCTGCTGTTTAAAAGTTACCCAAACATGTCATATTTACAAAATAAAAGCGTCCCAATTATTCCAGACGCGTCCATAACAGTGGTTTCTCAGATTTGAGATTCATTCATCACTGGTAATGTAATAAATTGGGCGTGCTTCGTTATTGATTCACTCGACCGTAAACATCACTTAGTGAGCGAGTGAGCGAGCTGAGCTTTGAGACGCGGCCCGCGTCGGAAGCGCGGTGGAATCTCTCCCCAGGCGCGTTTGTCCTCTCGGTCTCGGCTGCGTGCTCGGGATTGGCCCGTCACGGTTAAAGACACTCCCCTGATCACGGACGAACACCCTTCCTCAAAACCGCAATCCTTCCGGTCTGAAGTGTTATGTAAAGTACCCGACTCTGTTCTCGAAAGTTGACGCTGAAGTTGAGTTGTAGTGGTAAACCGAGCCATTTTGAACTTTCTGTTGATTTATTTACGGTATTGAGTGACCAAAGAGCTCGCGATGGTGCTGAAATCTGAAGACGGAGTCGGTGAGTGACGGTCGACAGCTGTTACTTTTACCGAACTTGTATCATAAACAGCACGCGCTGTTTACCTGTATTGAGTGTGTGTGTGTGTGTGTGTGTGTGTGTGTGTGTGTGTGTGTGATATCTGATATAAACTGAAATTGCAATTGGCATTCACTACTCCTTGATATAGTAGCCTAATGTGTTTTCCCCTATTTTTTTTTTTTTTTTTTTTTTTAAATAAATGGTTACACTTTATTTTAAAGTGATAATTACATTGTACTTACTCAAATAAGTACTGAGTAATATTAATTAACTACATGTACTTACTGTAGAGTTACGGTTAGGGCTTGGTTTAGGGCTAGTTACTTGTAATTATGCATAATTTACTGCTATAAGTGCATGTAGTAACGTGTAACTACATCATAATAATATAAAGTGCTACCAAATGCATACACAAGGCCTTGTTTCTACAGTTCTCATGCGCCATTTACTGACAAAGCATGGCAAACAATTTAATGCATGCGCCTATGCATAAACACCAAAAATGTACCTTTCTACTTTGAGGATAAACAGAAAGTATTTGTAGGCTGTTATGCGGAAAGAGTGTGATACAATGCAGGTCTCTTGACAACAGTATCCCTCATGTGAACTGTCCATCATCTCTTCTTTGTAAGAGTATGCAGTTATGAATTATTCACGCTGAATGAAAGGCTTTGACGAGAGATGAATGTGTGTTATTGTTCCTTGATCCTCTTATTTATGAATGTGCAAACTTTAATATGCTTTGTGTTATGAAGAGCGTTTTTGCAGTTCAGTGTCTGACAACTGGTTTTGTCCTCACTTTTAGTCGTGTGTTGACTGTTTAATTCGTCATACTCAAACAGGCCACGACTTGTCTGAACTAACGCCTGCATTCAGAGCAAGAATCCGCACATGCAGTATTTCACATATCGTGAAGTTTCCTGGACGTTCAGCAGTTGTATTGTAACATGCTGTAGTGACTAGTGTGTGTGTGTGTGTGTGTGTGTTTGTAACACTTGTTGTCTGCTGCGGAGGAATGCGGTTCAGCTGTCTGGGTTCAGTGAGGGGGTTGGGATGTTTTCTGTGGGAATGCTGAATGTGACAGACTTTTGACTATCGAGCATCGACTCTGCAACTTGTTTTGGCCAAGAGCCACCCACAAAAGAAGAAACCATTTTGAGCAGAATCGATTTTTGGACATAGGACACAAGTGAAGGGTTGTTTCATCCCATGTTTGGGTCAAATATGGACCCAACCATTGGGTTTAAAAATGTAATTAATACTATTAAACCAACAGTTGTGTTTGTCCATATTTGACCCAAACATTGGATGAAACGGTCTAGCATTTGTAGAGTGTGTTTACTTGCCTGTGAGTGCCTCAAACAACACTGTATAAACTGAATGCTCAATGTATTGTAAAGATCAAATGTGACACTTCACGTCAGCGCTGACTGTACTTTATCCCGCTTATTACATGTCTGCGTTCTAAATAAACACCCAAATGTACATGGAATACTGATTGGTACAAAGGTGAGGTTAACAGCTCAATGAAAATGACCTAAGTCATAGGTGTGCATGACTTTCTTCTTTCAGACGAATACAATCCGAGTTCTATAAAAAAAAAAAAAAAAAAAAAAAAAAAAGCTTTATAATGGCAGCCCAAAATTTGAAGTCTATAAAAGTGCATCCATCCATTATAAAAGTGGATGGATGGGATTAAGGAATTTTTTGGGAAATAAAAAAACGGCGAGTCGTCATTGCTAACATTAGTAATGTATTATCAGAGCCCGTTTCTCTGTCATTATGCTGAGACGCTGAGGAAAACAACATTAGCACGCCCATTATGGCAATGTGAAAACGTCATGGTGTAATTTGTCCCGCGTTATACTCACTGTGGCAAATGTGTTGGTTATTTGTTAGCCTACTTATGGCAAAAGCGCTTGTCTCTTCAGCTATTAGCGTCCATTACACCAATGAAAAGCACATTGTAGCCTATTATGTGAATAATTGGCCCACTTGGAACGTCTTGTATCTTCAGCTTCAGTTCTACAGCCAAAAATAGTATAATGTCATGTAATCTTTCACATCACATACTTTAGCCTTATGGACGTGTACTTATAGCTTCAGCTAAATGAACAGCTGTATCTTTGATATCTGTTACACACAGTGACTTAGGCTTGTGCTTGTACTTACGTTAATGACAGATACCTACCGTTACAAGTTAGACTAGCAGCTAACTTACCCTTCTAACAATGCACTGTCACATACGAGCGTTCATATTGACGATTATATTTGGCTAATCGCCATTTATTTTTCTTACACAAACCCATTGATTCGCTTCAGAAGGCCTTTATTAACCCCTGGAGTCATGTGGAGCACTTTTATAACGTTGGGTTCAAATTTTGGGCTGCCATTCACTGCCATTATAAAGCTTGGAAGAGCCAGGACATTTTTTTTTATATCTCTGATTGTGTTCGTCTGAAAGAAGAAAGTCATACACCTAGGATGACTTTAGGGGGAGTAAATCATGGGGTCATTTTCATTTTTTGGGTGAACTATCCCATTAATGTATTTCAAAATGTGGTTAACATGCATTGTAAAAAATGCTGGGTTGTTTGCCAGCTGTTGAGTTTGTCCATATTTGACCCGAAATTGGGTTAAAACAACCCAGCATTTTTGATTACTTCTTCTAATCACATATTTTATGTTTTAACTATTAAAAAGTATGCTGTGCAGTTGTGCACTTTCCCATAGTAAGGGTGTGGACCATCTAACCGGCCTTCTGAGAAAGAGCCCTGACAGGAAATGCCGCCTTACATTGAACCCTGACATGAAGAAGCAACCGTCTCACTGGCCTTTAAAACTCAGCAGTGCAGCTAAGGATCTTGGGAAATACAGTGCAGATTAATATCATTAGCGTGTGACCTGTCTGTTGAGTTGAGCTGCTGTGTAAAATAGGATGTTATTGATTTTTTTTTTTTTTCTCAGCTCTGCTCAGTTTCCTGTCTGTCTGCTTTCCTGTCTGACTTCCTGACTTGCGTGCTTCAGGCGCTGTTTTATACCATGTGAAGAGCATGTGGGATGTTGACCGTGTGCTTGTGTTCACACCATCACTAGATGTTTTTACTGGTACCATGGGTAGCGTCTGTGACATGCTGTTAATGATCACGGAAAATAATATCAACCCTTCATCCCTCAGTTTATATAGTCAAGTAAAAGCTGTTTACAGTAAGCAATTACAGTAGAAGTCTGTAGGCAAGACATTGCATCAGAAAAATACTATCTCTTAAACTGTGCATTGAGCAAAGTCCACCCACAGGAATTACACCTGCAGTGCATGACTAGAAGTTCATCCACTTGACTTTATCATCTGGAGTGCTTTAACAAATCAAGTTTTTATGCCCTATAGACTTCCACTGTAAGTGCATTACTACCAAATGTGCTTGTTTTTATATCAAATCAAATCACCTTTATTTATATAGCGCTTTTAACAAGTCCAATTGTTTCAAAGCAGCTTCACATTGTTAAAAGTAAAATAATGCAACAGAATTTGTACAGCCGTTCTGGTGAAACGGTGATGTTATCCAGCTAATTTCAAGTATCATATAGCATCAATGCGGGCAGATCGGTAATATAGAAGAAATTTAGGTGTCCCCAACTGAGCAAGCCAAAAGCCAGAGGCAACGGTGGCAAGGAACCAAAACTTCTTCAGGGTCAGAATGGAAAAAAACCTTGGGAGAAACCTGGCTCAGTCGGGTGCCAGTTCTCCTCTGGCCGACGAACAAACAGTGTATGATTATAATTCTGGCAACATAGCAGGTCTTAATTCATATTAGGCAAATAGATATTTGTTAGATTATTCGAGAGATTGGAGTAAATCACGCCCAAGACGGGTTTAATGAGGATGTCGTGTCGATGCAGCATTTACGGGGAGTTTATTTGACATGTTCTCTGCAGACACTTCAGGGATGCGTTGGTCATGTCCAGGCGCTGGTCCACCATCTGATCTGGATACGGCCTGGATCTGGCTGACTGCAGTAAACCTCGGTATAAACAGAAAGACTAACATTAGCGTAGATGCCATTCTTCTTATGATGTAACGAGTACATCAGGTGTTATGGGAAGTGTTCCGGTTCCGGCTGACCTAGTTAATGCAGCCTGACAATCATTTACTGATTTGAGTAATAGAAATTGATAATGTTTTATGTGTAAGCCATAGTAAAGAGATGCGTTTTTAGTCTAGATTTAAACTGACAGAGTGTGTCTGCTTCCCGAACAATGCTAGGAAGACTGTTCCAAAGTTTAGGCGCTAAATAGGAAAAGGATCGACCGCCTGCAGTTGATTTTGATATTCTAGGTATTATCAACTGGCCAGAGTTTTGAGACCGCAATAGACGTGATGGAGTATAATGCGTTAAGAGTTCGCTCAAATACTGGGGAGCTAAACCATTTAGTGCTTTGTAAGTAATAAGCAAGATTTTAAAATTTATACGATGTTTAATAGGGAGCCAGTGCAGTGTTGACAGAACCGGGCTAATATGGTCATACCTCCTTGTTCTAGTAAGAGCTCGAGCTGCTGCGTTTTGGACCAGCTGGAGTTTGTTTATTAAGTGAGCAGGGCAACCACCCAGTAAAGCATTACAGTAATCTAGCCTTGAGGTCATGAACGCATGAATTAACTGTTCAGCATTTTGCATCGAAAGGATGTGCCGTAATTTAGATATATTTTTAAGATGGTAGAATGCAGTTTTACAGATGTTAGAAACGTGGCTTTCAAATGAAAGATTGGTATCAAAGAGCACACCCAGGTTCCTCACTGACGACGAGGACTTGACAGAGCAGCCATCGAGTGTTAGACAGTATTCTAGGTTACTACTTGCAGAGTTTTTTTGTCCAATAATTAAAAATTCAGTTTTTTCTGAATTAAGTTGCAGGAAATTACTAGACATCCAATGTTTTATATCAGCTATGCATTCCGTTAATCTTGTGAATTGGTAAGTTTCATCAGGGCGTGAAGAAATATAGCTCAAGTCATGTCACATCATGTTTTGGAGACAAATGTTGGTTTTCATGGCCATTGGTTTTCATGCAGTTTGCTAAAAATGAACACTTTGTTTATTGTAAACCTTTATTGTAGCTTGCTAAAGACTAAAATATGACATGCATGAGAACACATGAGAAATACATTCTCAACGTTGACTTGAAACTTAAGACTTGTCTTCTATAATCCTTGGAGAATTCACCTATTCATGGTTTCACAGTGAAAGGATTCTTTGTTAGTTTTTTGTATCTCAGTTACTAGACTGTTGCGGCACTGATAACAAGTGTGAGAAACCCATTTTACCTTTACAACGGTTTGAAAACCAGCCCTAACAAAATGTTATTTTCAGTACTGAACGCAATAAATACTACTTCCATGAAGTACAAATAATGTTAAAAACACACTACGGTGCAAATAACTACAACTTTTGCACCGTAGTGTGCAAATAGTCATTACACACTGCAATTTTTTTTTTCTTATTTAGTATTTTTGCTTTGTTTCCAGTCTAAATATCTAAAAATCCTTAAATCAAAATGCATTTACTAGATAAGTAAAATTACATAAGATATTTGTCCTTGTTTTCTGGAAAATCAAATCAAAATGAAGTGAGTTTTTGCTTAAAACAAGCACAATCTGCCAATGGGGTAAGAAAAATTGAAGTTCCTATGAGATTTTATTTTGGCGCTTTAAACAAAATTAGCCACAGGTGTCACCCACATTCCATTTATTATTATTAGTATTAGTATTATTAATATTATTATTTTTGATGCAATGGATTAATACATTTCTGACCAAATATTGCTTTGATCACAAACTTGTCTCCAAATATGGAACCTTGAGACTTAACATCGTCGGACCTTTCCGACGATATGTGTTTTGTCAAGATTAGAAAAGGTTTTGATTCATAAAGTAGTTAAAATAGATTTTGTAATATGAAACCTGACACCGCCCACTAGGGGAGGAGCCCGCTAAAAGAATTTAGA
Source organism: Paracanthobrama guichenoti (assembly GCA_018749465.1). Classification (NCBI taxonomy): domain Eukaryota; kingdom Metazoa; phylum Chordata; class Actinopteri; order Cypriniformes; family Gobionidae; genus Paracanthobrama; species Paracanthobrama guichenoti. The sequence goes on from CM031945.1 coordinate 26,816,717, forward strand.
GTACGTTTCCATGGTAACACAACGTCCAATTTCAAATGTTTTCACAGGATGAATTTTGAGTTTGTTAGTTTTGTAAGTGATACTTCATTTTTGATGAAGGTTTTTCATTGTGTTGATTTTTGGCAAATTGCATGGAAACCAATGGGGGATCGATTTGACCCCAACGCAAACCGATTAAATATGAAACTCAGAGCATTTATGCGTATACAATAGTGCTGCCTCCAACTAAAGATTAGTCGAATAACTGCACGTTTATATTAATTTAATTACTTAAATATATACTGGGGGACTACTTAAACATAATGAGCTTTAATATATAGGCGAATATATAGCCTATTCCACACTCAAGCACATGCATAAAGCTTGCCAAATATCAAGGAGAAATACACTCACCTAAAGGATTATTAGGAACACCATACTAATACTGTGTTTGACCCCCTTTCGCCTTCAGAACTGCCTTAATTCTACGTGGCATTGATTCAACAAAGTGCTGAAAGCATTCTTTAGAAATGTTGGCCCATATTGATAGGATAGCATCTTGCAGTTGATGGAGATTTGTGGGATGCACATCCAGGGCATGAAGCTCCCGTTCCACCACATCCCAAAGATGATCTATTGGGTTGAGATCTGGTGACTGTGGGGGCCATTTTAGTACAGTGAACTCATTGTCATGTTCAAGAAACCAATCTGAAATGATTCGAGCTTTGTGACATGGTGCATTATCCTGCTGGAAGTAGCCATCAGAGAATGGGTACATGGTGGTCATAAAGGGATGGACATGGTCAGAAACAAAGCTCAGGTAGGCCGTGGCATTTAAACAATGCCCAATTGGCACTAAGGGGCCTACAGTGTGCCAAGAAAACATCCCCCACACCATTACACCACCACCACCAGCCTGCACAGTGGTAACAAGGCATGATGGATCCATGTTCTCATTCTGTTTACACCAAATTCTGACTCTACCATCTGAATGTCTCAACAGAAATCGAGACTCATCAGACCAGGCAACATTTTTCCAGTCTTCAACTGTCCAATTTTGGTGAGCTCGTGCAAACTGTAGCCTCTTTTTCCTATTTGTAGTGGAGATGAGTGGTACCCGGTGGGGTCTTCTGCTGTGCGTGTTGTGGCTTCACAAATGCTTTGCTGCATACCTCGCTTGTAACGAATGGTTATTTCAGTCAAAGTTGCTCTTCTATCAGCTTGAATCAGTCGGCCCATTCTCCTCTGACCTCTAGCATCAACAAGGCATTTTCGCCCACAAGACTGCCACATACTGGATGTTTTTCCCTTTTCACACCATTCTTTGTAAACCCTAGAAATGGTTGTGCGTGAAAATTCCAGTAACTGAGCAGATTGTGAAATACTCAGACCGGCCCGTCTGGCACCAACAACCATGGCATTTGATGCTACTTGCTATCTCTGCAGTATAGTGGAGAAATGCCTCTTTCATACGGATTACATAATCAGAGAGTGTTTGTTTTTGGATTGGAATTGGTTTGTTTAAAAGTAGACATTTCAAGCTTTCTATAAATATGTCTGTGAGACAAGTTATTACAAACTCAACATAGACTGAGTTTCAGTTCATTTTTTGTGATGCGCTCCAGTTCACAGAGACAGACGGCAAAAAGCGAAAATACTGTAGCCTACCAGGAACAAGCTCACTGTTCATGAAAGAAAAATATAAATATTGAATTGGGGTTTATATGAATGTATGTCTAACTGTCTTCAGAAAGATTTTGATGGCATTTTCTTTTCTTCTTATCTCCGTATAAAGTAGTAGCCTATTAATAAGTGCAGCGCTGCTTTGTGTACAGTGGTAACCAAGGAAACGCTCTATCACTGCTCTTCCATAAGTGCCACCTGCAGAGAAGGAATTTGCATTTACTTTCAGTCTGTCTGCAGTTTTAGTTGTGTGCAGGACAGGTGTCCTATGTAGCAAGATTTCACAAAGCCAAAGTCAGACCATGCTGATTTTGCTGTAAATCTTGAAGTCATATCTAATAAAAAAATAAAATAAAAAAAACTGCTCATGCTCATGTGTGTTGCATCTTGGTTTGGATTGTTTGTGATGGCTACACATATTTTTTGTTTAAGGCCAGTTTGGCCTGTTATAGAATAAATAAACAATAAAAAATGACAACCAGTATCAGAATTAGTCTATTTGTGAAAAAAAAAAAAAAAAAAATTATTAAAAACTATTTAAAGAATCTCTTTTCACTGTAAAAACATGCAGTTTTCAAAAATCAGTGGGGTTTTTTTTGCTAATTATTTTGTAGTTGTTGTGATTAATATTAGTAAGGTAACTGTCAGCGCACTAAGGTTTAAAAAAAATAAATAATAAAATAATACAGTAATTTGGCCCGCACATGGTTAAATTTTTTTTTCCCCATCCGGCCCTCAACCTAAAATGAGTTTGACAGCCCTGCATTAAAGGGTTAGTTCACTCAAAAAATGTAATTCTGTCATTAATTACTCACCCTCATGTCGTTCCAAACCCGTAAGACCTTTGTTCATCTTCTGAACACAAATGAAGATCCATAGACTGCTGTTTAATTAACACTGTCAAGGGCCAGAAAGGCAGTATGTGACTCCAGTGGTTCAGCCTCAATGCTATGAAGCGACGAGAATACTTTTCGTGTGCAGAAACAAACAAAAATACCGACTTTATTTAATAATCTCTTCTCATCTGTGCCAGTCTCCTACGCAGGTCTCATGGGTTTGGAACGACATAAGGGTGAGTAATAAATGACAGAATTGGCTGAACTAACCCTTTAAATACTCTGGTCATACAGATAAGAGTAAAGTTCTCTCCACTGTTAGCAGGTGATCTCTGCACGAACATTTGGATATGCGCCAAATAAAAGTGCACTTTTATCTAGGTTAACTTTAGGGCGAGTCGTCAAAGTGGCTAATGTTGGGCTATTTACATGTTTCAAATGATAAGCCAAATCTAAGGTCGGTGAATGATAGGCGGACATTTGGATTTTCTGCCCGACAAACTGTTCCACATTTTGTTAACGATCTGTCCCTTTCTTTGACTAACCGACTAATTAATAAATAAGAACCTAAATAAGACCAAATGTGTCTTCATGAATGAAAATATTTCATATTAAGAAAGTTTAAGCGCTAACATTTCCCTCAGTAATTGTCATCACAGGTAACGGTATATGGCGTGAACCTCTGCATCAATTAGAGCTTATAGTCATATGTGGTGTTTACTCAACAGATTCTCCTGTACGCTTTCGTTTGCTCACTTAAACGGCAGGATGTTTACTCTGCAGAGCTTCAGGATGTTTGCTCAGCCCAGCGGCCGTGTGCTCGGGCCTCCCTCTCACAGAACACACATCAGATCCGCAGCAAAATCCTCCTCGTGATCATTTAGCTAGGCTGATGATAAAAATAAATCGTTCTGCATTCCACACACAGGCCTTGAAACAATCTCTTATTGTTGTTCATGTTATTTTTGGCTGATGCCTGCTGCCTTTATTCCCTGGCTTTCACTCACTCCTGTGAGTCGTGTGATATTGAAAAACGTGTGTGACACAGAAATGTGTCACCTCCTCAGAGTCATTCTGATTAAAGAGCCTCTCAGGACACTCTGAGGCTGGCCGATTCCTGGAAAAACTGTTCTCCTGATCTCAGGCCTTGATCATTGTGGTATAAGAAGTTCAACGTTACATTTCCGTTATACGCTATGGGTTAGTAAATTAGTGATGACACGGTGACTCATTGGCGAGTCAGTGACTCAGAGCGACTCTGATGACATTTCTTGCTGCCCTTCATCTTATGAGCTAAACACTTCATACACCAATATAATGCAGAATATATAGTTACCTGTTCACCCAAAAATTCTGTCATCATTTACTCATCCTCATGTCATTCCAAAATTTTCTTCTGGGGAACATAAAGGAAGATATTTTGAAGAATGTTGGTAACCAAACATTTGCCATTGACTTCTATTGGGCGGCAGTGGCTCAGTGGTTGGCTACAAACCGGAAGGTTGGTGGTTTCATCCCAGGTTCCACCTGGTTCTGGATGATTTTTATCAGTAAAATAGTTAAGCAACTAAAAAGCTACATGACATTTCTCATTAGCGAGGGAATAAAGGCGCTGTTCTTACAGTAGACACGGCTGCCGAACACTGTTGAAAGAGACGCACAGACTGAGGTAATACACATTTTACCTCAGGTAATAGACGGTTTCATCGGACTCACGCGCGTTGCCACGGTTACGCGCCTGGCCCGAAGTTAACTTCCGGTCTGTGTTTGTTTATCGGTCTGGCTAGTGGCTAGTATGGCGCACTACTCAGTAGAAACACATTTTTGACGTACTATTCTTGGATATAAATGATATAAATATTAACGATCAAGTAGTGCGCATATGACACCAGTGCAAAAACAGTGTATGTCACCAAAAAGCCTTGAAAGTGTCATAAATATCCAGTCTGACTGCATACGAGAGCAGCGGCTAATGTCATTTAGACTGTATGTCTAATGTAATTTACTTTATTTGCTTGTTATCAGAAATAATCTAGAGGTAACTTATTCTGGCTGCGTTTAACATGCGATCATGTCAATCAGGACACAGTGTGCTTACATTTGTTCACATTAAGCGGTCGCCATCTGGATAACTGATCGGATTTGCGTTTCCCACAAAATATTTAAATTGGGTTTGTAATGGGCTTTTATCACGGAGTGTAAAACAACTTTTGCTTTATCCTCTATTAATGGCAGTGCCCATGGAGCACAGGGTTTCTGTGATGCATTCATATACAATCAATCTCAAATAGGGTACTTTATCTACAAGTTTAAGTTTCCCAACATTATGAAACAGAAACATGTTATTCTGACGCATTGCATGATTTAAAGGCAAGCGTGCAAGCGTTTATATAGGCTACTGTACAGAGAACGGCATTACACGGGTTAGTTAAAGGGTTAGTTCACCCAAAAAATGTAAATCTGTCATTATTCCTCACCCCCATGTCGATCCAAACCCATAAGACCTTCGTTCATCTTCAGAACACAAATGAAGATATTTCTTCTTCTCTACGGTCTTACGGGTTGGGATCAACACGAGGGTGAGTAATTAATGACAGAATTTAAAGTTTTGGGTGAACTAACCTTTTAAGAAAGCGTTCCCCACTCTATATTGCAGACAGAAATGGGAGATTATTTGTAATAAACATGCTGAAACAATGAAAACATATAAATGAAGTTAATGTTGCACAATTAAAATGAAAAATGATAACGCATAAGAAAGATAACGCAACCTCTATTGTTATTGATTCTTTGCGGACGTCTACCGGAAGTTAAGTTTGGGCCACAAATTTGTGCAGTAACGTTTGTTTATGTTGTTGCCGTTGAAACGGTCTATGCACAATACACATCTCTCTCTCTCTGCACACAAAAGCGTTTTAAGGTCAAAACCTTACAATTGTCTTGAAATAAATATCTGAACAATGTTTTGAGGTGTGGTAACCAGAATAATTGACGACGGCCATTGAATTATTCCTTGCTTATGTTCCACAGAAGAAAGTAAGTCAAACAGGTGAGTAAATGATGACAGAATTAAAAGTTTGGATAGCAAATACATGGCTAAAATAAGCAAACTGCGGTTGGGTAGTTTGCATGTCAGTGGGATGGTCTCTTTCTGAGAGGTTTAATTAGCGATTTTGTAAAGAAAAACTGTTCTCATTGTCCTGTTGGTTGGTACTGATGCTCCCTCTTGTGCTCAGTGCTTGATCCATAAAAAAATAGTGGTGATCAAATTGGGAGTAAATGTCTGCAAGAAAGAGCAGAGAATGACCACTAGATGGGGCATCCTTGATTGTGATGGCATTAAGTCTGAGAGAGAAGGGAGGAGAGAGAGAGAGACAGCGTGTGGGATGGAAAGGACCGTCTGCACATGTATTTCAGCAGTATGTGAAATGTGTCTTCCTCTTTCTCGGTCTGTCTTTGTCAAACTTGACTGCCACTTCTTACCTGGATGAGTTGTCTGGTTTGAGTTTATCTCTGGTTCTGCTTCTGTTTTGGATAATGAAGGAGAGAGTTTTGACGTGTGAACAGAAGTGGACTGATATCAGGACGACTTGTATGTTTCACTAAAGATTGCAGAATCAGGTCAGTTTGTTTTAATACTTAAATGGCTACTTGGCAGGGTTTAGCAATGGGCTTTTGCAATGACTCCATGTTACATTTTCTTTGCTGTAGGATGAATGCAAGCACCTGTAATATGAGCTGTCTTACATATTGAGTGGTTTGATTGCAAACCGAAGGATCATATGTGTACTCAATACAACTCTCTGGTGTTGAGCGTTCACTGGGCATGTGATGTTAGGTGACACATGGCTTCTGCCTTCTCACAGTCATTTGTTCCATTTCTGCTGCACTGGCTGATCATCAGCTTAATTTTATCCATTGGCAACAGATTTTGCATGTCTAGGAGGAGTTAAAGGTGCAAGCTTTACTTTTACTGGTTCATGTTTGGACACAAAATAGGTGGTTGGCTCGATCCTAGAATGATTCTGTGATACGCTGTCAAGCTGTATTTGATTCCAGGCACTATGAGAGTGTTTATTATGGCAGGTAAGTTTTTCAAAGGATTTCTGAAAACCATATTCAGTTGTAGCCAAACTCAGGCAGAAAATGAAGCATTGTCTCATTGCATGGTCTCATTTATCTAGAGCATTGATTTGAGTTCAGTCATCTATTATCTGCCCACTACCATATCTGTGTTCATTCGCCAAGAAGTCCCACGCTGCCCTTGGAAAGGCTGTCTTTTTCAGCAGGTTAGACCTGGTGAAGAAATGTCAGACCTAGGCCAGTACTTTGAACAATGGCATAATATATCCAGTGAATGAACTTTCTCAGTATTTCAGTCTTAAGCCCAATTTATACTTCTGCGTCGAGTGTACTCTGTAGCTACGTCGTAGGCTGTGTGTAGAACTTGTAGGCAGCGAAGTACCCTGATGTGCACCTCTCCAAAAATGTAACAACGCGTCAATTCTATGCAGACTGCAAGTGCTGTGATTGGTCTGCCAGAACCCCTCCCTCAGGGGTACTCCCTCTGCATGTGTAATTGCACGTCGACTCGAACAGTGAAGCAGAAGTATAAATGAAAATCGACGCGTAGCCTACGGCATAGAAGCTACGGCGCAGGTCCGATGCAGAAGTATAAATCAGCCTTTAGGGTCAACCTACCAGAGGTAAGGTATGTGCAATGTGTTAAATTTCGGAAGTTAAACCAATGAGCTGAAAACAACAGTAAAAATATTTGCCACATTCTAAATCCTGACAGGTTTCCTTCTTACCATAGTAAACCGCTGGTGATCACAGTGGTACTCGCATTGATGATGCAAATGTTTCACAGTTTAAAGTCAAGGGCCAGTTGTTCAAAAGTAATCTGATCGGATTTCGGCTATCGGATTGGATCAAATCTTGAAAATGGGTTGTTTAAAAGAAAGAAAAAAAAAGGATTCTGATATCAGGTTAGATCACAAAATCCAATCTTGGTTTTGATCTGGATCAAATCATCAGTTTGTTTTGTTCAAAACGTTTTATTATAACTGGGATACCTTTGATCCAAAAAATCAGGATTACTGATCCCAGCAGAAGGGTGGATTTCAGGAACAAATTTCACAAAACTTTAAAACTAGTTATAAAATACATTTGTGTCATGTAATACATACACACTTTTTTTTTTTTTTTTTTTTTTGCTCTTAGTTTAACTATTTAAGTAATAAACTAGAAGTAGACATTATTAGGCAACGTATTAAGCCTTTCGTTAGCCTACAGTAAAGTAAAAAGGAGATTTTGGCACCATAAAATAATCCCTGAACAGCTGTAAATATAATATCGTTTGTTTGAGATTTCATTTAGTGTTTTTTTTATCATTGTTTATAAACTACATTGGCACAATCATAAGTGATGAACCAGTCAAAAGTTATTTGCGAACGTTTACTTTGTAAATGCAAAGTTTCTTGGGTGAAAGCTACACAAAACTTTTCTGAGAGAACACAGAAGCATTGAAATGTTTTTTTTTTTCCACCGTATTGTTGTTATTATTTATTTTTTTCCTTTACCGTGTCCCTTTAGGGGCTCCTTAGGGCACTGGTAATCCAGATTTGGTCATCTGAAAAAGTCTGTATCTGGATCAGGGTGATCCAATCCAATTTTTCTTTGAAAAACCAGAACAAATGTAAAATGGATTACCTGATCCTGGATAGCAAAACATGGGATTTCCAAATCCAGATCACTCTGATCCAGATTAAACTTTTTGAACAACTGGCCCCTGATAATATAATTTTAAAAGGGACCTGCATTGGGATTGAGGTGGAACTCTGATTCGGATAAAGCAGACAAAACTAGTAGGAAAACACCCTAAGAGAAGTGTCTTTGACTCATGACCAGACTTGTTTCATTGAGTAAATGTTTAATGTTTACAGGCTGGCAGGACAGATGTGGCTCCATTACAGTGATGTTGTGTTTTACAAATCCTACTGAATGAGGGGAATCAGCTGTATTTGAAAGATACGATCCTGGAGAGAAGGACATAAAGGTGGATAAAAGCAGAGACAATGGAAAGGTTTTCTTTACAGCAAAGGAGCAACTTGAGGTGTAGTGGTTAAGGTTCAGCACTGGAGGGTTTCTGGTCCCCACAAAGAGCAAGCCATGAGCCACTATTTGAACAACCCACTTAGCCAGCAAGTAAGTCTCCATTTACCACATTGCATCCATTCAAACGCTTATAGGATTGCGGGGATGTTGGGCCATAGGGGCCACCTTGGATGAATGTCCAGTCCATCACAGACCTAACGTTTTTGGATTGTGGGGAAAGTCGGAGCATCTGAACGAAACTCAAGACAACCCTGGGAGAACATGCAAACTCCATGTTCAGATGGGGCTTGAACCAGGGTTATTTATTGCACACTTACCTCCTAGAGTTAAGCGTTGAGGGACCGACAGATTGTGTCCTGTTCTTCGGAGCTTTTTGGAACGTTCTACTTTTTTTTGGCCCTGAGCCTTAGTCCACATGGCACACCCAGGTTGGATCCAGGGGGGGGTTTCTGTAAAATGCTCATAGTGGAATTTTATGGTGACATTGCAGGACACTTTCCTTTCTCCAGTCCTTTTCTCCAGGATAAATGTCTGTCAACATCTACTGTCATTATCCAGCAGCACTGTCTGCAGTTGTCTGTTGCCTTAGCAATTTTCTTACCATTACAGCTGGTCATATATTCCTACAGTGATCAGGAATGAAATCAGACCTCAGGTTCTCTTGGAGATGATGCTTGTCTCTGCAATTTCTTTGCAGCTTATTTGTTATTAAAGCTCTTGAGCTCTTGATACAAGTGATGGTATGGGCATATTTTTTCCCCATAGGTACATGTTAAACTGGGTTCAATCCGAAGGAGGAGATCCTCAAGTATTAATGTGCTGAATTTGCGAGGAGAGTTCTCCAGAGGTTCTGAATGGAAAATAAGTATGTGCCAATCCTGACAAGATGGAGATTGGGCTAGCTCTTCAAGGGTTTGGTTATGTCAAGAGGCTCTCTATAATTGTGGGTTTTATTTTTGCTGGGTTACGGAGCCTCTGCTATTAGAAAGGCCTTCATCCTTCCATTCAGTCAGAATGACTACAGAGCTGCTTGTGTGACTGATCAGAGCAAAACACCCTTACGGCTTAGATAAGGACCACAGAAACAGGTCAGTATAAACTCCTGCTGCTCTCAGAGGAGCGATGAGAGCATGCACACTAAATATGCCAGCAAAAAAGCACATGATAAATGAGGTCAATGAATAAGCAGAAGAGCTTGTTCTGGATAATACTCTGATCAAATCAGCTGAACTGTGTTTTACAAATCCAGAACACGGGTGTGTGAGACTCAAGTCGAGAGATGCTGGTTTTGCCTCTTTGAATCTGCAGTTTCTGTTATAAAACCGCTTACTGCAATACTGCATGCTGCAATAATAAGGTGGACAGGGACAGAAAGAAGGGTTTTGTTTGTGACTCTTGTCTCTCTAGCTGTAATGTGTGGGTTTATGTGTGTGGGATGTTGTAGCATTAGAATGTATGGATGCTTCTGATTAGCAGCCCACTGACTAACTGTTGCACTGAAACTACTCTATTTCAGACCTGATATGAACCTGTAGCCCTAAAATTTTGAGATTGACTCATTAATCAGCTTTAAGCAGCAGATAGCTGTTGATGGGTTGTGTTATGTCGGTCCTCTACAACGGGCTCCATCACATCTGTTACGCTGACCAACAAGAGCACAGTCGCTCTTCCATACACAGCTTTCAAACATGGCGACACGAAAGAGAGATTTGTGGTCGATTGGTATTTGTGCTGCTAGATGGAATTATGCTGTGCAGGATGGCAACAATACTCCTGCATTTTTAAATGTTTCCTCGAGTGACAACCACGACAGAGTGAAAAAAGATAAATGCTGACGAATGATGGCGACGGCGCTTCAGTAATGCGGCAAGTAGCATTTAAGCCTCATGCACACCAGGATGATCAACGCGTCAGCATTTTTCCGACACGTCTTTGTGTTCATACCCAAGCGATTTTCACTGGGGATGCGCTAAGTGAATGTGCAAATTCACTACCTGACAGTAGATGGAGCTTTTTATTTGATTGCAGATCTAATCTGCAATCAAATAAAATGGTGGAATCTCACCATCGAATTCTATTTGATCTGCAATTCCTCTCCATATCAACTCCCTCTTATGGAGATATTTGTAGTCACTGTGGCGTTTGTCATGAAGTTCTTTGTGTTCAGACACCAAAGAGACCAGCAGCACTACATTCATGTTGCCTCATTGCATCTTCTTTTTCGTCTACTTACTTCCTCTTCATCGTGTTCTTAGGTATCAATGTATGCTCGGTAAGACTGTTTTGTGCTTGAGCGCCACCAAGTTGTGTTTTACTGTAACTTCAGCAGCTCCAGGCACGTGAACAAAAGCGGTAATCTCATTGGTTGGCCAGTTTTTAATGTGGCGAGTCAAACCAAAGAAACAAACCCAAGGCGTTTTAAAAAATAAAATAATGCTTTTACGCCTGCCGTTTTGCACGTCAGTGTGCACACTCACATCTGCGGCCTTTGTTTAGTCACGAGACATTAATCGTTGGCGATAAACGTGCGCAATAATCGTCCCGGTGTGAACAAGCCTTTAAGCTATCATTCACTGTATTCTCCTTCACCCTTTCAGTAGCCATTGTTTGTTAACGTTCTTGCTTCCGGGAGTCAGTCACTAGTTACGCCTTCCCGATGACATCACTTATGTTGTTAAATAGGGTAAATGTACCCATTAAGCACACTACTATCTTTGAGCTCAGATTATAAAAAGAAAAAAATTATTTATCATCTTACTTGATGTCTTAACCAATTGATGTGTTTGTTACTATATACCTCCTGTAATCTCAAGCTAATCAGACCATTGCACACTGAGATATGGGTATCCATGTGTTCACACTGTCTGGCGGCCATTTTGAATCATAATTACAGTTAGATCCAAAAGATCGTTTTAGCAACATAGCACAGATGCTACAGAACATAGTTAGCTTACTAGCGGTATAAGATTGTGTGCCACACTAATATATTACTTCACAGGCATTACTGGCTTGTACTTTTAAATCCATTAGATTATAAATGTACAGTTTATTGATGTTCTGTGGTTTTACACTGCTGTAATTTTTAAAGAACTCATATTATTGTGCGGTGCGCTTAAAGGGTCACTACTATGACAATCACAGCTTCAGTGTGACATCAATAAGAAAAAGTATAATTTCATAGATATTTTCTATAATAGCTGTTCATATTAAAATATGTATGAACTTAATACATGACCTAGATTATTTATTTAGCAAAATTGTCCTTTTAAATTTATAAATGTAATATTTATTAATTAAAAATGTTTGCTGTTCCGGGTAAGCTCAGGGTGCTCCTTTAAGCTCATCCACATTGAACGTCTGTGTAAATACTTCATAAACAGACTTTAAATATTAACTCATGGTTGTCACTTCAAGTTTATCTTTATAAAATTATTCTTTAAAAATGTTGTTTAAAATAAACAAGAATTTTCCCCAAAAACAACATGTTGTGAGCTTAATGGGAACAGGGGTGTAAAGGGTACAAACATGTACCCATTAAGCACAGCCAGACTTTTTGCATTTAATGATGTATATCTTAATTTAAAATAAAATAAAATATTATTGTGTGAGAGATTAATATTTTATTTTAACTTAATTTCTTGTACTCAAACCAATACCCTGTCCACCAAAATGTCTCAATGTAGATTTTGGTGAGCTTAATAGGTACGTTTACCCTACGGCAAGAGCTGATGTTTCTGACAAGACACGAAGGAATGTTAAGTAGACAAGACAAGATTTTAGGAGTCAAAATCGCAAAGTCTCACACAGTGACTATCATAACAGACAAAAATATTGTGTAGTCTGAACAAGGCATTACAGCCCCCAGTGAGCAAGTCTGAAACAACTATGGCAAGGAAAAACCTCAGTGTGTCGGGAAAGAACCTGTGTGGGGAGCCCATCCTACTCTGGCATTGCAGTGAATTCATGTTCTTCATGTGGGTTTCTCGAGAAACACAAACACTGAGCTCTCTCTTCACATCGTTTCATTGTTCATTGCTGGAGAAAGCACAACTTTGATGTCTCTGTGTGTTCGAGGGGTTTTCCGTCACCCAACTGCGTCAGTACAGTAGAGCTGCAGCATGTATGTGAAGCGGTTCACAATATCTTTCCCTCAGACTCTCAGAACTTACAAGGGTTTTTACATTGTTAAATAAAGGGGTTCTTTTCAAATCTGTTTTTAGAGATCCAAATTCATTTTGTGCAGAATTACTTTTTGTCTACGTAATTGGTGATGGCATTTTAGGGTCATAAACTTTCCTTGTGATGTGGAGAAAATAGGCATCATTCCAATGTGGTTTTTAGAGTAAAACTTCTACACATGGAAATACTTGGTTCTCATAAATCTGTATGTTAAAGTGTTATATAATGTCATCTCAACCAGGACCAGGTTTTAGACAAATATACACTATATTACCAAAAGTATTGGGACACCCCTCCAAATCATTGAATTCAGGTGTTCCAATCACTTCCATGGCCACAGGTGTATAAATCAAGCCCCTAGGCATGCAGACGCTTCTACAAACAAAAGAATGGCTCGCTCTCAGGAGCTCAGTGTGAATTCAAGCGTGATACCATGATAGGTTGCCACCTGTGCAATAAGTACGTTTGTGTAATTATTGTGTGGGGTTGTTTTTCAGGGGTTGGACTTGTGGTGCGTTCAGGTCATGTCATAAAGATCTTATTTATGAGTCGAACGCACAAGAACACTACCATGAAGTCGTAAATACCAGTGGGAAGTTCGGGATTTTCTTTAAGCCCCAATGTGTACGAGTTGAGGGCGTGTCAGTGAGAAACATGGCAAAATCAGTGGATGCAACGTCTGTAGTTGAATATAACGGGTATTTAGCAGTGACACTGTCAGGCTTTGTCAGTAACAACAAAGTAAGCAAGCATTGTAATAGAACAGTTAGCCTAATATATAAAGATACCGTTTACAGTGGCTTCATAGATTAATTAAAAATGTAAAAGAGTAAAACTCACCTGATGCACATTCTTTGTTCTTCATTTTCTATAAGCAGAGTTAACAAACCTTGCTGTATTTTCATGAAATTCATTAAAAGAAGGTACACCGCCATCTTGCTCTGAGCAAAGAGACTTAAACGCACATAATGTCATAAAACACAACTTCTCACCTCGTAATTACGAACATCCCAGGAGGACTTGAACGCACCATTGGCCCCTTAGTTCCAGTGAAAGGAACTCTTAATGCTTTAGCATACCAAGACATTTTGGACAATTTCATGCTCCCAACTTTGTGGGAACAGTTTGGGGATGGCCCCTTCCTGTTCCAACATGACTGTGCACCAGTGCACAAAGCGTCGGTCCATAAAGACATGGATGAGTGAGTTTGGTGTGAAGGAACTTGACTGGCCTGCACAGAGTCCTGACCTCAACCCGACAGAACACCTTTGGGATGAATTAGAGCGGAGACTGCGAGCCAGGCCTTCTCGTCCAACATCAGTGTCTGACCTCACAAATGAGCTTCTAGAAGAATGGTCAAAAAATCCCATAAACGCACTCCTGAACCTTGTGGAAAGCCTTCCCAGAAGAGTTGAAGCTGTTATAGCTGCAAAGGGTGGGCCAACTCCATATTAAACCCTACGGATTAAGAATGGGATATCATTAAAGTTAATTTGTATGTAAAGGCAGGCGTCCCAAAACTTTTGGCAATATAGTTTATGTAAATATCTGTTATGATTCATTGACCTCATTCATCCAGAAAGGGTTTCGTTGCTGAATTCACTCGCACTCAGTAAGGTGGTAATGTAGACTGCCAGATGTTACTCAGCTCATGGTTGTGACTTGTACAGCTTAGTTTTCTTGATGATCTTGGTGGACTGGGCACTTAATGAAACTGAGTTTTGAATGTTACTGTTGGAAAATTCAATTTCACTGTATGAAGCATATAATTTCATGTGTATTTCAGAGGGATTATCTGCTATGAGGTGATGAGTGGTTGTTCTCAACACCCTCACAGATGGGGTTTGAAACAGTGATGGGTTGTCATGGCTACAGGAGGATGCTGTGAGTGAGTTCTCACAGGCACATGGTGAATAAAAGTTTGTGCCTGTGATTGAGGCGTCTGGCTAGAGAGCAGTAAAGCCCTTTTCTATGATGCTGAAGGCGTCGTTCAGGCTAGTTTGTCTGTCTACTGCGACTCAGAAGGGTTTCGATTGATTTGTGCTTTGTCTTTTGGATCAGTTTAAGGACATCTGCAAGTATTTACGGATCTTTTTATTTCCGTGTGCCACTGTGTTTGGTGTCTATTGCACTTTTTGAGCAGTTTACTTTTGATCCAATTACGATATTATAGTGCAATAGGAAACCAGCCCTGGTTGTTGTTTCTTTTCAGTTATATGTTAATGATTGATGTGTGTATGCTTGGGTAATATTGTGTCCTATCAGTTCTGTTCACAGCCCTTTTGTTCACTAATCTTTAGTCATTTCACCTCTGTTAATGTATAATGTGTAATATCACTACAAAATTATCAGAGCAATTTTTTGTATTCTTTCGGTTCAAAGTCACTGGCTGGGGAAAAAAACAAACATCTTTGTTTTTATCTCGTCCTCAGTGCCTGACGACCTCACGCCTGAGGAGCAAAAAGAACTGGAAAACATCCGGCGCCGAAAGCAGGAGCTGCTGGACGACATTCAGGTAATGAAGAACTGCTGTGATTCATTCATTCAGCTCACTATTAAAAAGTCAGTCACGCTTTATATTCCACTATCACACTTGGATTTGAGTGCGTTATTTTATAATCTCCAGTTATAGGGCTGTCATGATTCCTTGATTAAATTTGAGTACTCGATTTAAAAAAATCCTTGATTGCAATTTACCTTTGTCGAGTAACCACCGAAATACTGGAATTTCAGTTGTGCGTTCCATGAACGAGAATCCATGAACCACATTATTAGATCGTTTTCTAAGGCTACACAATGTATTGAAACCATTTAAAAACCATACTACAGCATAGATAATACATTAGTGTAGGTTACTTGCATCTCATAGCGGCTTTGTTCAAAGCAAATGCTGCTCCACATGAAGTGTGAAGCACGTCTCAAACTCCATCTCTGCACATGCTGTGAGTTTGGGTTGCTTATAACATTCCTCTGGGAACTCAAATGTGTGCCATTTCATCAGATTTGTAAGGTAAATCATTTATAAACCTGCACCAGCACAGGAGAATATATCGATATGTTTCTAAATATGGCAGTTGTTCATCGCGATTTCAAAATAAAAGTTTAAACCCTCGCTCTAGGTTTGCATGTTTTGATGTTCATATATTCTTGTTCAAGAAATTACTGTGAATTAAATGTAATTTGGCCGATCTGCTGTAAAGTGTAACAACACAACCAGGCCGTTGGCGCCCTCTACAGGCATTTTCTAATAATACATAATGTACATAAGATGATTGTTTTTATTATGTATATTATATATTTTAACAGTGTTCTATAAAACCATATGATTACTTGCTTTTGATACTTTATTTGAACTAAATATTTGTTTTTAAATCTTAGAAAAATCTGATCACCCGATTAATCGTCAAAATAATCAACCAATTACTTAATTACTAAAATAATCGTTAGTGGCAGCCATACATTTGCGATTTTAACTTTGGTAAAATTGATAAAAATTGTATTTTAATATGTGCATTTAATCACTTTGTGTGAAGCACAGTAGATAAAAACATAAAGTAACAGAGAAATAAAAAAATAAAAATAAAAAAAGTAAATCAGTAGTTATATTAGTATTTAATCTTATCCCATTGCTGCTATATAAGATGTGAAAAACGTTTTATTCTGAAAAATAATAATTATAATTTCAGGAATCTAAATATATGTGTGGTATAATGTTGAATCTGACCAGTAATTCACTAAATATGAACACCGTTTGCCCAAAAAGGAAGTGACTCAAGCTGACAGGAACAGGGTGGAATTGTTTAGGAAAGGACACTCATACATGAGCCAAACACTGATCACGTTCAGCTCTGCTACTATAACACACTCAAATGGATTTGATCTGTCATGGCGCTGACCTCCAGTATACTATATACTTACTTAACATTCCTTTAGTTTTCCATGGGAATGTATACTTTCCTAGCACACTCCGTTTACATTTGTTAACAAATTTAAGAAAACTTTCCCTGCCCTTTCCAACCCTAATTTCTACATCTTCTGATGGAAGTGTTTCTGTTCTTGAGGCACTTTTCCTTTGGGAGGACAAGCGTCTGAGGAATGTGGGTTTGCTCTGGTTTTGGAAAAACAAAAACGGGCTTTTCTTTGCTAGTGAATTACAAACAGAAAAAAAAACAAGCTTGACAAGCACTTGAGACCAAATTTGACCACCACACAGCTGGTGGTGAAACAGGAAAATGAATACGAGGAGGGAAAACTCTTCATCGTGTGACCTCAGAACCAGCCCGGCTCCAGACCGTCACTAAACTCTTGGCAGAAGAGACAGGCCTGTGTCCTAAAACCATTAATCTCCCCAAAGACATGGTAAAATAATCCAATTTTGATGTCTCTAGTCTTTACTTTGGGGCCATTTTGGGGCCACCAGTTATCTTTCTTTAATGTCATGTATATCAAAGAGAACAGTCCAGAGCAAACGATTCATCTGCTAGAATTAGATTTGAGCCGTTAATGTCAGGCCTCGTGAGGTGGGACAGGACACATGCAGAGAGGGCCACGATACTTGGTTCTTTCTCATTACCAAAAAAAAAAGAGAGAGATTATCCTGCTGTTCATAGAACTTTCAACTACTCGGCTTACGAGATATAACCAGTTTAGATAGAAAGGATCTCAAACTGACTAGCTGAAGACGTTACTGTAGCTAAACCCATTAATAGAGACCGTACTTCCTTGAAAATACGCTACAACTAAATAAAATGAGCCTTCACAACACACAATGCTTTACAATGAACTCTGTCAGAGAGCAACATATGGCAATTTATCTGTTCAATAAAATACCTTACTCGCCTCTTGAGTAATAAAAACGCCATCTCCATCTCTTTTACAACTCTTTTTCAAATCTTTTTCTCTTTTTCAAATCCCATAGTTCTTGCCATCTCTGAAAAGCCAAGCCAATGTTGATTCTTGTTTTATTACGAGCTGTCGCGTTCTCTTTTCGCCAGCAGATTCTCCTCTGTTCGGTGTTTGTTTAAAACGGGTGATTCCTCTGAGATTCAAGATTAAACCGCTCCATGTCAACCTTTCTCGCTCGTTGTGGCAACTAACCTATGCCACTTTACGTGTGTAAAAGTAGCCGGATCAACTTTATTTATTTACGGATGTGGCAAGACACGTGTATGTATGCAGTTGTTTGGAAATCACTTGCTGCTGAAAAATTCTCTTTTATTATCTCTGGGGTCTTGTTTGATTTGAACCATCTCATGTCCTCTCACCACAGCGTCTGAAGGATGAGATAGCCGAAGTGACCAGTGAGATTGAGAACCTGGGTTCCACAGAGGAGAGGTGAGTGGACGTCCCCTCACAGACTACTCATACACACTTCATTTCCACTCATGAGTCACTTAGTGAGTCATGCGTGTGGTCAAATCTGCCTAGCATCGAACTACACAATCTACTTGAATGTCATCCCATTTTATTTGAATCTATTAAACTATTCAAGCAAATTCAAGTCATTGTAGGGAATTTACAGAGAACTGGCAGTGGAAACACTGTCAGCGTTTTTTAGTAAGTGTTGTTCAAAATGAAAACCAAATTTCCCAATCTCATTTGGATTCCACAAAACCTCTTTGTTCACTGCAGTAGCTGTTTTGGATCCATCAGTAAGAGATTATGAAGTGTGTGTGTGTGTGTGTATATATGTATATATGTGTATATATGTGTGTATGTATATGTATGTGTGTGTGTATATATATATATATATATATATATATATATATATATATATATATATATATATATATATATATATATATATATATATATATATATATATATATATATATATATATATATATCTCTTTTGTAAATGAGTATAAAAGCATAAACATCAGGACTTCTTTTTATAATCTGCTGATCATCATCATTGTCCCTGAAGGAAAAACATGCAGAGGAACAAACAAGTGGCAATGGGCCGTAAGAAATTCAACATGGACCCCAAAAAGGTGATTAAGCAGTCTATTAAAGCATATTGACTGAATGAATTCTGTGTGTATCATTTGTCTTGGAGGCTAAACACCTTGAACGTGTGTGTTTGCAGGGGATCCAGTTCCTCATTGAAAATGACCTTCTGAAGAACACCAGCGAAGACATTGCACGGTTCCTCTACAAGGGTGAAGGTCTTAACAAGACTGCAATAGGAGACTACCTAGGAGAGAGGTGTGTGTGGTCATTAGTGCACGTCCGCTGGGCCAGATAAAGGGCCGTTAACACTGACAAAATACTGCCACTGTCACATGATTTGGTGGCGCCACTTGAGGTAATGGGGTCACGGGCCTGGAAAGTAAAAAATGAACGGACACAAGCCAGTAGTAATAGTGATATTATTATTGTATTGCAGCAATAAGTGCATATTTTGTTGAACTCATGCTCATTTTTTCAGGTTTTAAGGACATCTAAGTGCTTTGTAGCTACAGTAGCTTCAGTCTAACCTCCTGTTTCTTTAAGGCACGGTCACATTAGCCAAATTTCGGTGAATATCACAGGCAAAAAGGCCATCATCCACTGTCAAAATAATATGTGTGGAGAAATGTTTTGCCATAACGGTAAATTCCAAATTGTACGGATTCCTATTGAAACTGCTGGATTTTCATGCATTTTGCCGTACTTTTAGAACCCAGAAGTGTCTCAAAAGTTTATAGGTCAGTACATTGCTTTGGTGATGGATATTTGCATTATTTAAATACTATCTAATTAAAATGCGAATCAATCAAATATTATAAATTGCCCATTGTGTTGGAATCACCAAAATGCATATCACGTAAAGAAATGAGACTTCAGAGGACGGAAGCAGCGTTGGATCCCTTCTACACCTTGAAATCCACCATCAGTAGAAACATAAGCTTAACCTGATAACTGTCAACTGGTCTTTCTGCTAAATTCCTGCAAACCAGTGTCATCTTCCACTGTAATTTGCTGAGACAGGATAATGTGGATTGTTCTGTAAATCCCATCTGCATCTGTCTTTGATTAGCCTTTTATCCGGACTCTAAGCTCATTAGACTCCTCATATTTAAGGAATGTTGACTCGAACAGAACTCAGACATGCAGAGAGGCATGTTATTCTAGTTCACTCGGCAACACCTAGTGACTTGGTTGCGTCTGCGCAAGAATTCCTTTTTTTCTCTGTCTCATCCTGGATTCCGTTGCCTCCGCCTCCTTGTTTTCTGTTCTTCCTCGGTCTGGGTGTGGCTGCTGAAACGTTCAGGAAATAGAGAGCAGCGCTGTCTTCGAAAGCAGATCAGATTGTGTCTCTGAGCACTTCAGCTCCTCTGTTAGGGAGGGGGTCTGCAGTGCTTTGTCCCATGAGTGGACTGTCACCAGATCGCTGGGAAAGGGTGTAGAGAGATCGCCCTCATCCCCAAGAGGGATATCACTCCTCCCTGTGCAGAGGTTAAATGTCATGGTTTCGAAAAGTGATGCAGTGCTGAATGATCTCACATCCACTTTGTCTTCAGTGACCACACAGTGTATTCACACATCAGTGACAAATTTGCTTATCATTATTGCATGTAAAAGAGCAATAATTATTCAAAATGTGTCCTTTTGTGTTCCGGGGAAGAGAGAAAGCCATACAATGACATCAGTGTGGTTACAAAATGACAATATTTATTTGTGGTGAACTATTCCTTAAAGGGAGTGTTTACCCAAAAAGGAAAATTGTCAATTACTCATCCTCATGTCATTCCAAACCTATCTTCAATACACAAATGAAGATATTTTAATGAAGTCTGAGAGATTTCTGTCCCTCCATTGAATGTAAATTCCACCAAAATACCAGTAGCGGCTCCTGGTCATAAATTTAGGTAGGGCATATTCTGGGTCTTGGCACTAGTTTATGATTAACATTTTGTAAGTTTTATATTGTAATAGCTGAACATGGACTCACTTTGGGCAGAATTCTAATGTCATTGCGTTATTCAGCCTGAGGGTGGCGTGCAGTGCTCTAATGATGATTGATCATGTCTATTCTCAGAACAAACATAAAACCAACACAACAGAACTACTGTATATAAATGCTATTCACATCAGCATGTTTACACTAAAGGATTTATGCTTTCATTAATTTGATACGCTACTCCACACAGGAGGAACAGACATGCCAACTAGTTACTGACCTGATATAGACACACAGCTGAAGCGGACTGATATTGTCTTGGTCTGGAGCGAGGTTTCATACGAAACTGTTGAAAAGACATGGGCCCGTATTTATCAAGCTTCTCAAAGTGCTTAAGACTAAGATGGGTCTTAAGTGCTGAGAATTCATGAAATGTACCCCTACATTCAAACTTGAGTATAAAAGCCAGTTATCAAATTTCTTAAAGCTAAGAATCACTCTTCCTCTCCCAGTTGTTTAAGACCGCTCGAGAGGTCTCTCAAGTGGTTAGGAGTTGCCAGTAGGGGCTTGTGATGGCACTGGGACAGAGACGTGTGCAAATCTTTCAGGGCAGTTAATCAAACGGTATCGCAGGCACCATCTTTGTCAGTGCTAATGTTGGGCTGAACTTGCCTTTTATAACATGTTTCCGCTGTTCGACTAATTCAGCAAGCAGTAGCGATTGCTTCCTCCTCCCGCCAGTTCGGTTTTCTATTGGACTCCATGCTGGCTGATTAGGCTATATCATAAAATCTAGGCTATAGGTAACGTTAGGTCAGTTAAGAGCACACAGGTTTAACATTTGTAATTAAGACATGGTTGCTGGATTTCAAATGTGTACATCATAATGTTTTTTCTTGAAAATTCTTTCAGGAATTTCACCATTCAATGTGAATTTATCTGAGAATATTCTTAAATAAGGAAATTAATCTATTCAGTGATTGGTCCATGCCTATGTCGTCATCCAAAATCCCGTTTGTGGCACAGCAGTGTCGTGAATCATCTCTAAGACTGGCACTTAAGATTTAGTCCTACACTTCACTTAAATTATGATTGAGATGCTTATTAACTAACTTTTAAGCGCAGCTTTGCTAAGAATTGACTTAAGAGTAAAAAAAATTCTGGTGAGCAATTCTCAGAGGCTTGATAAATACGGGCCCTGATCTCTATTTACGGCGATCATATTTGCTTTTATTTACATATAAACACATATACATAGAGCACATCAGTGTATGGTAAATAGACGATGAACTAAAGTCTTAAGGGTTTGGAACGACTTGAGTCTGAGTAATAGATGGCAGCATTTATTGAGTGAACTATCCTTTTAGACTTCGGTTACTCCAATAAAGGCCCATTCACAGCATTAACAAAACTATATCATTCGAAACACTTTTTAGATAAAAACAATATAAACATTAACAGCCAATCATAATCCATCCTGCTTTAAAGAGCGCGAGCATTTAAAACAACAACAACAACTGCTGCTTGCGCTTGTAATAAACAGAACGTTATCGTCTGTTAGTGTGAATGCTAATATAGTTATTGTTATAATCAGGGCTTGACATTAACACCCTCCATTTCAGCAGTAGCATGTAACGCAGTCACGCCTACTAGCCACTTTGGCGGGCTGAATTTCATGTATAATATATACATTTTTCAATTGTAATCTTTTAAAGTCATCTGAAATAATAAACTAAGTGCAATGTAGTGTTGATTTTTTTCGATACATATCGATATTAAAATATCTGAAACTCTTCCAAAACTCATACCAATAATACTTTCCACAGAATAGACACACAGTACCAGCTGCACTCTCTCTCTCTCTCTCTCTCTCTCTCTCTCTCTCTCTCTCTCTCTCTCTCTCTCTCTCTCTCTCTCTCTCTCTCTCTCTCTCTCTCTCTCTCTCTCTCTCTCATCTCTCTGACACACAAACCCTTCTCCCCTCACTCACTTGTTTCATTTGTTCCAGATAAATATTGTTGGTGTTACAGGGCTTGAATTTCGGCGCGGGATTTCACCTATTGGGCATAATTGAACTCATTTTGTGCTCACACCCAAAGTGCACTCACATAAAGCCGCTTCTCAGGACTAAATTATGTTATTTTTTCACTGCTTATGGCGCTTAAACAGTCAAAAACACACAAAATAATGTCAAAATGCCAGTCTTGGCTAGTGTTCACGTAAACACAGTCAGTTCTGTTTTAAGTGAATGTAAACAGCTGAGAAAGAAAACGCATGTGTAACAGTATAATGGATCCGTGCGTCAGGTCTTAAAGTGACAGCGGCCTAATAAACCTGCTGCCAAATTATGAGATAATATTAAAAATATTTATATGACAGTTTTTCAGTATCGACATCAAAATTGTGGCCAGTGAAAATGCTGAGGGGCTAGTAACTTTGGAAAGCCACTAGCCAAGCCTGGTTATAGTTATCATTCTTGGTGTGAACGGGCCTCAGGTGTACTATAAGATGATGAAAGCGTCTGCTGCATGATACTTACTACTTGCTCTCATTTTCATTGTTCAACAGGGATGACTTCAATATCCAGGTCCTTCATGCTTTTGTGGAGCTGCATGAGTTCACAGATTTGAACCTGGTTCAGGCTCTCAGGTAAAAGTGTGAATAATAATGATATGCAGTATGTATACTGTGAGCAGTATGGAAATGATTGAAATTTACAAATGATCTACTACATTTGCCACAGTGTTCAGTATACAACCAACACAAACTGCATTGGGTACAAAATCCTCCAATCCGGTGTGCTCAACCTGACCTTTCATTCACAGTGATATCAGCTGTGATTTGAATTATCATTCTTACTGTTTGTGGTCAGACCTAACATCATTATGATGTTCGTCTCCACACAGGCAGTTTCTCTGGAGTTTCAGACTTCCTGGTGAGGCACAGAAGATTGACAGAATGATGGAGGCGTTTGCCCAGCGCTACTGCCAATGCAACCCGGGAGTCTTTCAGTCCACAGGTGGGTCTACTCTACATTGCAGTCTGTGTTCAGTGCCGTGTTTTACCAATACCGCTTTCCCTTGTAATGCTCAAAAATTGAGCTTGAAATATCGAATTTAACAGACACTTGCATTTATCTTAAAGTAAATGTCATTTACCAGTAGTCTATATTTACAACACAGTTAAATAAAAATGTCCAGGCAAATGGCACCAACTTTTATTGTGTGTAAATGCTAGCAAGACGTAAAAATACAGCATACAGGTATTTATACCCAAGGATTGCCTTGCCTTTAAGTTCTTTCTTTGGCCTTTTTGCTGTAGATGTATTAGAGTCTCTTTCTTCCTGGATGTTCTTGTTATGATCGCCCTCTGTATTTCCACAGTCCTCATTAGCATTAGCATATTTGAGTTATGAGCATGACATATGGAAATAGCCAGTGTGCCTCTGAAAATGACAGTGCTTGAAAATGCTGAATCAGATGTGGATGGTTGTAACAGACAGCTTGCTTTTTTTTTTTGCAGACACATGCTACATTTTGTCCTTCGCCATCATCATGTTGAACACCAGCCTTCACAACCCAAACGTCAAGGACAAGCCCACAGTAGAGCGTTTCATCTCCATGAACAGAGGCATCAATGAGGGAGGAGACCTGCCAGAGGACCTGCTTAGGGTCTGTCTCCTCTCACTTCTTATGTCTGTAGATGTATTTATTACATTGGTGTGTTTGTATTATTGTTGTAGTGCTGTATGTTATCTTTGTCCCTTATCTTGGACAAGTCCCCAGTTTATGACCTAGACCCGTTTTGTAGATGGAGTGCATGTGTTCGTTTAACTTTTGAGTTTCATTGTCTTTTGCTTTGACTCACGCAGAACCTATATGACAGCATCAAGAACGAGCCCTTCAAAATCCCAGAGGATGATGGCAATGACTTGACGCACACTTTCTTCAACCCAGACAGAGAGGGCTGGCTGCTCAAACTGGGTGAGTGGGACTACATGAGTAAACGTCTGACTTTCTCATGTCTCACTTTTGTGATGATCACACAGCTCTACACCTACATTTGATTAAGAGGTGTCCTGTCCAAACACATGCTCTGAGAGGCTCACACACATGCACTCTCACTTCTATAAGCTCATCTGATGATCCTCACAACACTTTACAGCATGTACAGTAGCACATCTTTCCCTCTGCACTCTTGATGGATCTCAGTATCTCATGATCACAGTGAATCAGCTGCACAAGTTTGAACACATCCTTTTAATCCGGTTAGATGTTGGGAATCAAGATCCCACGCTGTCGCGGTCATGAGAGGTGTGAGAGAAACTGTACCTTGAGATGGACAGTCTCTCTACACTGAAAAAATTATATGATCAATAAGTTATGACATATGTTTTAAGATTGCTCATCAAAATAATAACCTAGTGCCCCTTTGTAATCTGCAATATTGTCATAAATAGTTTTCAGGAATTTCTGTATAATGTTTTATAGTATAATACACCATTAATGAATATAATGCATTATAACCTCTTGAATTATGATGAGTTATACTCATTAAATATATCCATGAGTACTGTAAAATCTTTCTGTGTTTATGATTAGCTGGTGTCAACATCATAGTTATTTGAATTATTCAGTTTTTACCACAAGTAAAGTGTTATTGCTTTAATAACTCTTAGTAAAATGATTGAGTATAAGGTGTCTTATGAATGCAATATAATGAATAAAGAAGAAGCGGCTCTCAACCTTTTTAACTCCAAGGCTCCCCATTTTCCACAACAGTATTTTCTAGTTTTTTTGGGATTTACGGAATAAGGATTAAACATCATAACAAAGTAAATTCTTCTTGTTGTACTACATGCTTATCATTACAGACCAGGCCTGAAATGAGACCTTTACCTTTTCCGCGTAAACGGACAGGAAAATGATTGTGAATTGAATGTCTGCTTGTACACTTGTACTTTCCTCCCCTGTTTTATTTTTGGAGCGGTAATTCACAGTACTTTCTTTGATCAGAGAGGCAGCGTGTGTGGGGAGTATGATTTCCTATTTAATTTAATTTTTTTGTTTCCTTTTCTTCCTCATTTGTTTGTTTGTTCCCATGATTTTGGCTGTTGTCTTTCCCTCAGGAGGTATGTACACCTGTTCTTCCCAAACAATCGCTCATCTCTCCGCTCTCAGGTGCTTTTGGTGATCAAGCCTTGCTTCCTGTCCCCTGTTTCTGTTATTAGGCACTGTAGGTTCATTATTTTCCATGGGGTTCGTCTTTCCATGGGTTTACTCTAGTTTTTACATGTTCCTTCATTTGTTTGTCTGACGGCTCGTTTTATCCATCGAATCAGCGTTTCGTCCACGTGCCGCCCTGTCTCTGTATGGTGGCGGGTGCTTGGTTTTTGATTTTGTGACCACCGTATGGGAGAGCACCTCTCTCTGTTTGCTGTGGTGTTCGAAATGTTCTCTCTCTGTGTCATTTCCACTTTGGGAGCTGCAGTGTTTTCTGCTTCCTCTCAGTCTGAACAAATCCTAACAAACACCAATGAAAACAGCAGCTGAAGACGATTAAACATAAAGGATAGTTCACCCAAAAATGAAAAATATGTCATTGTTTCCTCACCCCTGCCTCGTTCCATACAGCATATGTCCTTATTCAGATTCATTCTAGGTAGGGTTGGGTGATATTTTGGTAGACGGTAAAAAATGAATGTGACCTTGCTGTGCTGTCATATTTATCAGCATGCATTTTTAAACATTCAAGCTATTTTAAACCATTCAGTCACGAACGAGAACTCAATTTGGTACTTGTTTGCATCTTATCGTTCTTGAATGGGCAAATACACACAAACTTATGTCAAAATGCCCGTCTTGATGAGTATTCTTGTAAACAAAGTCAGTTATTTCTTGAATTAACACAAACATACTGTGTCAATATATATTAGATCAGTGCATTCAGTCTTAAAGTGACAGCAGCCTAATAAACCTGCTCAAACATAGTTCTTAATGTTAATTAAACAACAAAATACAAAGAGAAAAGCACTCGCTGTTTGTTGCATTAATTCATACAGCAATGACTTTGCAGTTTGTTTTTTACTATAGTAAGCTTCTACTCAGTATTAGTTTGTGCAGTGAATTGATGTTGAGACTAATTTCAATGGTATCTAAAATGTCACAACCTTATTTCAGGCAAAATAACTAAATCTTGATGTAAATTATTATCGTGAAATAAAATTATGGTCACACTTTAGTTTAGGGTCCAATTCTCACTATTATCTAACTATTAACTACGACTTTTGCCTCAGTTAACTCATAATTACTGCATATTAATAGTTAGTAAGGTAGTGGTTAAATTTAGATTAAAGGATAGCTCACCCAAATTTGATAATTATTCCATGATTTACTGACCCTCAAGTCATCCTATGTGTGTACGACTTTCTTCTTTCAGACGAACACAATTAGAGTTATATTAATAAATACCCTGGCTCTTCCAAGCTTTATAATGGCAGTGAATGGCAGCCGAAAGTGCATCCATCCATTATAAAAGTGCTCCACACGGCTCCGGTGGTTAATAAAGGCCTTCTGAAGAGAATCGAGGGGTTTGTGTAAGAAAAATATCCATATTTAGCACATTATAAAGACAAATATCTAACTTCCGGCGGACCGCCTTCAGTATTCAACTTAAGAAGAAAGTGTAACTGCTGTGACACTGATGCTGGACATAATGTGACGTTACGTGTGAAATATGGATATTTTTCTTACACAAACCCATCGGTTCGCTTCAGAAGGCCTTTATTAACCCCTGGAGACATGTGGAGCACTTTTATAATGGATGGATGCACTTTTGGGCTGCCATTATAAAGCTTGGAAGAGCCAGGATATTTATTAACCTAACTCAGATTGTGTTCGTCTGAAAGAAGAAAGTCATACACACCTAGGATGACTAGGGGGAATAAATCATGGGGTCATTTTCATTTTTGGGTGAACAATCCCTTGAAGGTTTGTAGAATATGGTCATGCAGAATAAGGCATTAATATGTGCTTTATAAGTAATAAACAGCCAGTATCATAGTAACATGCATGCTAATAACCAACTAGTTAATAGTGAGAATGGGACCCTAAAGTGTTAACGAAATGTTGGTCATATCACCCCCCACCCCCATTTGTATGGAAAAGAGCAGCTTGGACTTTCTTCAGAATGTCCTCTTTTATTTTCTTTGGGACCAAATGATGGCAGATATTCATTTCTCTGTGAACTCTTCTTTTTAAAAATGATATTCAATCATTTATTATAATAATGATTGAATGTCTGGAGTGGTGTTTGATCTGATTAGACTGAGTCAGAAAACTGCACCTGGACCAAAGACTGCTATTCTTCATGCTCTACGTAAAGTATAGGTGTGTGTCTGTGTGTGTATATGTGTGATGCTGGACTGCAGCGCTGAGGAAAGTGTGTGTTTGTGTGTTTGTGTGTTTGTGTGTTTGTGTGTTTGTATGTTTGTATGTTCGTGTGTGTGTGTGTGTGTATTTGGTCAGATCGGACTCACCACTAGGATGCTGGGTGTAGGTGGGTTTCAATTGATACCAAATCAAGGCTTATACCAAAATAA